>OZ018396.1:39961959-40361869 GCA_963969525.1 Ontholestes murinus
TAAACATCATCAACTGTCTGTTAACTGTCATCCGTCAAATGTCTATTAAGTGTTATCTACCAACACTTGATTATTTGTTAACTATCATTTACCAACTCTCATTTGTTAACGCTTTCTTAAGTATCACTTGACACCTGTCATCTGCCAAATTGTCTATATCAGCATGTTAACTAACATCTGACAACTGTCATCTGTCAACTATTATCTACCATTTATCAAATATCATCTGTTAACTGTCATCCATCAACTATCAGTTGTTAACTGTAATATTTCAAATATCTGTTAACTGTCGTCTATCAACTATCGTCTGCCATTTGTCAAATTTCAACTGTCAACTGACATCTATTAACTATAATATGTCAACTGTCATCTGTTAAATTTCTCTTAACTGTTATCTCCATCATAATATATATTTTGTGACATGTCATCTTTAACTATCGTCTGTCAATTGTAATCTGACAACATTTTGTTATTAGTCAAATGTTAAATGTCATTTATTAACTGACATTTGTCAACTGTCATTTGTCAAATATCTGTTTACTGTCATCTGCCTACTAACTATTAACTGCTAACTGTTATTTGTAAAATATCATCTGTAAACTATCGTCTGTTAAATATTGTTTAATATTATTTGTTAACTCTTGTCTGTCAACTGTCATATTGTAATTGATTCAAAATATAATAACATTACTAATTGCCATCTATCATTAACGGTCATTTATTAATTGTCATCTTCGAACTGTCAACTTCATCTGTTATCTGTCAACTCTCTTCTATCATCTGTTATCTATTATTGTTAGTAAAGTAAATCTATTGAAATATATTTTAAAACTAGCTGAAATTTTGCGAAAAAAACAACGATGATTTGTTGATTGATTCCATAAATACATGTCGATATTATAATAGATTTTAATTGTTAATAACAATTCTTCCATACGAGGGAGATCCTTGAGGTACACCAATTATGAATTTATAATTGGTGTACCTCAAGGATCTCTCTCGTATGGTAGAATTGATATTAACAATTAAAACCTATTATAATATCGACATGTATTTATGGAATCAATTGCTTAAATTATGATATCAAATGAATTAATATATGTGATAAGAAGTTCGTAATGGAAACAACGTCGCTCGTAACCGAATAAATTCCTGATAAATATTTATAAGTGGAGTCGCAGCGGAATTAGTTTTCCTGCTGCACAAGTGCCCCTCTCAACCTCCAACCCCCCCCCCCCCCCTCACGGTGTCAACGACCGGGCCGCCGCTCGTGCAGACCAGGAGCCGCATTGTCTACGCCCGCAGGATTCCGGCTAAATAAGCTGACGCCGTGCGATCCTTTCAAATCTGGCCAAGATTATTAATGCTTTAACGGCTTAGATGAATTGATGCGCGCCATTAATCCTCCGTGTAAACACGAGAACCTATTTCTGGCAGAAATCTTAAAGATAATACAGACTGGTTTTGCTTTAAATAATTTTAACTGGCTCAATTTTCATTGTTTTTTTTTTTCCCTTAAGAAGGCGGTTTTTAGTTTTCTTTATTTATTTAGTTTTATTTGTATTTTGATGTCCCATTCGACCATTTTTGAAATGTATTTATCGTAGACACCGAATATTTCTGAATTGAAACATTAAACATAATAATGCTTAGTCGCAAGATTCAAGAAGCTTTCTGTTAATGTTTTATATTTATCAAAATCTAGCGTATTCTTGACCTATCTCAATTCTTTTCTCAGCAACCTAGCGTACTTTTGACCTAACCTAATAAAATCTATATTAGTCATGACATATATTAGTAAATACTTATTATACAAAGTATATTAACCTCTAATTTTCCTGACTAATCTCAATAATCCGCAAATTAACCTAGGTTAAGAGTACGCTAGGTTAATGCAAAAATTAAGAAAAGCGCAATTGAAAAGAGCGCTAGTAATAGTTTTCTAACTAAAACGAGTAAAAATGAAGTAAAACTCATACAAAAAATACAGAAACCTTTATGAAATCATAATAATAGGTTTAAAAAGGAACAGGATATACAAAATGTTGATTTTAGAAATTAATTGACATATACATCTACTAGAAAGGGGCTTTATTTTTTATTATTTTAATAATTATAACCCTTTCGAGTTTTACAATATTATAGCCAATAATGAATTATGTAAAATTTGCGAAAACTATAATTACGTAATTAGGACGTACAATCACAATAATATTATAATATTTAATTAATACAATTATGTATCTATAATTTATTCACTCATCTGCAAATAATGTAAATCAAACCGTGTTTATGAAAGACCCAAATTGACTGTCAAACACAAACTAATGCCCATTTAAACGACTTCCCGCAATTCCACAGCAAACAACCCGGAAAAACTTGTTTACCCGTAACGTTCTAGTCCCGTTTCCGGCGCCCGGAATTAAACGAATTTTCCCTGTACAAAGTTTCGGCGCGCCGCACACACTTTATCACGACGAATACCATCAATAACTCCTTTTGTCTTCACGGCGTGCGGAAACGTAAAAGGGCATTCGAAATAGAGAAGTGAAAAAAAAATAAATAAAACCCGTAATGCGTATGCATCAAACAATGGCACAAAAGAGCGCCGACCTTGGCCTTGGCTAGCACTAATGAAAATCCACGTTTCGTTATTTTCCTGGCTTTTTTTATCCCTCTTCCTCAGCACTGGGGCACATCTTTAGTGCGGAGTTAATGGGTTTCTGTCGCATTTCAATGAGGCTCACTAACGAGTGTGGGAGTAAACTTGCATTTTTATTAAAACGAAACAAAACAAAATGTGACACTGAAAGAAAGCTGCTAAATGTATGTAAATATCTTCCAGGGTACGTAAATTAATTGTTCTGATGTAGGTCACATCATCCGAATAACTATGTGGGTGGTTATGTGCGATACGTAATCTATCTGCACCAACATAATTAATTTGCATGCCTTGCTCTCGTGTCTGTTGATTATTTAACGTGAATTTTAATTACTTGTAAAGATTTGATGGTTATTTTGCCAATTTGGTTTGATGAAATTAATTAATATCATAAATATTGATATTATCATGTGTAACTTCATATAGATACTAATGTATATATAGATACTAATGTATATATGTAGTTAAGACTTCAGCAACCACCATAATATCATTCCAGATTCACAGGTTTTCTTCTACATCAGTAAAAGGTGGGAGATTACAAATGGAAAAATTTTCCATTCAAAGACATACTGTTCTAGTATTTCTCCACGTTCTACGATCTTCTGCAATGAGTGTTTTATCTTTAAGCTGATAAAGAGTGCCCATAATATTTGATAAGAATTTCGTTACAGAAAATTTTGTACACAATTCTAGCAAGCGTGAGATATGAGTATCAAATTTTGCTTTATCTCCAGCCTGTTTAATATCTATATCTGCAACAATTAAATCCAGATGTGGCTTCGTGAAACAACTGCCAGCACTAATGCTGTGCTTGGCTTTTTCGAGGTGTCGATTGTTAAGCTACCGTACGTTTGACCTACCTCATGAAACTTTTGCTTATGCTAATGTACTCTTGACCTACCTCAATATATTAACATAGCGTACTCTTTACCTACCTCACCTAATAATTAGTTGTGTTAGTGTACTCCTGGCGTACTAACTATTGACTCTTGACCTACATTATGCAATAATTGTTTGTGCAGCTGGAACTACAATATAATACTGTACATTGACCTACTTTATGAAACAGAGACTGGAATAATATACTATAGATCTAAGGTAATGCACAGTAGGATAGGTTAAGATGCAATTAATTGCTGTAGGTCAAGATTACGCTAGCTTAAGAAATGGTATTATAAAAGAGGTGAAGAGTACGACAGTTCAACATTTAATTTATTAGAGTATTTCAGGAGTATGCTAGGTTAATGCATTTATTAACGTCGGGTCACCAAATGTAGATTATTTTTCTACATCAACTACAATTAATTAATATCAAATGACATATTATAAATTATAACTTTTTTAAATGCAAAGATAAGATATTTATGATACAATTGTAGATGGCAAATGGCAGATGACAGATGAAAGATGATAGATGACAATGACAAAATATAAAAGAAAATCGTTTGTGATTAGAATAAAATTCATTTTTTATACTCTTGTGTTTAAGGTTTTTGTAATATTATGGTTTTGAGAAATACTTTTCATTTTAAAGTAGTTTGAATTAATACTTCTAAAAATTATTTTAAAAAATTCAACTCTTTCAAATAAAAGAAAAGAAATACCAGATGAAAAATGCCATAAAAAAGGTTACAAATTAGAAATAAAAGATAGAAAATAATTAATGATATATTGTAAAACATAAAACATACGCCAAACGACAATTATAATAAATTATATTTTTTAACGGCAAAGGATAAGGAATAGATATACAGATAACATAAGACAGAATAAAAGATGACAAATGACAGATATAAGGTGACTTATGACAAATGACAGATAATATAATGACAGATAATAGATAAGGGATGATAGATGACAAATGAAAAAAAAATATGAGAACATCGTTTGTGATTAGGATAAAATCAATTTTTACTGTTCAGATTTTTGAAATATTATGGTTTTAAAAAATACTTTTCATTAATTTATATTTCGAAATAAAAATATAATATAAACTATTTTCTAATTAAAAATATATAAGATTTGTAACTCTTAAAAACAAGATAAGAAATGACAGATGCCAGATGACAAATAATAAATTATTAATTTGTTAAAGGCAAACAATTAAAAATTGGTAACAGACGATAGATACCAAATGAGAGATGTAAGGTTACACATGATAGATAACAGATGGTAGACAACAAATGGCAGATGTGGGGTAATATATGACAAAATACAGATAACGTAATGAACGATGATAGATGTTAGATGACACACGATATATGACATATTACAGATGACATATGACAGATAGCGGATGATAGATGACAAATGACAAAAAATAAGAGAAAATCGTTTGTGATCACGGAAAATTCTATTTTGCGAATTTGTCATAATCATTTAGTTCGATTTACTATTAAATTCAATGGCAGATGATAGGTGAGAAGTGACAGATATGAGGTAACATAAAATAAATGACAGATGATAGATGCTAGATGACAGATCACAGATGACAAATAGCAGATGACAGATAATATATGACCTATGACAGATGACAGATAAATCGATTTTTCATATAATTGTAATTAGATTTATTATTAAAATCAATAACAGATAATAGATGACAAGTGACAGATGTGAGGTAACATATGAGATAATGACAAATGATAGATAAAAGATGACAGCGCTTAATGACAAAAAAATATTCAATAAAAAATATCAAGACGCAATACTTTAAAGTTTATGTAAAATTTTATTTTGCTACAAAAAAATAGACTAGATCAATTAATGCTGATAAGTAGTTGAGAGAAAATACGTTTGATCAGATTAAAATTCAAATAGCTTCACTTTCTGGAATTACTGGTAGAACATTGAGCCTAACTTTTTGTTGAAACATGAATTAATTTACGAATTAAGTATTCGGGGTTTTCATAATGAGATGGTTAAAGTCGAAGATTTAAAGTCGTTACACTTGCAAAATAGAATCGATAGGTTAGTAGAGTCGAGTGATGCGGTAAAAGGGTTCAAAGCCGATAATCTTAGCAAATGCAAGTCTTTAAACATTTCGAAGGCGATGGCATCCACTTTTGTTGAAGGCGGTCGACACTCATATTTAGCTGGAGGAGTCGGTTCTGGTGAAGACGACGAAGACGAAGAGGATGTATCTTCTGTTACAAGTTCTCCCTCTAGGCCTCTAGGTAATCAGGTGGGGTCTCACATTTGACGGTGGGTCATCACTTTTGGAATTTCTAGAGAGTCGAAGAGCTGAGAGAAGCCCGGGGAGTTCCGAAGGATGAATTGTTTCGATCAGCGGTGGATTTGTTTTCATGCGACGTTCTTCAATGGTTTAGGCCCAAAAGGAGAGTACTTTCCGATTGGGATTCTTTGCTAGCGGTCTTAAAAGCAGATTTTCTTCCACCAAACACCAATGACAGTCTCCTGGAGGATATCATCAATAGGAAACAAGGGCGAAATAAAAAAGTTGCCATTTATATTGCATCCTGATGAAGCATCCCAAGTTTGGAGAATTCGACAAAATCTTTTACCCTCCTACAGGTCGCGTCTTAGACTCCACGAGATTACGAGTATTCACCAACTGGCAGATTTGTGCAGAAAATTAGAGGCAGATGATCCGGTTGCAGCAACCAGAAATGATGTCCAAGGAAGACGTACTGAGCAGGCGGCGGCGGTATGCGTTCAAGATAGATCGAGATCCTCTCTAATATGATATCGTTGCCGAAAGCAGGTCACATAAAATGATGAAAAAAATAAGAAATTGACAGGTGACAGATACCAAATAGTAGATTCATTTAAATGTAGCATTAATTTAATATTTATATTTCAAAAAAATGTAAGAAACGATGTTCTAACTAAAAATATTCAAGATTTCCAACTCTTCACAACAAGAGATGGGAAATGACACATGACAAAAGACAACTGTTATAAGACAGATAACAAATGACACATTAAAAATAATAACTAGCAGTTAATTTGATAGATGAATTAAAACACACAAGTGTTTTAATTCATCTATCAAATTAATTCAAAAATGATTCACCACGGGTTAAGTGAGAAATTAATTAATCAATAACTAGCAGATTGCAAAGGATGACATAATGGCAGACGATAGTTGACAGATGACAAAAAATAGAAGACAGATGTCAGATGACATATGACAAATGGCATATGATCTATAACATATGACATATGTTAGATAACAAATGACAAAAAAATAAGAGAAAATCGTGTGTCATTACAGCAAAATCGATTTTCCATATACTTGTAGATTTTTGTAATATTACGGTTTCAAGAAATACTTTTCAGTATAATGTAGTTAGATTTACTATTATAATCAATGACAGATGGTAGATGATACGTGACAGATGTGAGGTAACACATATGTTATCATAATAAATGACAGATGAGATAATGGCTGATGATAGATATATGATAACAGATGATCAATGGTAGATGACAAATGACAGATGATAGATTATTGTTGAAAGACAATAGGTAACAAGTGACATAATAACAGAGAATATGTAAGGTAGCATATGATAGATAACAGATGACATAATGATAGATGAAAGATGACCTATGGCTGATAATAGAGAACATATGCAGATAACAGATGACATAATAGTAGATGATAAATAACAGACGTGAGGTGACACATGACTAATGACAGATGATAGATGATAGATGAGAAACGACAGATGATGACAAAAGACAAAAAATAAGAGTACGTTTCTATCCTAATCACAAGTTTTTCAAATACCTTTACGGTTCAGGTTTTTGTAATATTATGGTTTTGATAAATACTTTTCATTTAAATGTAGCTTTAATTTAATATTTATATTTCAAAAAAATGTAAGAAACGATTTTCTAATTAAAAATATTCAAAATTTCCAACTCTTCACAACAAGAGATGGAAAATGACAGATGAGAAAAGACAAATGTTATAAGATAGATAACAAATGAAAAATAATAACTGGCAGATTGTAAAAGATGAAAATTATGCCAAAGGACAATTATTAAATAACACACACTAAATTATAAATTATAAATTTTTAACAACAAACAATAACCAAGGAATAACAGATGACTGATACTAAATGACAGATGTAAGATTTCATATGATAGATGACAGATGACACAATGACAGATGATAGATAACAAATAACAGATGTGAGGTAACATATAGTAAATGACGGTTGACATAATCACAGATAATATTAGATGACAGATGATAGATAACAGATAATTGGTGACAGATGGCAGAAGACAAAAGACAAATGAAATATGACATATGACTTAAGACATATGATAGACGACAGATGACATAAATAGAATCGAGTTTATATATACTTTTAGATTTTTATAATATTATGGTTTTAAGAAATACTGCTTAATATAATGTAGTTACTATTAAAATCCGTCAAAAATTATGAGAAATCATTTGGTAATAGAAATTATTGAAGTTTTTTGACTCTTCTAAATTAATATTCGATGACAAATTGCAGATTAAAGAAAATAAATGATGGTTGATAAGAAAGTATAAATAACATGACAGACCAACAAATGACACATGAAAAATAAAATAAATGATTTAGGATAAAAGCTGAAGGCATACAAAACGACAAATATTAAGTAACATAACAAATTATAATATGTTCAACCAAGAAGAAATTGATTGCAAATGACAATTGACCAATGACTAATGACAGATTGGAGATAACAGATGACAGGTAATCAATTACATATGATAGATGGTTGATGATAGATGACATATAATATTTAACAAGTGACATAATGACAGATAGCAGATGTGATAGATAACAGATGACATAATGACAGAAAAAAAAAATTCATGATAGATAGCAGTTGATAGATGACAGATTACAGATGACAGATGACAGATACAAATATATCATAAGCTTTTGTCAATTATCTGATATCTGTTGTATGTCATGTTTTATATTAAATGTTGTATTGTATTGTATTTAGTCTTTATCTAACATGCATTTTATAAATAAATATATAATTGTACTATCAAAGTAAGAAAAATATATACAAATAATTTTGACTGCATGCAGAAGGGCGGAGTTCACTCTTAAGGATGATCTTCCACTCGAACTCTCTAATCCTCTTCCTCACTGTTCCGTCTTAGGAGCTCCAGTTTGGAAAACTTATATTGAAGGTCACTAAAAACCTATTTTTGCTCGTTTTACGAGATACATTAATTTTGTCAACTTGACATTGATCTAAAATTTTTTTTTTAATGTTTACTCTTATCCAGGTTGTATGTTTTGAAGTAATATCGATAGCATATTTATTCTTATATTGATTACTCAAAATATCATTCTATTATTATAAAATTATAATTCAATGTTAAAAATGCAAAACTACTTGAATCATATAGTTATATGCGATGTTATATTTTTAATTTACCATTTTCCATCTGTCATACGTCCTGCATTGTCCGTCATATGACATGTACCATCTCACATGTGACATATGTCAACTGTGGTCTATCACTTGTAAACAGTTATCCGTGCGTTTCAGTAATTATTTGTTTACTGTTATTCAGACTATGTTTCAGACGTTTTATTTTAATATCCTTTCCTTATACTAAATATTATACTATTATATCAGTAATCTGCATAACTTCTACCTAGTGTAAACTGTCCAATATCATCTATCGATTACCATTTGTCAACTATCACCTCTTATCTGTGTAGTTCTGTTGAGGTTATATGTTATAGAGCTACAAAAGTGACATATTTAAACAATTTATATTGACAATGCTAAAAAATTTAAAACTTATGGTTGAAAACTATTGCAACCAACCAATTATATAAACTTTGCGAAGAAAAATACTTGTTATGTTTCTTCAAATTCGAAACACGAGTCAGGAAAATGCAAATTTATTGATGGAACATAACAAGTGTTATGATTAGATATCATTCTATGTCATCTTGCACAAGTACAAAAGGCCAATTGAAAGGCCAAGAAAGCGCTGGGATGATGCTGTTGAAGACGTTATAAAAGTCCTAAAACTAAGAGATATTGAGAATGAAGGAATAAATTAAGAGGGGCCAGGACTCAAATCGGAGCTGTAGAGCCATTATATTGAATTGAATTGAATTTTATATTTTACCCTTCAATTCAATTATCTAGTACTATGGTGTATGTTTTAGCGTTAAGGCCTTGATATGTTTACAATAAATAGTTTATGCTAATATTATCTCCTCAATATATAATTGTAATACTAAAAAAAATATATATAACAAAAGAGATTTTAACGATATTATTCCATGCGTTTGACTCTTCTCATCTGTGATCTATCATCTATCATCTATCACTTTATTTAGCAATTTAATCTATAATATTGCTTATAACAAAATTATTAATAAAACAATATAATACTATTAATGTACCATCCATTGCCTAGACATTGCAGGTATTGTCTAAACGTTAACAATAGATGTCACTTTAATGGTTTATTTTCTATTACGGATATCTGAAGAATTTAAAGCTCTAAAGTAAAATTTCTGTCTTTAACTGTACTACACTAATGAGAGCCAAAATAGATCTAAACCGTTCCGTTATGGTTTTTAATACGGAACAATAATAATTTAACTTTAATAAATAAGAAACCATTTTTATATTAATTGTGAATACAATTTAAATAGTCTTCAAAAATTAAATGCAGTACTAGATTTACAAATGATGTTAATAGCAAAACCCCGTGTTATGGACGTATTTCACTATATTTTAGTATAGCGTTGTTGTATTTCCTGAAATTTCGTCCATAATTTCGCCGTCAATCTTGATATACGTCAGTCGCAGCGGACGAACTATATACATTATGGATTTTAAATTAAGTATCCAACGACACATTAAGCGAGATCAATCTAGTTTAATGGAAAATTCTGAAGCTTTGGTTCCTTTTAAGATTTATAATTTTAAAACAAAGAGCGAATATTAATAATCAAATAAGAAATACATTTAGTTAGTTAAATACCACTAAATATCATTGAAATTCTTTCAATCTCAAGGAGATAATACAATGTTCATCATCACGGTGTGATTAAATATGTGTGGATATATTTAAAAAATAAGGAAAAACAGTTTAATTGCAAGAATTAATTAATAAATTTAAAAATACGAAAATTAATTAAGTAACAATTTTATTGTAATTATAATATGACCCAATGACACAAGAAGTAAAACCTCTACAATCAAGTATTCAAACAGTTCATTCCAATTATCTGAGTACCTTGTCCACACTTGAGTGATGCTTACTTTTTTAATAAGACGAAAATATATCCCTTAATTAGAAATGTTTACCGTAATTGTTTTCAATAATCATTTACAGTATTAATTTGTACCTTCCATCCTTTTTATACATTTTTGATAAGGCCCTTATTTATAATTTCATTTACCTACTTACGTAATTGCTATTCAAAAAAATTCTACGATCTGAGGGGCATTAAGCCGGCCCATATTTTGGCAAAGTTGTTTTTTTGCGAGTTTACTTAGTATTACCGCGACGGTTCAGTTTTCTGCGCGAGGAACATTTGCATAATTTATGAAAATCGTAAAGCGGAGGGAATACACCTACTAGGGCCCGAATATTTCAGACGCAGGAATTCATTTAAATTTTAAATTCCGACGTTTATGCAAACGACCGAACCAGTAAATATCACGCAACATATTAGTGATTTACACATCTTACTCTGCTTCGCGGCACGAATGATAAGTTTATTTTCTATCGTATGGCATCGATTATATATTTAATTGCATTGATTAAAAATTTATTTTGTAATAATTTTTGTGGTTAATTTTTCTATTCAGTATGATTACAACGTCGTCGTAACTATTCTCTGTAAAAAAAAATTTATTTAGTCCTATTATTTTTTGGTTCATATTGAAGGTCTTTGCTTATGGCAACTGATTTATTTAGTATTTATAGAATTTACTATTGTTATATTTGTGTTTCACTCATATTATTTCCTAATTGAGTCTTATTAATGGAGAAAGTTTTATTTAAGATAATCAATATTATTAATTTTTATTTGGTGTTATTTATTTTTCTATTAAATATTTACATAGAAACCCATGACAGATTTAATATTGCGCATGAAATATTCACCGGAATTAAATTTACCTTTCGAACGCTGATACGTGGATACGTTTTCGTACCTCCTTAAACATGCAGGATTATTCATTCCTACTGACTTCAATCGAAGAACGCTCGAGTCGAGTGTATTTATGCTCCGTTCCAAAATAAAATGGCCTCTTCCATACGTACACGCATTAAACGCTTATTTTCAGGACAGTTTTTCGCCCTCCGGGACCGAGGCCAAAAATCCCCTTACTCCCCCACAATTTCATCCCACGATTCCTGCGACAAGGGCGGACAAATTGAATTCCGATTCAATGCCAAGTAACTCTCGAAGTCCTCAAGTTTAAGGTGAATTAACGTCAAATTTTATCACCTGCGAATCTGTAATGCAATTAGGAAGGGGGAGGATTAACGAATGAATCGAATTTTCGCTCGGACTTTAATTTTCCACTCCACTTCACTGTATTTAACTAAATCATTTCATTCGGGACAAACGACTGACTGAATTGTCAGCCTCAAGGTTACGTTTTGTTAAGAATGAGATGTTTACGTAAATTACTTCTCCCAGTGACAATAAACTACTATATTATTGAATTAAACAAGAGAAAATATTTTTAGAGAAACTATTAGAGTGACATCTATTAAAATGTATTAAATTCTTTTACGTCGAAGAAAATTAACTGATAATTTAAAAATACGAAAACATTTCGTAAAACTACAACAATAAGCCTTACTAAGACTACAAAACAAATCACTTATTGAAACAACTACTTCTCTGGCTAGCAGTTATCCTTTACATGTTTTGTATTTTTTGATATCTATTTTCTAAAGTATTGCACAAGATTTCTCTAATGAAATATTTATGCTTATACATTATTTATTTATGATGATCAATGACTTTCTTGTGCAAGGATGACCTAGTTAATTATTTGAACAAATTGTTGAATTCATAACATAATTATATTATTATAATTAAACTAGTAAATAAAAGATAAAAATAAAACTATATTTTAGTAGGTTATCATTAGTTTTTTGTTATTGTCGCAATTTCTTATAAATATGATAGGTTTTGTAGAAATCAATACTACCCCTTGATATAATAATCTGTGCTAATATCATAGTTGTTGGTGAAGGTCGTGAGCAAGTTAATAGCTGGAATATTAACTACCGCAAAGATAAGTCTTTAGAGCGGCCCTTTCCGGGCAAGTCTGCCCTGCAGGGCCCTTGACAATGGACCCGCAAACAAAACCTTTAATTACACGGACTAAATCTATAGTTGATAAAGCCGCCGTTCTGAGATTAAATACTAATAAATCCGCTATGATTCTACATCAAGCTTTTATTTTAATACAAAAAATGGTAATATGGTCATAATAATACTTTACATAAAGTTTGTTTTTCTATATTTTTTTTAGTCCTCATAATTATTTTAAGTATATATAAAAATTACAATTAATAGATGGCGTCACGCGAGCCAGAAATAATAACACAATTATTTTAATTAATCTTCTCGTTAACATAAAAATGTTTCAACACGGGTTAAGTGAGAATTTAATTCATCGTATAAATATTTTACTTTATTTACATTTTATTTCGCAAAAGTCATAAATTAAAAAAAGACTAATTTTATTATTTTCTACAATTATTTCTTATAAAAGTGCTATAGTTTTTGAACCTATTTTCTATTCAATTTTCTCTCTAGAAAACCAAGAAGTTTTTGAAAATTGTGTTCAAACAAAACTTGTTCAGTAAATGTACAAAATTAATTAAAATCTTTAAATTAAATCACTTGCTCACGAAGTATTTAAGAACTTTATAAAACAGTTCAACATAAAATAAATATAATGCAAACGCATAAATTGAAAATGCGTTAAAATTTGCATATAACATTTGAAACTCTATCAAAAAATAACATTCATGTTTAAACAGTTTATTTTATGCAAACAAAATATATCAACATTAATAGAACAAAAATAGTTCATATTAAAAAAGAAACAATCGTAGTTTGCATTTTGAAAATTTTAAATAAAGCAAAATAAAAATTTACAAATTAACGAAAACAAATATGTTATGAAAACAAATTAAAAATGAAAAACAATAAAAATTTCATAAAGAAACAAAAAATAAACAAAACTTGAATTTATAGAATTTCAAGAATTTTTTCTTCCATTTTGACAAAATTTTCTACAATTTCTTGATTTATTAGTCGTCATTTTCAAACAGTTTCTTTTACGATAAATTTTCAGAATAGTTTCTTTCAGATATTTTGAATTTTCCGAATATCTTTCCAAATACCAATAAATCCATCTCGTTTAATTTAATTTTTACAAACTTATTTTATTTTCAGTTTTTGTTTATCTGAGGATCGCATATATTTATCATTTCTAGCAATTTTCTAATAACTCAAGATTTCTCATTTTGTCAGACGTCAAAATTTTTAGAATTTGTTGAATTGTTTTCTTTAAAGCTATAGAGTTTCCTATAATTATTGGTCCTTTTCTTCTAAAGTTTTCTACTGTTTTCATCTTATCATTATAGAATTTTTTAAGAATTCCATTTTCAACCCTTTATTACATTTTTTGCTGTCATTTATTCGATTTTCATATATTTCCTAATCTCTTCATTTGATCAACTTGTTTACAATGGATTCTTCTACTTCATTATATATCATTAATCACAAAGTAAAAATTGTCACTTTTCATCAAGATTTCTACTGTTTGTCAGCAACTAAAAGTTTTATTATTTTTTTCTGAGCACAATTTTTATTTCTTCAAAAAAATCTTTGTATCATAGATTGGAGGAATTGTGTAGAAGATTAAGAGGTTGACGGAGTTTTGATAGGGTACGCTAACTTCAATATTATGGGAGGTTGGATTACTGGGGTTGGGGTAGAGGGCACAACTATAGTCAAGTAGTGGACGGCAGATCATCTTGTAGATTTTTACTGCGGTTCTGGTATTAATACCATTGTTTTTGTAAGTTAAACTTCTAAAGCATTTTGCCCTAGAAGTAATTTTGCTTTTTGTTATGGCTGTATGTTTTTTAAAATTAATTTTTTGATCTGTGGTTATGCCCAAGTACTTAATGGAAACTGAGGGAGGGATCGTAGTTTGGGAAATATGGACTTTGTAAGGTAAATTATTGCTGCGATGTTAAGGTATTAGGAGCTGTGATTTGTGGAGATTTATTTTAATGCGCCATTTTGCAAACCGCCGTTGAAGGGAGTCAATAAGCTTTTGGAAGAATTGGAGAGCTTTTGGTAGTGTGGGAGCATGTGTGATTAGGGCAGTGTCATCTTCAAATTGAAGGAAGTATTTGAATGGATTAAAGTAGAGAAGATCAGGGTTGTAGATATCAGCACAAAAAAATGTTATATAACAGGGGTGAGGGAGGAGAGCCTTGAGAGAGTCCTTGTTCGGGAGTAAAGGGAGAGGAGAATTAATTATGGATTTTGGCTTTTAGGGATCTATTACAGAGGAATTGTTTAATATTGAAAATGATATGAGGAGGGATATTTAGGAGGTGGCACTTGTATAGTGAACCTTGATGCCAGACAGAGGGAAAAAAACTTATTTAATAAGGTCAGCCTACGTACCCCTACCAAATTAAGACACCCCGTTAACCCTTTACACAATCCTTTTAATGTTCTCCTTTACGAAACCACCCAACGAATAAATAGCACCCCCCGAAATCCCAATATCCTAAACATAGACACCCATCAATCACTTCTCTACATCAATTCATTAGTTCGAATCACCCAGACGGTTAAGTTAGCTAGCAAAGATATTTATTTTTTAAACAAAACTTAGTCAAGATTATTTCATTATTTGTATGTTTACACAAAATCTATATGTAAATGTGTTCGAATAAAGATTTTATTCTCTCTCTCTCTAAATTAAGCTATTTTTACCAATTCTTATTTATATCCATACCATATCTAAATATATCTTATAAGAATTTTCCAGTAGATTTTACTTCATAGAATAAAATAATATTCTTAGGAGAGTACAACTCGTTTTTTTAATTTCTTTAATTTTCCAGATTCTTAGAAACTTGTTTAAGAGAAATCTTCCATTCTTAAAGAATTTGGCACATTATTTTTAGATACATCTTGTTGGAATTTTCCTAGATTTTCTTTACCAAATAACAAGAATGTTTGGAATTTTTTTTGCATAATTAATATTATGTTTTCGTTATTATTACGTTAAAATTTTATTTGGATCCTGGCCCTTCTCTTTCAATACTACCTTAAGTCTTTGTTTTGATAACCAAAACAACTTTTTTTCGTTATTTAATGTTAATGATTAATTGAATTCGCTTTTAATTTTTACAGAGTTAAAAAACTACAAAGCTATAGAAAAGAATATGAAAACTATATAATGTATAATTTTCAGACTATTAGCAGAAAAAAAAACTCCAACTCATATCTGCAGAATAAAAGATCCTAAGAAGTTTGATTCCATTAAAAACCCTAAGAAAATTTCATTAATCACAATATAGCAATTTAATTTTTTGCAAACTAATCAAAAATATTCACATAAGAAGAAGCAGTTGAAAATATACAAAAAGAAATACTAAGAAAAAGTAAATATCTTTCTAAAAAACCTTAAAAATTTTACATATAACAATTCAAAGTTTGTTTAGAATACTCTTAAAAAATAAAAATAGTAATGAAGAAGGAGACATGATTCCATTGTTTTACCACATTAGTTTAAATTACAGGTGATTATAGTTTCGACAAACAGCTAGTCACTACCAAACGCCTCCACAATTAAACATTTAATAAAAAAATGTTTGCGAATTGCTAAAAAAGTCTATAATTTTAGTTAAAACAGTTAATATTTAACAAACAATAAATAAATAAAAAGTTGTAATAAGAGGCAGATAATAAATAATATAGTAATAATTGAAAAACCTTTGAAACCCTAATCCCCATATATCCCACCATATCCCTCCTTACCAATTTGGTTTCCTACAATATAGTTCCACTTCTTTACCACTTTCAATCCTTATTTAAAACCGCCAAACAGCGGTTCTCAAAATCAGCGGTAATCCTATTAGACAAACTAACTAACAACCTATTAAACCTATTAAAAAAAAATAGATACTACCAAATTAGATATTTACTGTTCCACCTCAATTATACCAATATGTTCTAAAATTTTGGAATACACGATTAAAATTTGATTAATTAAACATATGAATGACAATTTTATTTTAACGACCACCAATATGGCTTTAGAAAAGGTTTATCCACAGTTGATGCTATATATAATTTATGCACAAAATTGATTTGAAGATGGAGCTTATGCACAAATATTTTCTTGTGAATTATCTAAAGCATTTGATGACATAAAACATTTTATCTTGATAAAAGAAACTTCAAATGCATGGGTTCGATGAGACAATAATTTCAATAATAAATTCTTATCTTACGAATCATGAACAGTAGATATTTTGCAAAAATAATTTCTCAGGTAAAAAACTTATTTGTATGGGCATTCCTCAGGGATCGATCTTAGGCCTAGTACTATTTATTATATATATCAATGATATTTTTGATTACATCCCTCTGGTAAATGCGATCTTGTATGCGGATGGTTCTACATTGATATGTACTGAAAACACATGGAATCAATTAATTGAGTGAACTAGTATAATAGAGCAGAGAAGTGATATGCTTATAACAGTATTTCTTTAGACCGAGAAAATCCAGTCATTTTCAACTAAAAATATATATAACACAAAATCCAGAAAAGGTAAAATTCTTGGGAGTGATAATTGATCCAAAATTAAAATTTAGGGACATTGTGACTACATACCAATAAAACTAAACAGGTCCCTTTATGCGTTGAGAAATATACACGATACACTCAAATGTGATGCCGTGAAAATGATATACTTTGCTCACTTCCATTCTCGTATTGCTTATGCATATGTGTCTGGGCAAACACCAGCCAATCGCAAAGAATATTTCGAATACAAAGGAAGGCAATCAGAATTATAGCTAATTTACCATAGAGGAATGACTGCAGGTATGCATTTAAAGAATTAGGGATACTAACGGGTCCTTCGGTATATATATTAGAGATATTAATATTTATTAATCGTAATATTCATCAAGTCGAAACTGATATAATGATATAATGCACGATCATGATAACACACAAAAAAGTAATCTTAAAATGCCTCAATTAAGATTAGCAAAATCCCAAAAATATATAAATTTTGTTGGTATAATTACCTGATGTAATAAGAACATTACCGAATAACAAATACAAATCTCTATTAATAAAGTGCTTCTTGGAAAAACATAATGTATTAATACATTATTTTTTATAACTAATAAGATTACCATGTAATACGTTCTTTATTTATTTTTACTATGTTATCGCCGGTGGTAAAAAAATATATTATATTATATACGTATTATTTTAGAAATTTAAGTACGAAGTTTTAAGAATTGTGAAAAATTATTAGTAGTTATTATCACCAATGAATTCTATTCTATTCTAGACATACAAAATGCTTTTAACTCCGCAATACCCTATTACGTGCTGTTGTCCCCTAACAAGTTATCTTCTCTAACATCAGTCCTTTACAATATCTTTGTTCATGATATTTATAACCCTAATCCACATTACCTAAATCCTTTAGCTTACCTGTACGCAGATGACACAGCCTTGGTACTCAACACCATACAAGGGCAGATCGATACTATACAACTATGTGTTTTTCATCGTCCACATAATTCACCACTCAAAATAACCATAAATAACCATTCCATTTCACCATATTCTACTTACAAATACCTTGGAATAACATTTGAACCCAAACTAATATTTAAAACACATTCCCAAAACCTCAAAGCGAGTGTCAAGAAGAGAGCACCGCATTGCAGAAACCTTAATAAAATAAGGACATAACAACAAAAACAGCTGTGAATATTTATAAAATAATATATTTACCTCTTCTTGAATATGCCGATATCCTTTTCCAAAAGCTTTATCTTTCTGTCCTCGAAAATATCCAGGTATCGGAACGATCAACCCTTCACACACTAGCAAAAATTAGACACCTCTCAATCCCATACATCTAATACATTTCTAACTTACCTTATTCTCATTGATGATTACCCAAAAATTTGCTACCAACCCACATAACCTAGAGATCCACAACCATATGTGTATCCCCCGCAATCCCCTAACAACACCTCGTTTAATAACCCCGAAATCACCATATATCAATTCATTTCTTCATTTTACAATACCATTAAGATATAATAATAATGAATGTAATATAGTAATCAATGGTTAACCTGGAGAGTTAAATATTCCAAAGTAAATCTCGAGTCGCTGTCTTCAACTGCTCTGATGAGATTCAAAATAGATCGAAACCGGTCCGTAGATGTTTTTGACAGGGAACAATAATTAAATCAATAAGACATTAGCAATCATGATGCTTGTTTGATAAATAATTCCAGATTAAAAGACCGCTGGTCAATAGCCGTTGAACAGAAAATGAAAAACTATTGTCTTACATTAGAAATTATTTAATTTGTTACATATACTATATTTTACTTTTTCTGTAATAATAATAATATTTATTTCCCAACAGACTACAGTCCATTACAGGGTAATATAAGGGCTATAATGCAGAAATAAAATACAATATATAACACAAATACAATAAAAATGTAAGTATATAAAACAATTAAATTATAAGTAGGCAGTGACGGATGAAATTATTGAATAACTAACGATATTAGATGTTTAAAATTCCTAAAGAAATGAAAAATATCGGCCTGATTCTCTACCTCATGGTAGGATTTGTACATATTATAAAGTGGTGAATGAAAATGATGTATTGTATTTGGTACTGTGAAATAAAATGTGACTGGGTTACGAGTGCATAGCCTGGGAACGTCTTTCTGTAAAACTCTGATCATCAATTCTGCCATTGTCAAGCTTATATAAGTTACAGATCGAGAGGAGTTTATGCTTGTTTGCAGTTGACCACCTGTCGAATTCTAATAGTAAGCTCGTGTACTGTACAGTTCTATCCAGGTACATACCGTACCTCTTAAAAAAAATAAGAATTTTCTATACACACCCTCAAGTAGGGCTATTAAATACAGTTGGTAAGGTGACTACACTACAGAGCAATACATTAGCTTACTGTTAATTAATGAACCTTATAGTGTAATAAGCATGTCAATATTGGTGAATTGCTTACAGTTTCTAATAATGAAGCCCAACAGACGATAACACTCATTAACCAATTTGAATATATGGCTCTTAAAATTGAGCTTAGAGTCAAAAGTCACACCCAGATCCTTGATCTCAGGAACTCTCTGTAACTTTGACTGACCAATATAATAGTCACTAAAGATGGGGTTGGTTTTCCTTGTAAAAGTAAGTACACTGCACTTGTTTATGTTCATTCTAAGACCATTATCGGTCCACCACATATCTAATTTATTCAAGTCCTCTTGAAGTAATTGACTATCTGAGTTATTGTTGATTATCCTGTAGAGTTTGATGTCATCAGCATACATTAAGACATCAGATGAAATAGCACTGCTCATATTGTTAATAAATAGAAGGAGCAGCAGTGGTTCAAGGTTGGATCCTTGGGGTACTACAGTGAAAGCTTCATATGGAAATGATTGGACACCTCCATGCTCCACAATCTGCAAGCGATCCCTCAAGTATGAGTCAATGACGTTGATAATGTTACCAGTTAAATTGAGATCTTTAAGCCTAGAGACGAGTATTGTAAGAGGCATATTATCGAAAGCCTTACTCAAGTCTGTATAAATTACGTCAGTTTGGTACTGCTTATCCAAATTCTCGGAGACGAACTGAGTGAAGTTTGTAATAACCCAAAGGGGGCATGCATTAAATATTTTAAATATTTTTTTCAATTATTAGTGACCAGAATATTAGTACAATTAGAACAAATACGTGCATTTCAGTGTAATAAACAAGAGTTCATTACGATGAGGGCACGTACTTATTAAAGTGTGGAGAAATGCATACGTGATGAAATAGCATTTTTTTGTAAAATCGGGGGAAGAACCTGCAAGAAAAATGGTATAAAAGGGTTGTGAAGATTACAAACGTGGTCAGTCTACGATCATGAATCCGATCGCTGATACTGAGAATTAAAACTTACCACTGACATTGTTGCAACAAATTACATCGGTTACGATGTTCGACAAATTATTATTCCCCAAACTGACCAAATCAAATTATCTTTCTACAATAAAATGCTTCACAACTGACGTCACTTTCGACAAAATAACCTGACATAACTAAATAAATTTCATCTAATAGAATGTAGAACATCGCGACAATCCGGACTTTTTTAAGGCACACGGCCTGTAGCGGATGACAACTAAAAATATACCGAACGAACGAAACAAATATTTTTTTATTTTTTTTTAGTTTTTTTTTTTAGTTTTAACAAATGCAAAATAACTACAAAAAGTTTTCTAGAGACGGCATTACAATAAGCAATCAAAAGAAATTTAATTTGTAGCAGTCATCTTAGCTTTAATATTTTTAAGTTGTTTAAGGACGTCATCCTCAGAAACCAAGAACAGGCCCATGCATTCTGGAACAACGGGACTGGTAACACTCTGATTATCAGTGGAAGGATGATATGATGATTCAAAATGATTTGCAAATGCATTTACAATATTAGGGGCACAAGAGTAAGTTTCATTCTCTGTTTTCATAACACCAGGGATACGGGTAGTTTTCTTCATGGCATGGACATAATTCCAAAATTTATTAGGTTCAGGTTTTAAATTATCCTCGACAGAGCGTATATAGTGGTCACGTTTCATCTTAAACTTGCGTTTGACACGTCTACGTGAGTCTTGGTATTCTATTAGATGTTTGTGTTTTTAATCCGCAAATATATAGAGCGAAGATTCTCTTTATGCTAGATATCCCGAAGTAGTTCCGAGTCGAACCACGGTGGAGTGTCCTTTTTGATATTACGTACTTTCAATATGGGGACATTCATATCAAGAGACGAACAGAGTTTATTATAGAAAAAATTGCAAGCCTCATCTACATCATCTAAGTTGTATAGTTTATCCCATTTTGTATTAGCTATGTCGTTATATAATTTTGTAAAATTAGCCTTCCTGAAGTTGTATTGATACTGGTGTTGTACTTCGAATTTCGGAACCTCAGTACAACCTAAAGTGAAGCTTACATCTAGTGAGGGATGGTACAGATCCTCAGTTACAGGAGGTTCATTTTTCTATGTAGTACACTGTTTAATTGATTGGATACTATAGATAGATCAAAAATTCTATTCAGATTGTATTACATTGCCTCAGGCTATGAAACTCCAAAAAATTATTTAACGCAATTATAGAAGTTGTATTTAATTCGCCACTTAGACTAAGATTATACTCAGGTATGTTAAAATCTCCCATAAGCAATACATAATCATATTGCGTAACAATTGGATCCAATGCCTCAAAAAATGAGTTTAAAATATCGTTGCGAACTTTTGGAATATAAGTGCAAATTAGTAATATTGTTTCGGCAGTAGTAGTTAACTTTACGGTAACCGCATCTATGGATTCATGAAAAGTGGGTAAAGGTACGTTTTCAGATGAGAGAGAGTTTTTTATGGCGAGAACAACCCCGCCACCAATTTTATTTAATCTGTCTTGACGATAAACATTGCATACGTTGGGGAAAAGTTCTGAATTATTGACACCAGCAGTAAGCCAACTCTACGTAATAAAGATGATGTAATGATTTGATATTGAAATATTATTAAAAAATTCTGTGGTTTCAGAGTTAAGACCTCTAACATTCTGATAAAAGGCCGAAATTGGAAATAAAGATGTTTAGTTAGTAAAAACAAAGACATGAAAACTAAAATATTATTTGAAAAACTATTTCTTAAAATGACAAATGAAATGATATTTTACAATTGAAAATGTGTAAAATAAATAGTTGAAAATGCATTTTTAAATTTAGGATTTTGGCTTCAAAAATTCAATTAAAATATGCGCGAAGACAAGTGATACTTTAGCATAAAAAATTAATCTAGAAATTGCATTAAAATAATGGCTGGAAACATAAAAAATTAAAAATTTGTATTGAAACAATTTACGCTTAAAAAAGTAAATTTGATAAACAAACATTTAGAAAAATGGCATTTTTTTTAATTTCTACAATAATTTATTTAATGTTAATGTAATTGCAATACTTTAGAATAAAATACGAATAAAAAAAAATCAATATTGTTTAAATAAAAGCAGTTCTTAAAAAAATAGTGAAATTTCATAGCAAAAATTTTCATTTCACAAATTTATACCAATGACTTTTCAGATCTTTCCTTAAAGAATGAAAGCTTAGTTTAAAGTTTCAGTTCAAAAATTTTATCGTTTCTTAAGATATTGAGACCACTATCAATTGTAAAACAAAACGATAATTTTCATTACTTTTGAATCGACTACAAACAATATCTAACAATAAACATTAAATCCTGTAAAAAGACTTAAGTTCTTTGAGCTTTCATTTAAATCAGTGTATTGATTATATTTAATTAACTTTTCTCGAAATCACTGTTAAACAATTTTAAACTATGTTAACTAAAAACCATTTGGATTTTTACAGATATTTATTTTCTCTCCAAATAAAATCATTTAACGACAAAATAAATCAGAGAGAAAACAATTTATATTTTAAATATTTGGTTGTGAAGGCGTTTATTTATTTATTTATTTATACATCTTTGGACTTCTTTCCTAAAAAAATGTATATATATACAACAAATCAATTTATAAAACCGTACTTCAAATTTTGGGCAAAAGGCACGGGCTTACTCTACAATTAGAAAGTGTTCTTCCACTGAAACCCTTAATTTTTCATTATGCCGAGGGAACTTATTAGTTTGAATGCAGTCGAATATAGTAGTTAGACAAATTATAGATAGCTTTTTCATAAATTTTATTATGTAAAACTGTGGCCATTTGATATTTAATAATTTAACAATGCCAATACATTTTGTAGTAGATTCTTATAGTGGGAATGTCTGTGACGCCCGAATTTTTGAACTAGGAACCGTACAGAAATTATTTACTATCTCATTCTATCATCATCCTATCATGAGGAGGACAGAATGAAGTGAAAGACGGATTTCTCTAATATAGTCAACTCTCTGCGGTTCGACTATATTAAGACTTAAGAACGGTTTTTATATTTTTAATGTATTAGTTAATTTTATACAATGATGTAAAAGACTTTAATACATTTTATCATTTGATATTTCTCCAAAAAAATCTTTAAAGATAAAACTAACGTTCTAGAGAAAAAAAAACTTTCAATGATACAAGAGCTCCACAACTAATCAGAAAATTGGAGTTTATAAGCCTTTTATAAGAAAGTTTTCAGCTTCAGTTCTTAAGCTTAAACTTATGTTCCTCAAGGGTCTATATTAGGACCTATATTATTCGAAATATAAGTGTTATTATTATATTCTACACAACAGAGTAAAAATGGTTTTAGCATATTTTTTTAGATATTTGTATTGTATCTAATTGTTATTAAATATTTCTTTTAAATCTACAGATATATCAATTTTCAATATAGGTCGCATGCAGATAAAGTGAACGTAGTCGGTGTATGTCGAGTGTTAATTAATTCCCTCGCACACACACTTCTCATTATTTTTCGCGCAGCCATACTACCCCTCTCAAAATCAAGAGCAATCTGTTCCTGTCTTGACCTGAATAAAATTGTTGTTCCCGATTCTCCGTGCTGCAGGAATGCTAACTAAGCTCCCGGCACGTAATTCGCCGCATATCATGCGTATCTTCACGGCCATCCGAGCCCCAACAACACAACATAAAGCACCGGAGCGGCTTGGCGTTCTGGGGGATGGGAAATCTGCTCAAGACCGCTAATCCCCGCAATGAAAACACATGTCGTTTCAGCTAGACGCTAACACCCAGTGATAAATGATGGCCCGTTGCGGAATTGGGGCGTGTAATGCGATGGTCAACGTTATTTTTTTCCTTTTTAATGTTAGTGTTATTAAAAAATGAATTTATGCGAAACAAAGGGTTGTTCTTGTCGGGAAAACGGAAGTAGGTCGCCGGGACTGATAATGGACAACGGTCGGAATTTTGGGTGCGGGGTTGGGAGAGGGACGCTATCAGTCTGTGCAAGGTTGATGGCTTCAGGCACGAATTACAGCTGTTCGGGGGATTCGGCGGGCGTTGTTCAAATTGGGGAAGGTCAAGCGGGGGTGCTTCCGCTGAAAAGTTGTCATCAAACTGGGGCAATGTCTTTCTCTCCTGGACCATTTCGAACAATTTTAAATGGAACGCTCACAAACTTTTCTCACTCACTCACTCTCTTCATCCCCTGTCCGTGGGTGTAATTTATGAAATTTGCATAGAAAAATTTAAATAAAGTAAGGCTGATGGAACAGTATTACATAATACGTCAAGAAAATGGCTTTTTCCTTTTATAAAAGAATACTATAGTAACCTAAAATGCTTTAATATATGGAATAATTGTTTTTATGGTTCATATAAAGTCTATAGTATTTAATGAAAATGATGATGGTGACGTTACTATGAGGTAGTTCATTTTAGAGAGTAAATTGTTGTATTTTTTTATATAGCTTAGTTTTATATGTATAGTAACAGGATATTATTAACTTTCAATAACTAAATAAATAAACAAATAAAAGTAGTTACGTTTTATATTATAATTTATACTAGTGTAAAACGACAAAAGTTTTTTTTAAATAAAAATACTTACGTTTTATATCACTATTTATACTGGCGTAAAACGTCAAAAGTATTTTTACTTATTCTATATACTATTTGTAACTAACTTTATTTCATAACATTGTTTGATAAATTACTTAGTGAATATATTTATAAATATAAATTAGTCACAAATAAATTAAAATGAGCCCAACCCGGCACCTCCACCAAAACAAAACAGACGTGACTAATAGATATAAATCTTAACTTCAACTTTATAGGGAGAAAACTGAGGAAAAAAAATAATGGTGTAATTAATAAATCTGATCAAATTTAGAATTAAAATCTATCATAACACCAGCAATTGAAAAATGTAATCTATTAATTTAGAAAAAGTACACATAATCATAGTAGCTAATTTACAAATAGATTCTATTTATGGATTGATTATACTCTGTTGTACTAATTATAATAATCCATTTGAAATTTATCTACTATCATCAGGTGTATATTTTTTTAACAAGAGCTTAAATCATATAAACAAGAGAATACAAACAATAATATAAACATTTAAGGAAATAAATGAAAGAAATGTATGTTATACGGAATGATATATTACTCACGTAGACATTATTAAATCGATTCAAATACAAACGTATTTTATCGTGAACTGTTTCAACTAAATCAATAATCCGTCTGCAGTGAATGCATACCATTAAAATCCTGCACATAAGTTAAACATATTTTGGCACAACAGGAACCTCAACGACAATGGGTGACCTTAATGCAGTAAATTATTTTCATTTTCTGTTTTTTTTTACGATTAGCGGGGAAAAATGTTAACACCTGGCACTGAACTTACTTATTTAGGACTAGGACCTGGTTCAAGTTTCATGATAACCAGGCCAAAAGTTCATTGCGAGCTTCTGTTCCCCGTCTGCCTCGCACACTTGTCCCAGTTCGTGTAATAAGCATATTTTCGAAATGTCATGATTCGCATGAATGTGCCGCAAAAAATTAGCGAAAAAGTGACTATTAGACAACAAAAACGACTACGATTTAAATTAAGGTGGATTTAATAGTTAACTGGGTTAATATAATATAGAATAGAATGTATGTTTTAAAATAAATTGTGTATTTTATTAAATGTACACATTAAACCGAATCCTTAATGAACAATTAAGTAATTTCCATCAATTCCTAAGTGCGTGATTTTTTAGCCAGGCGCCTCCACCATAATGAAACCCGGCGTATTTACCAGTAGTTGAGTTTAGGATCATAATTGTAACATTTTAATAACTAGAAAGCTGAGTAAATAATAACTTTGAAAGTGGAGGCATAGCAATGTCAATACTGTAAAGGCTAGAAAACTTCGTAATGAGTAGAAGTTAAAACTAATTAAGTTATCAGCCATCTAAGTAAAATCTAACATTATATTAGCAATTATCAAAAATAATTTAATTGAATATAAAATCCTGATAACCTTTTTATTTAATAATTTTAAATTTTATAAGATTTACATATCATGTTTCAACCCGCCACCTCAACAAGACGCCGAATTGAGCTTATTAACCTTAAAAGCTAAGTCTAACAGAATACCAGTAAATTTACGAAGGTTAGAATATATAATAATATGGGATAAGTTTATTTTGTTGTCGTTATATCTAACTGTATTTATTATTTCTGTATAATAGGTCTTTCCGTTAATAAAGTTTAAATAAATAAAAAAATAACCCTTTGGAGTTGATATATAAGATAAGCCTAACACCTGCACCAAAAAACAACATATATAAAGCGTAACGTAATAATCTAACATAAAATGAAAAGATTTTAAAACAAGGACTACAACTTCTCGATTGAATTTCTAAAAATTTAAAAAAACTGCTGAAAATTTCTAAAATTCTATAAAGAAATTAATTTAAAAAAATCGCATAAAGAAATGCTGTAAAATTTAAAACTTTTAAAAGATCAATAAATAAATTGCTTGAAAATTTTAGAACCTTCAAAGAAAATTTTATGTGAAATTGCTAGAAAATATACAACCCAAAGAAATTGATGTAAAATGTTTTAATTTAGATTATTTAAGGATTTTTGAGAAGAATTAACTTGTAAATTCTAAAGCCTTAAAAAAGAAAACTTCAAATCTCTTGAAAATTCAAAAAATCTAGTACTATTAAAATTTTTAAAAATTTTTAAAAAGAAATTAATAAAAAAATTGTACCCTTAAAGAAGTTTTTCGAAATTTAGAAAATTTCGAAACATACTTTAAAAAATATTTGAAACTTATATTATATTTTAAGGAGTTTCTCGAAAATGTAGAATTTCAAAAAATAGCCTAAGACTCTGAAAGAAAATTCCTATAGAATGTTCTAAATGTTTAAGCTTAGATTATTAGATTTTGGAAAAGAATTTTCTTGCAAGCTTTGAAAGAGAAAGCTTTAAATTTTTTGAATATTTTAAATATCTAGGACTGTCGAAAATTTTGAAATATTTGAAAAGAAATTAATAACAAAAATTTAGTAACTTTAAAGAAATTTCTCGAAATTTAAAAGGAAATTGCTAAACAATTCTTAAATTTTCATAAAGTCCTTAATGACTTAGTTAAGAAATTTTAAACCTTCAAAGAAAATTGTAAGGAAAGCTGCTGTAAAATTTTTTAATCATTTTTTGAAAGAAAATTTTATTCGAAAATTCTTAAAAAATATTCTAGGACGAAGAAATTTTTTATAAGATAAGCAATGATATAGTTTTAATTGTTTAAAAAAATATATACTTTTGAGTAGATTTTCTGAAACATTCTAAAATTTTGGACGAATATTAAAGAGAAGGAAAGTTGGTTGAAACTCTGGTAGTCTAGAGAAATTATTGGACAATTTTAGAACCCTCGAAAAATATTATCAAAATTTCTAAAAAAAATTGCTGAAATATTCTTAATCTTAGAGAGAGAAAGAGAACCACATCCTTATTTGGACAAACAAAAATGCATTCGGAACAAATACATTTTAATATGTGGGCTTTCGAACTTCAGTCTTTCTGCCTACATTCCTAGATTATCTAGAGATTCCATAAAATTTCAAAACCTTCGAAGAAAATTCTGGATAATTGCCTAAAGAATTTTTATCTGAAAAGAAATTGATAAAGGCCCATTAAAGAAAATTCATTAAACTTAAAAGAATTAAATAGCCTCTAATGAAATTTTAGAAACTCTGAAGAATCTAAAATTTTTAGGACTCGGAAAAGAAAATTGCTGAAAATTATAGAATTCTTAAAGAAAATTCTTATAGCATAAGATGATGAAATTTCTTGAAGATGAAAGAAAAGGACAGAATTCTGGAAATCAGGGAGAAGTTTTAAAAAAAATTATAGAAACAAGAACAAATAGAAATGTTTTGGAACATTATAAATAATTTGAAATATATTCTTTAGAAGAGAGATTGGTGCAAAACTCTAAAAGAACTTGCTATAATATGGTGGAACCCTCCTAGAAGTTATTAAATTTTTCAAGCAAAATTATTGAAAAATTCATAAGCTTGGATTATCTGAGGATTGTAGATAAGAGAAACCAAATGCTCGAAAATTGCTTAAAAATTTTTAATCTGAAAAGAAATTCATAAAATAATTTAGAATTTTCAAAGAAAATTCTTGAAACTTACAAGTTCTAAAATAAATTGCTAGACAATTTTAGAACCGTCGAAGAAAATTTTATGGAAAATTAATGAATAATCTAGAACCTAAAAAATATTCTAGAGCTCTGAAAGGAAAATTGCTGGAAAATTGTACGATTCTTATAATATAATAATTTTTATTAACTTTTTGAAATTGTACAGGGTTAATCCCGTTAATAAAAGTATTATTATTAGAAGCAATAGTAAAATTACCGTGTTTAATAAAAATTTACCTGTCTAATATTGTAAATTAACAATATAATAGATCAATAAAATTTCAATTCAATTCAATTCAATTCAATAAATATTTCTTGGAACTAAAAGAAAAAATAAGAACTCAAGAAATTTAGAAGATAAATTTCTTGATAATTTTAAAGGAATTTTCTGTTACATTCTAAGATTTTAAAAAAATATTTTTTAGAAGAGATATTGCTGGAAAATTCTAAAATTGCTGGAAATCTTTAGAACCCTCAAAGAAAATTATAAAATTTTTTAAGTAAAATTGCTGAAAAAATGCTCGACAATTGCTTGAAAATTTAAATCTTAAAAGAAACTTATAAAAAAGTTACTCAAAACTTAAATAGACTGAAAAGGATTAAATTTATAAACAATTTAAGAAAGAATAATATTCAAAGAATATTTAGCGGAAACTTGTTTGAAAATTTAGAACCTAAAAAAATATTTTAGGACCCTGAAAGATGAATTGCTGGAACATTCTACAATTCTGAAACAATATAGTAGGACGAATTAAATTCTTATAACATAAAGCAATGAAATGGTAAATATTTCTTGAAAATGGAGTAAAGAAAAATAGAATTGTAGAAATGTGGAAAAGAATCTGCTAAAAAACTTTAAAAAACATTTCAACTAATTTAAAAATTTTTGAAGAATATTCTTTTGAAGAGAAATTGATGAAAAACATTTAAAGTCCAGAGAATATTTTAGAACCTTCGAAGAAAACGATCAAAACTTGTAATGAAAATTGCTGGAAAATTCTTAAGCTTAGACCGAAACGATTGTAGAAAATTTTTAAAATCTCTAAAGTAAATGCTTGAAAAATGTTGTGATACAAACGCTCAAAGAAAATTTTCGAAAGACAAAAGGAATTAAAGAGTCTCTAATGAAATTACTAGAAAAATTTAGAAATTGAAAAAAAAATTAAGGAGAGTTACTGAAGAATTTAGACTCTGAAAGAAAAATTGCTGGAAAATGTAACAATTCTTAAAGAAAATTCTTATAACATAAACCAATGAAATAGTGAAATTACTTGAAAATGGATGAAGAAATCAGAACTCAAGATAAATTGCCAAAAAAATTATAAAAACATTTCAAAATTAGTCTGGAAAATTTTAAAATATCTGAAGAATATTCTTTAAAAGAGAAATTGATGGAAAACTCTAAAATTTTACAGAAATTGTGAAAATCTCAAAACCCTCGTAGAAAATTATAAAAACTTTAAGTAATACTTCTCGAAAATTGCTGGAAATTCTAAATCTGTTGAAAAATTGGTAAAACAGTTGCTAGAACCCTCAAATTCCTAAATCTTAAAAGGATTTAACGAGCCTCTAAAAAATTGCCAGATAATATTGGAACCTAAAAAAGATCTAGAACTCTGGAACATTCTACAATTCTTAAAGAATATTCTAGGACGACGAAAAGTTTTATAACATAAAGCAATGAAATAATAAATATTTCTTGAAAATTTTTGAAGAATATTCTTTAGAAGAGTAATTGGTGAAAACACAAGTCAAGAGAAATTGCTGGAAATATAAGAACCCTCAAAGAAAATGATCAAAACTTGTAAAGAAAATTTCCGGAAAATTCTTAAGCTTAGACTATCCAAAGATTATAGAAAATTCGTAAACTTGCAAAGTAAATGCTTGAACATTGCTTAAAAAGAATTTAAGAGCCTCTAATGAAATTCCTAAAAAATTTAGAATCTTAAAAGAAAATTTTAAGGGTAATTGCTGGAAAATTTAGAACCTTAAAATTATTCTAGTACTAAAAAAATTGCTATAGGATATTCTAGAATGAAAATAATTCTCATAACATCAAGCAATGAAATGGTGAACATTTCTTCGAATAAAAGAAAAAATCAAAATTCTAGAAATTTGGAAGGGAACTTGCTAAACAATTAAAGAGTAAAATACAATTTTAGAAACTCCGATAAAATTTTAAGAAAAGTTGCAATATCTAGAACTCAATATTTTTAGGGTTGTGAAAAGAAAATTGCTGGAAATTCTAGAATTGTTAAAGGCATAAGATAAAGAATTTTTTTGAAAATGGAAGAATTCTAGAAATTTGAAAGAGAAATTAAAAAAAAATTTAGAAACATTAAAATAATTTTTTTGAAGCATTATAAAATTTTTCAAGAATATTCTTTACAAGAGTAATTCGTGGTAACCTCTAAAAGTCTAGAGAAATTGCTGGAATATTTTAGAACCCTCCTTAAATTTATCAAAATTTGTAAGGAAAATTATTGCAAAATTCATAAGCTTACCAAACGCGACCAACCCTCTTCCTTATTATCCAGTTACCGCCCCATTACTCTTTTACCCGTTATTGGGAAGATCTACGAAACCCTCCTTAAAAACAAAATCCTCTCCCTAATTTCCAACCAGATCCCCAAATATAAATTTGGTTTTCTTCCACATCGATCAACCTCCCTCCCACTCACTATCCTTATATCAAATTTTCAAACATCTTACCTTGAAGGCAAAGCTTCAGCAGCTCTATTTTTAGATGTCCAGAAAGCCTTCGACTCTGTCTGGCATCAAGGCTTACTTTACAAGTGTCACCTCTTAAATATCCCTCCCCATATCATTTTCATTATTAAACAATTCCTCTCTAATAGATCCCTTAAAGTCAAAATCCACAATTCTTTCTCTTCTTCCTTTACTCCTGAGCAAGTACTTCCTCAAGGCTCTCCTCTCTCACCTCTGTTGTATAACATTTTTTGCGTTGATATCTATAACCCTGATCCTCTCTACTTCAATCCATCCAAATACCTCCTACAATTCGCTGATGATACTGCCCTAATTACACATGCTCCCACACTACCAAAAGCCCTTCAATCCCTTCAAGAGCTAATTGACTCCCTTCAATGCTGGTTTGCAAAATGGCGCATTAAAATAAATCCTCATAAATCGCAACTCCTAATTCCTTATCATCGCACCAATAACTCACCTTACAAAATCCATATTTCCCAAACTATGATCCCTCCCTCAGTTTCCGTAAAATACCTGTGCAGCTGTTAAAATATATAAGATGATCTGCCGTCCATTACTTGATTATGGTTGTGCCCTCTATCCCAACCCCACCAACCCAACCTCCCGCAACATCGAAGTTCGCGAGCGAGCATACCTCCGTATCCTAACTAAACTCCGCCATCCTCTTAATCCTCTACACAATCCTTCTAACCAACTCCTCTATGATACTACTTTAGTTATCCCCATCCTAGAACGCCTTCGATTCCTATTAGAAAAATTATCCAAAAATCCTTTCAACTTCCACATATTATCCTTATATTGTCTTTCCAGAAATCCTAGTATAAACCCTAAATTTAAAAATCCTAATTCCACTATATTTGACTTCATTTGATCATTTCATCCCATTACGCATTAACGACTGACGCCATATGACTGGACAAAACAAGGCAGAAAGACCTCTGGTCGATAGCCTTTTGACGAACTAACTCACTAACTCATCATTCATTATTTATTATCTAAATGTAAAGTTTGTCAATAAAAATGTGTATTATTCATAAGCTTAGATTATCTAAGGATTGTAGAAAAAAAAAAAAAAATGCTCGAAAATTGCTTCAAAATTCTAAATCAGAAAAGAAATTTATAAAAAATATTATTGTAACTTTAAATGACTAAGAACGAGTTTAATGAAATTGCAAACAAAATTTGGAACCTTCAAAGAAAATTTTAAGGAAAGCTGCTGAAAAATCACACTAAAAAAATATTCTAGGATTCTGAAATGATTAAGAAATATTATGGGATGAAGAAAATTCTTATAAACATAAAGCAATGAAATGGTAAAACCTTATTGAAAATGGAAGAAAAATCAGAAGTCACGATATCTGGAAATCGTGAAAATAATTATAGAAACATTTAAACAAATTCTAAAATTTTTGAAAAACATTTAAAAGAGAAATTGGTGGAAAGCAAATTTCTGCAAAATTTTAGAACCCCTGAAGGAAATTACCAAAACTTTAGAAAAAATTGCTGGAAAATTCTTAAGCTTAGATTATCTTAGATTTAGATTCTAAAAAATTCTTAAGCTTTTAAATAAATTGTTTGAAATTGCTTGTAAATTCAAAATCTAAAAAAAAATAAGACAATTCTAGAAGACTCAAAGAAAAATGTCGAAACTTAAAAATAATTATAATATCTTCAATGACATTGCTAAAAAATTCTTGGACTAAAAAATATGCTGAAAAATTTTACAATTTTTAAAGGATATTCTAGAACGTAAAAAATCTCGTAACAGTGAACAATGGTGAACATTTCTTGGAATAAAAAATAAAATCAAAATATTAGAAATTTGGAAGGGAAATTTCTACAAAAATATAGAAGCTTTTATTGCATATTTTTAAAACATTCTAAAATTTTGAAAGAATATTCTTTAGGAAAGAAATTGATTTAAAACTATAAATATCTAAAAATTTTTTTACAACTTTCAAACAAAACTATCAAAACTTACAAAGAATATTTCAGGAAAATTCGTAAACAGATTATTTTAGGATTTTAGAACATAATCAAACCTTCAAATAAAATGCTCAAAAATTAAAAAAATATATATTCTAGAACTCTCAAAGATAATTCTCAAACCTAAAAAGTCTCTAAATATAAAGTTATTGCTAAATATTAGAATTCTCAAAGAAAATTTGCAGAAAAATTTCTAGAAAATCTAGAACGTAAAAATATTCTAAATAAATAAAAATTGTAAACATTTCTTGAAAATTTGAGAAAATTAGAATTCTAGAAATTTAAAAGAGATATTGTTAAAAAAATTATTCTAAAACATTCTAAAATAAATTTGTTTGAAAAGAAATGGGTGGAAACCTCTAGAGACATTGCAAGAAAATTATAGAATACTAGAAGAAAATTATCACAATCTGTAGGCAAAATTTCTGGAAAGTGTTTAAGCCTAATTTATCTAAAGATACTAAAATATTAAAGTTTAAGGAAAGTGCTCGAAAATCAATAAAAACATTCTAGAACCCTCAAAGAAAATTCTCGAGACTTGGACTTAAAGAGTCTCTGATGAAATTCTTAAAGAATATTTTAGGACAAAGAAAATTCATATAACATAAAGAAATGAAATGGTAAAAATTTCTTGAAGTGGAAGAAAAGTCCAGAACCTTAGAAATTTTAAAGCAAATTTGCTATAAAAAGTTTAGAAACATGTAAGATTTTTTTTAAATTTTTGAATAATATTCATTAGAAGAAAAATTCGTGAACAATTCTATAGAAATTGCTGGAACATCTAATAATAAACTCAAAAATATCAAAAGTTTTAAGAAAATTACTGGAAAATTCTTAAGCTTAGATTATTCAAGAATTCTAGAAAATTCTTATACCTTTAAAGAAAGTGCTTGAAGATCAATAAAAAAATTCTAAAATCCTCAAAGAAAATTTTGGAGACTTAAAAGAACAACTTATAAAGAATATTCTAGGATTTCTTGTAAGTGGAAGAAAAAATTAGAAATCTAGAAAATTTGAAAGAGAAATTGCTAAAAAAATTATATAATCGAGAAAAATATCTTTTGAAAAATTGAAAATACTTGCAAGAGAAACTGCTTCAAAACTGGAATAAAATAAAATAAGAATTCCTTATAAGATTATTTCTTAGTGATAATTTTTTGAAAAAAAAATGGATGACAAATATCTAGAACATTCAAAATATCCGAAAGAGATTTTAATTTGAAAATGAAATTTATAAGAGAATAGAAAGAAATTGTGAAGCAATTTCGATAAATATAAGTGGTATTTTATGGTTTTCAGCGAAATGTTTATTTTGAGTCGCAACGTGATTTTTATTAGGTTAGTTTATTGATGCAGGAGGGTATTAAATAAATTTTGTATAGTATAGACTATAGGGATGTCTAATTTTTATTTGATCGATCGGACACCTGAATATTTTTTAGAACAAAAGGATGAGGTTAATGGAAATACTTTTAAATTTTCCTTTGATAATTACTTAATCGATTTAAGTGATTATAGGTGATTTACCCTATAAATATTAAATTATAAGTAGCAAGTTTTATACAGTAATTTATATAATAATTTATAATTAAAGTTAACGTGCTACATTAAGAAATTACGTTTAGAATAAAATAATCATGTGGGAGCAAATCAATGCACCTGTATAAGGTATATACTTGTGTGTGTGTCAGAGCTAGTTGCAGGCAGAGAATATCCAGGTCAGTACCCCTGCCAGGTCACGACGTCTGCGCGTCGTCGAAGCCCCGGTCATGCTCTACTACTACCTACCTACCCCGTTCATCCTTCACCCCCTTTTTACTACAACGGCCCCGAGCGCGAAATTACTCCACCTGTGCACCTTTACTACGTGAGACATCCTGCTGGGGCGCTTAAGCTGTCTGCAGGTCCTACGCTCGGTCGCCAATTCCCGAGAGGTTCCATGCAGGAATACTCCCTAAATACTGGATTATTTATTTAAGCCCTGTTGCCGGGGATTCGGGCGCAAAATTTTCGGTGGCCGCTCCGCTCTCGTTATCTTAAAGCAAATAAATGCGCCCGCCTTCGCGGAACAATGAAAGAGGGTAAATCAGTAGACTCGGAGGACTTACGGATTAAAATCTATTTCTTTTCTTCGGACCAAATACTTTCCACTGTAGCGATGTTAATCGCGTTCGATATTTCAAACAGTCCGCTCAAGGAAGGATTAATTTTAAATGAAGACATATTAATTATGAGGACGGCTACGAGCGTTACTAATCCGCAATCCGCAAAACGTATTATTAATTCGGCGAGTCCACCGAGGGTCGACTCTTTCTCCATCCCCCACGTCGGCGGTGGCGGCGGTCGTGATTATCCATTTTTTAACAGATGGTGGTAAATGCTGGCCGCTAAATACACAATTTGGTTGCTTATGAAAGCTTATTATATCAATTGTCTTTTCATATTTTAAAAATTAAATAGCACAGATTTGTTTATGGCTACTTGTTTAATTTATTTTTAGATTCATTTAATTTATAAAATTCTAGAAGATTGACTAATCATTAGGAAATATTTTGAAATCTCGAGAAATGCTTTGTCCAGAGAAAGACATATAAAAAATGATTTTACAGTCTTTTATTATTAATAATTCCAAAGCTGTAAATCGTCTGCAGCTTTTTTCAATTCTTTTACATGATTATCTGAATGATATCCCCTCTAATCCCATAAGAAGATAAATTCTCTTCATTTTAGCTTTCGATATACATCATTCAAAAAAAACATGCGCACATTAACATAAAATATGAAAATAACCCAAAGAAATGCGAAGAATTATCATCTTAAATTTAATTTAAACATAAAAAACTTTTACAACAATGTGTCTCTGCCGACGCTAAAATTTCATATCCCGGCTAATTTAATTCCGTTAGAAAAAAAAAGTTTCAAGAGGAGAGATAATATCTCGTGAAATTAATTGGCCCGAATGTTTTATTTACAAATAAAAAGGAAGGCACAAAGGAAACGTTTACAATTAACGTAATTTATTTCGGCAAGAAAAATAATAATAACCGACGTGTTTTGAGAGCAACTGGAAAATCAATACAAAGCAAAAGGTATAAGATAATAATAAGAATAATAATAATAATAATATTAAAAATAAAATTTCAATTTTACTTCCTTATATTAAGAAATATTTATAAAAATGTATTACAAAGTGAAAGCCTCCACAATTACTTATTTAGAAATCTTTATGTAAATGTAAAAAATCTGAAATTCTAGGGACATCCAACGACACATAAATATGTACGACAACGACATCAACCCACCCAATAAAATTCTGTAATAACCGCGGCATACATGGAGGGCGGCACGTGAAATATGCGTATAATAACGTGGAAATTCTGTCACGTGTGGAATTCCCTTCTTTTTTTCGGGCGGATCAATTAAGGAACATTTCGGCCGATATAATTAATCTGGTCGCCTTATTGAAAAATATCGTGGAATGAATGGGGTGACAGAAATAAAAAGAGAGGAAGAAGAAGAACTCCGGAACTGGATGGAAATTTCGGGCCGCAACAGATGCACGTTATGAAGTGATATATTAGCTCTGAACCTACAAGAAAAGTTTCCGTGTCCCTTTTAGGGTCGACCCAGGAATTGTTTGCGCGAGCTTTGCTCCGAACGGATCGGAGATAAATGATACAATTTAACAGGTGGCGGCTGACAATGGGATTATTTTGAATGATGTATTCTATTCAATTTCCTCCCTTACTTTTTTTGTAAAAGTGAATGCTCTATGGTGATAGGATCTACAGCCATAAATATAATATAAAATTCAATATAATTACTTAGTATTTTTGCATTAAAAGATTTTATTTCAAAGACACTTTCATGAAAAATGAAAAAAAATAAGTCTATTGTATATTATTTTCTTTATAAAATAAATTATTATACTAAAATTCAACCAATAAAATGTTTTAAACAATTCTTAAGAGTAGAGGCTACTTCGTGATACATTACCTTATTATTCCAATAAACTAGTAGATTTGTAACACACCCAAAAATATGTATCTTTGTCACTACAGTTTCGACAAGTTCAGCTTGTCTTTGTGAAACTATTACCATATAATTTTACCGTGGAAACATATATAACAAATTGACAATGACAAACTGAACTTTTTGAAGCTGAAATCACGAGAATAAATATTTTTGTTGATACGTACAAAGTTACAAATTGATTGGAAATAACATAATAAATATCTCGCATATATTTTTAAAATTAAGGGATGAAAATATTGTGACAATTCTCAAGAGTATAAAAATCTATAGAATACAATATTCAAGGCGCTTAAAAAAGCTAAATATGTATTTGAGATGCAATAAATTCATTATAAAAAATGGTGATGTGGCCATCATAGTACTTTCCCTATATTTTACTCGAAAACTATACTGTTTAAGCAAAAAGGTTATCCTTAATAATTTATTCAATTTTGAATTCTCTACAATTATTTGTTATATAACTTTCATGTTGCTTCGATAGTTTATTAGCAATTGGCAAAAAATGTCAAAAATTTCAATTTTGATTTTTTTTGCTCGAAAGTTAAGAATTTTATGAAAAATATATTTTAACAAAATTTGTTCAGTTTCTCATTCTCTTTAACTTTTGTTTGAAAAGTTTTGTACTATTTTTCATATTTAAAAAAATATCGGAAAAAAACAAAAAACGCCTCGAGTAAACACCCATTTCTGGTTTATGAATGTTTACCAAAAGCTTTTCAGTTCCAGTTTTTAACGATAAAACCTTACGTTTAAAGTTTCATCTCAATCGGATCAGTCGTTTTTGAGATACAGCACCCACGGACAGACAGACAGACAGACAGACAGACACACACACAGACACAATTTTTTTTTTTCCAGAAATTAGTTTAATGGACTCGGGGGACCTCAAAACGGATATTTCCGCAAAAAAAAATTTTCAAAAAAAAATTACGATCACAATACTTCCCCTATATATACTTCGTATATAGGGAAAGTAAAAAAACTAATTATTTTATAGATTCTTAATAATCTTAAGTATATAAAAAGTTTGGATTGATGCGGCTGTTACTTGTCGAAACTCCACAATAACACTTAAAGAAATACTGACACAGTATAGGGTTTCTGAATGTTTTTAATATTGTACTACAACAATCATATTTTCATCTACCTGATGAAGCCACTGTGTGGTGAAACATTGTTGTAGTACAATATTAAAAACATTCAGAAACCCTATACTGTGTCAGTATTTCTTTAAGTGTATATAAAAAGTTAATAAATTTTAAAACTTTTAAATGTTTTTAAAGATATTTTAAAATCTAATATTATATACAATTTTAAACATTATTAAGATAATCACAATATTCTAAACGGCCTTCCTGAGATTCTTAAGATACTAAAAATTCTCAAAATACTGTATGATTTTTAATGATTCTAAATATTTTGAAGATTTTGTAGATTGGAAAATATTAAAAGTTTCTTACAATTTAAAACATTCTTCTAATCCTTAATATACGAAAACTTGCAAATAATCTAAAGTCATCTATCAACTGTAAAACCTCTATGGAGTCTAACGTTTTTTAAAATTCTAAAAAGATTCTTAAGATAGTCAAGACTTTCAAAACTTCGAATTCGTTTTAATAATTTAAAATATTTTAGAGATTCTATTCTATAAACTATAAAGTTTAAAATATTTTTAAACGTCCTAAAAGTTCATGCCATTGTAGGATTCTCAATTCTTGTGTTTATAAAGATTCTAAAATTTCTAAAATTCATTCAAGTATTTTATTTTATTTTTAAAATGCTCAAACTTAAACAAATTCATACATTTCAAACCTTGTAAAGATTCAGAGGTTAATCGTTTTAAAAACCTAAATAAGCTCAAAATTTTAAAGATTCTTTCAAAATCTGTACGTTTTTTAATATTTTAAAGATTTTGCAGTTTAAGAAAAATTATAAGATTCTTTCGATTTAAAATATTTTCTCGGTTCTAAACAAACGAAAACTTGCAAATAATATAACAATAATAATAACTTTATTAACGAGATTCAAGCTATATATGTTCATTAGAAAAAAAAAACAAAATAAATCAACATTGATAGAAATAAATATAATAATTCTATCAATGTTGATTTATTTTGTACTTTTTCAAGATTTTTTAAACTTCTAAAATTTGTTCTTATAATTCTAAATATATTAAAAATGCTTTAAATTTTAGAAGTTTTAAAGATTCTTTAGATTTTCTATAAATTTAAATTTTCCAAATTCAAACAAAAGCATACGATTCAAAATATTTTAAAGATTGTGCGTGTTCGTTTAAAAATAAAGGATTTTAGACAATCTAAATATTCTCAAGATTCAACTAATAAATTGAAAATCTATTTTATTTTAATTAAAAACAAGGGAACACTTAAATAGTAAATCATTTCTTATCTATCACCTGTCATTTGTTACCTATCACCTGGCAGCTAGCAATCAACTCTTATCTGTCATCGTATGTCTTTTTCCACCTCTAAACTTTCCGATGATATAAACTCTAATCAAACTAAAATCAAAGGTCACATATCATCTGAAATTTATCATACGCCAACTAAAAACTATCAAATATCGAATACCATTTCTTATCTATCAGCTATTATCTGTCATCTGTAAACTTCCAACTATTTGTCACCTGTCAATTATCATCGGCCATCTCTAATTTGTCATCTGTCATTTGTCATCTGTCACATGTTATCTGTCATCTGTCATTTGTTATCTCTTCTCTGTCATCTGATATCTGTCAACTGTTATCTGTCACATGTTATCTGCCATCTGTTGCCTTTCAACTGCCATCTATTAGTTTTTAGTTTAGTCTAGTTTATTGACTTTACAAGTCCTACAATAAAATATACAAAATAACATACATTTACAATAACTTGAAATTTAGATCGCAAGACTTGAAGACGGAGTTCATATGGCTGCGTTTTTCCACTTAAACCATTATTTCCTGTAGACTATGATGATCAGGAGGTGATTATTACCATTGAGACAATATTTTTGCCATTGCAAGTGGTTATTTTTGTCCAATTTACTTGGAGTTATTTTATGGCATGTATGTTATCAATTATCACTTATCATTCTAATTTTTTAACTGTCATATATCGACTACTATTTTTTTATCTATCAGCTATTATCTGTGATATTTAATTTTCCAACTATCATCTCACAGAAATGAGCTATGGTCTGTTATCTGTTATCTGTCATCAGTCACCTGTTACATGTTACCTGTTATCTGTTATCTGTTATCTGTTATCTGTTATCTGTTATCTGTTATCTGTTATCTGTTATCTGTTATCTGTTATCTGTTATCTGTTATCTGTTATCTGTTATCTGTTATCTGTTATCTGTTATCTGTTATCTGTTATCTGTTATCTGTTATCTGTTATCTGTTATCTGTTATTTGTTATCTGTTATCTGCTATCTGTTATTTGTCATCTGTCATCTATTAATTATCAACCTAAATCTGACAACATAAATCTGTAATGTCGACTATCACTAATCATTATAATTTATTAACAGTCAACTATTGTATCAGTTGTTATCTATTGTACACATTGATCAAGTTAAGATTTAAGTATTATCTATCATTTATGATCTGTCATTCTTTATATTTGATTGTAATCGGTCACCTATTTATTTCTGACGACCATCTTATATCTATGACAAACTTCACTTAACATCTATTATTTATTTTCTGCCAACCTTCATAGATCATCTACTATCTATCATTTATCGACTGTTAACTGTCGTCTATTATCTGTTATCTATCAAGTATCATCTATCATTATAATTTATTATCTATTGTCGGATGTCATTTGTTATAAAAGTTTCACGTATCACCTGCGTTCTATATTGTATATATTAAAAAAAACCTTTATTGGCATCAAAAATTATAAACATACTAAACACAATAACATAATAATATTTCTTCCCTCTCCTCTTTTTTTTTCTTTTTTTTTTTCATACCTCCTCTCTTCGTTTCTTTCTCTCCCACCTCAACCTTCTCAGAATCCTTACCCTGGCCCCATCTTCTCTCATCCATTCTGGTACCCTTCTACAACTTTCCACCTCTTTCGCCTTTTCATGCACCCAATCCGCTCCATTCACCCCTTGTTCTATCCACTCCTTCACGATCCTCTCTGACATTCCCACCCTCTCATACATCCTTCTTCTCTCCGCTCTCCAGTCACCCATGCCTTCCTTCCATACCTCCTTCAATCTTTCCTCTTCTAAACCCCATAATTTCATTTCAAAACCAGCCATTCTCTTTATAGTTTCGCACCACATACTCTCCCTGTTTCCTGAAGGAGTATGTATTCGAGTGTTGACTTCTCAACCCCTAACATCTGCTTCAGGAAATACCGCTGCTCTCTCTCAACTCTCTCATACCTCCTAACACCCTATGCTTCCGTCCCATACATCAAGATCGGTCTCACACATGCATCCCAAAGAGCACACGTAACTCTCACATTGCCATCCATCCACTTTCCCCATCTCTCTCTTTCCGCCTCCCCCCCGTTTTTCTGGCTTTTCTCTGGATCTACCTAATATATTCTTGATACCCCCCCCCACGAGCTCTTAAACATAAATCCCAGGTACTTAAACATTCTCACTCTCTCTATCACCTCGCCCTTCCACTCTAGCTCATCACTCCTCCCTCTCTTCCTTTGTTCCTAAATCTCATCCACTTCGTTTTTCCGTATTGTATTATTATATGTTATCTATTAACTGTCAACTATGAACTATCATTTAATACTTATCAACTAGCATTTGTAATCAATCACTTACTATCATTTGTCAAAGATCACCTATCATTCATTATTTATCATCTGCCAATTTTCATAAGTTATCTGTCTTCTGTCGAATATTAACTGTCAACCATAGATGTATATCTCGCTTCTAACTTTTATAATCTTTCATCTTTACTAATTAATAATCTTGAACTTGAAAAAATATTATCTGTTTTAAACTATGATCAAATCAAGACCTAGTATGGCCTATCATCTGTCAACTGTTATAATATAATTATAATGTAGATTATTGCTTCTTACCTATTATTTGTCAACTACAAACTATCATCTGCCAACCATCCACTGTTATTTGTTCTTTGTCAGCTTCATCGGCTATATGTCGTTGGTGACTACCATCTGTTTTTACATTCAACGATCATACTTATCAAATATCATCTAGTATCGTGATATCAGTTATCTGTCATTTGTGAAATTAGATGTCATCTGAAATTATTTCTGTCATCTGCCATATGACTTCTGTCATCTGTCATCTGTCATCTGTCATCTGTCATCTGTCATCTGTCATCTGTCATCTGTCATCTGTCATCTGTCATCTGTCATCTGTCATCTGTCATCTGTCATCTGTCATCTGTCATCTGTCATCTGTTATCTGTCATCTGTCATCTGTCATCTGTCATCTGTCATCTGTCATCTGTCATCTGTCATCTGTCATCTGTCATCTGTCATCTGTCATCTGTCATCTGTCATCTGTCATCTGTCATCTGTCATCTGTCATCTGTCATCTGTCATCTGTCATCTGTCATCTGTCATCTGTCATCTGTCATCTGTCATCTGTCATCTGTTATCTGTCATCTGTCATCTGTCATCTGTCATCTGTCATCTGTCATCCGTCATCTGCCATATGACTTCTGTCATCAGTCATTTGTCGTCTGTCGTCTGTCGTCTGTCGTCTGTCGTCTGTCGTCTGTCGTCTGTCGTCTGTCGTCTGTCGTCTGTCGTCTGTCGTCTGTCGTCTGTCGTCTGTCGTCTGTCGTCTGTCGTCTGTCGTCTGTCGTCTGTCGTCTGTCGTCTGTCGTCTGTCGTCTGTCGTCTGTCGTCTGTCGTCTGTCGTCTGTCGTCTGTCGTCTGTCGTCTGTCGTCTGTCGTCTGTCGTCTGTCGTCTGTCGTCTGTCGTCTGTCGTCTGTCGTCTGTCGTCTGTCGTCTGTCGTCTGTCGTCTGTCGTCTGTCGTCTGTCGTCTGTCGTCTGTCGTCTGTCGTCTGTCGTCTGTCGTCTGTCGTCTGTCGTCTGTCGTCTGTCGTCAGTCGTCTGTCGTCAGTCGTCTGTCGTCTGTCGTCTGTCGTCTGTCATCTGTCATCTTTTATCTATCAACTGTTAGCCATCAACTGCCATCTGTTATTTATCAACTTAAATCTGAGATGTTCACTCATCATTACCATTTAATAACAGTCAACTATTATCTATCATCTGTAAACTATTGGAAGTCGTGTTGTAAACATTGATCAAATTAAGATATAAGTCTATAATCTATTATCTGTCATCTGTTATGTTTGATTTGAAATGTAATCTATTACCTATTTATTACCGACTATCATCTTATATCTATTAACTACTATTTAGTAACTTCCAACTATTGTATGACAAACATCACCTATCATCTGTTATTTGTTTTCTATCAACCTTCATCGGCCATCTATTATCGGTCATCTATCAACTATTAACTATCGACTGTTATTTATTAATAATATAACGATTATCTGTAGTCTGTTATCTATCATCTGTACATTGTCAGAGATCATTTTTTATAACAGTTTCATGTATCACCTGTAATTTGTATTATATATGTCAAATATTATATGTCATCTATTAGCTGTCACCTATCGACTATCATCTATTACTTGTCAACTATCTTGTGTAATCATTGACCCAGTATCATCGTTGAAACATCACCTATCATTTATTATTTATTATCTGCCAATTTTCAATTGTTCTCTGTCATCTGTCATAGAGAATATAAAACCGGTTTCGCAATACTTCTTGGTAAATCATATTTCATCTCCAGTAATCAGACGATCAAAAAACTGTTCTGTATGGTTCCATTGCAACAATATATTGCATTTGATGGATCGATTGGCTTTTTTCTCTTTGGACATATTATGGGGAACCCAAACACCTGCTCTTCTTATTTTTCCAATCTGTTCCAATGTTCTTGGAAGGTCGACCAAGGTTGGTTTATTGTATTTGACACTTCGATTATTTGACATGTTATTATAATGTTGTTGGTCTTTTTGATCGATAGGAGTCAGAGAGATCAAAATTATCGGATTTGAACTTTGAAAACCATATTTGGCATTTATAAACGTCTAATGCACGTGGATAAACGCAAATATTTTTGGTCGCAACTGTTGCGTTACTATCCTTGCGAAACTCAAAAAGCATATAATGCCGGATATGCTCTTCTGGCATTTGGCGGGCCATTTCAGCCCCAATTGTAAAATAAGTTTAATATTGAATTATTTATAAGTAAACCAGTCACAATAACCTTAAAATAACTTTGGTACGCTAACAATATCGACATGCCCAGAAACGCCATTACTTTCCGGTCACCTAAATATGGCATCTATCAATTACCAACGATCTTCTATCAAACATCCCCTATCATCTATTATTTGTTCTTGTTATCTGTTATGTAACACCTATCAATTATTGTCTGTAATCTGTTATCTATAAACTATTACCTTTCATCTGTCAACACTATCATCTAGCGTCAGTATTATTAACATTAAACTATTATCTTGTGGTTATTGTTTGCCATTTGTAAACTGTCAGATGTCATATGTTGTAAATTTGAATCAATTAAAAATCAAAAGGATGTTACTTATCAAATATCACATGTCGTATCATCTATTATATATCATCGTTATATCTGTTATATGTTGTTTGTAAAATTAGATGTCGTCTGTTATAATTTTTGACCAAATCAACTATCACTACAATGTATTGTGTATTAACTTTCAAATGTCATTTGTCATCTGTCTTCTTTCAACTGTCAACTATCAACTGCCATCTGTTATTTACAAATTTACTTTATAATATTAACTATTACCTATCTTTATGATTTATTAACATTCAACTATTATCTGTCATCTGTTGTAATCATTGTTCAAATTAAGATTTAAGTACCATCTATCATATATCATCTGTTATATTCGATTTGATAATATATTTTTATTTAAACTTCCAATTATTATATGACAAACGTCATCTATCATGTGTTGTTTTATAATGGATATCTTTATGGGTCATATGTTATCCGTTATCTATCAAGTGTTAACTGTCGACAAATATTTTTTTTATCTTGCAAGTATCATTTATCATTATTATATATGAACAGTCAGAATATGTGGTTTGCTATCCACCATCTATTCAGAATCAGATGTTATTTGTAATAAATTTTGATCAAATTAGGATGTAGGTTGTCACGTACCATCTGCAATCTGTATCGTATATGTTAACTATTATATGCCATCTATTAACTATTAACTATCGACAATCGTCTAATATTTATTTACTATCATCTGCAGTCATTTATATACTATCATCTGTCAAACATCACCTAGCATTTATTATTTATTGTCAGTCAACTTTCATGGGTTCCCTCTCATCTGTCACATTTTAACATATTAACTATCAACCATCGACTAAAGTCGCTTTTAAATTTATCAACTTACGTCTTTCATCTGCCATCTGTTGTATTTTAACTGTAATTTAACAATTTTACAGTTAAATTGTTTTTATTTCTTTCAATAGCTTAAATGTAAGAAAATATTTAATTATGGTTTAATAAACTTAATATAGTCAATAGAAAGGAATACGAATCTGTAAAAAAACATTATATGTACAGTAGAAGTTTATTAAGTATAATTTTGGTTTGTTAATTAAATTAACTGTTGTCAAATGAAATAATTGAGTTTTTGTTTCATTATCGCTAATAAATGCATTAATCTTAATTAAACTACAAACTTTTTGCTCGTACGTCACTTGATAAAACATAATTTTACCATAAGATAAATTAGCAATTAGAATCACTTAACTTATTTTTTGCATAATTTAGTTTTAGCAGTAGTAGTATTTTGAAGGCTATCGACCACGTCGTCCTTCGTCATGTGTCATTTTTGGAGCTTGTTGGATCCCTCCCATCACTCTAAAGCACCATTAATTGTATCCCAATGGTGAATGGTACCGGTCACCCATCCAACTACTGACCCGAATAAACGTTGCTGCAAGTCAGTAACCGAATGCGTCACCATCGGCGTGTATATTTGTTTTTATTTTTATACATTTATACAATTTTCCTAACTAGTTAGAAATTAATTGTGTTTGATTAAATTTGCAGTTTATGGTTATATCATTATATTAAGTTAAAATTTAAAAGTTTCAATTATTTAAGGCCGTTATTATGTATTTAAAACATTAAATTGGTCCTTAATTAAGTCATATATTATTTTGGGCTTATGGCGGATGCGCCGGGCACAAAAATAAAACGATCGCCATCCAATCTAAATCCATTCCTAATTTATATTTAATTGCATTCACACACACACACACGTATATAAATTGATATAAACGCGGCCTCAGTAACGATCGTGTGTCTCACCTGGCGTTAGTGACATATATATTGACCAGGTCAGCGGCCCAACTCGACTGGGTTGGCCTACTTTGCAAGAACATTTAATATTTATGTACGGGGTTCGTTTGGAAAGATTCACACACAAATAATAGTACCTGTAGGATCGATAAGCGTCCCTAAAATACGGAGTGAGCAAGAGAACGTAAGGGCGATGGAGGTGGATGAAAGTCCCCAAGTGCCACCCCCCCTTCCCCCCTCTTATTTCAATAACTCCACCGACATCATTTGGGTCGCATTTTACATAATTTAACGCACTTGACCCACATTATATATATATATATATATATATATATATATATACATGTAAAACAAAAAGAGATAATGAAACAGAGTCGTCTCCCTGAAAATTGCATTCATTTGTTACGCTCGCGCACAAATGTGGCGTGAATTTATTCAGCGGATTTGCATGGAAAAATAACAAGTTTACACTTAATAAGCTTCTACGTTGTGTATATGTTTTGTTTTCTATTCTCATATTGCGTTTTATTGATTATATTAAATTTATTAAATGATCTATTGGCCATTTCGTAATTAAATATTTTTTTCATTGTTGGTAGTTAAGTGTTAAGGGTTAAGTTAATAATTACAATTGGTAGATAACAGTTGAAGTACAATAGATGACAGATTATTTATCAAACATCACTTATTATTTATTATTTATTTTCTGTCAACTTTCATTGGTTCTCTGTCGTCTGTAATATTAAGAGCCAACCATCAATAATAGTTAAAATACAACTGATGACAGATTATAGATGACAGATGACAGATGTAAGTAGACGAATTAAAAATAATCTATTTTTAATTCATCTTCATCTATAGATTATTTTTAATTCATCTACTTACATCTTTCATCTGTCATGTGTTGTATTTCAACTATTATTCATTATTGACAGTTAACCAATTAAAGTTGGCAGATAATAAATAATTAATAATAAGTGATGTTTGATAGATGATAGAAGGTAAATGGTAGGAATTATAGGAATTTATCAGAAATATTTATTTTAGCATTTGAAAGTTCACAGTTGCTACATAAAAGTTAAAAAAAAAAACAACAATCAACTGTAAAAGATTATTTCAATTGACAGATAATAATTTAAATCTGACAAATGACTAAAAATAGCAGATTACAGATTACAAATAATATATGGCAGATGACAGATTGTAACCGTTGACAGTTTATAGCTAAGAAATGACACTTAACAACTGATAATAATATTACATTTCACATATATCAGATAATATTTGTGAAATATGAAAGGTAACAGTTGATAGATAATAGATGATACATGATCGGTAACAGGGAGTAGGTAACAAATTATCTTGGTTTAAATTAAATGGATCTAATTGTTGTCAGTGAGCAATTCATTGAATGTATGGTAACAGATAAATATCCTTCAGTAAAAACATTTTTTACATAAATATAAATACTGATGATAGATGGCAGATATCACATGATAGATGAGAGATGATGATGAGAAGTACCATGAGTAAATATAATTTCTTAAACAAAAACCATAATAGAAAATGAACTGATTGAAAAAGAACTTTGTATATTCTTCACCTGAAAAAGCCACAGTGTAGCGAAATAATTGTAGTGAGTTAAATAAAAATTGGAAAATTACTATTAAATCAAAAGAAATAGAAATAACAGATAATAGATTTGAGCTTTGATACATTTGAGAGATGTCAGATAAATCATCTTAAGTAGAAATAGAGTTTATACGTCAATAGAAATTACAAATGGCAGTTAATTGAGTTTGACAAGTATACTTTTCATCGATCAATTTTCGTCACACGCAGAAATTAGCACTTTTAAAGCGGAGCAACACAGTTAACTGGTTAATACAATTTTTTTTAATGTATATGGTTGTTGAGTATTAGTTTGTGTCCAGTTCAGTTAACTGGACACGAAATCAGCCGCAAGGCTCCTAGACTACGTTCAACGTAGCGCCCTCTTGAGGCGACAGGAGCCTTGAGAACAACACCAACAGCGGCTATGGAAGTCCTGCTGCACCTGTCACCCTTGGACATATTTATCAGAGAACAGGCAGCAGCGGCGGCAATAAGGCTTTGAGTAACAAAGACATGGCTTGTAAGCAACGGATGAGGTGAACACCACATGATCTTAGAGGATGTAAGGAAAAGTAATCCCGAGGTTATGATGCCGGTGGACAACATCCCTCGAAAATACATTTTCAAAAGGAAGCTCTAAATAGACCTGAGATTTAAAAACTCAGGAGTAGAAAGCAAGCAGAAAGACATCCACATATACACGGATGGCTCGTCAACGAAAGCAGGGGCTGGTATATAGGAATTTTCTGCAAAAACCTGTCCCTAAAAAAACAGTACTGCTATAGGTAAGATAATGAGCACACCAACAATAGTGGAACTAGGAGAAATACTAAATGCAGCAAAAGTAATCTCTGACAAGAAGATTAAGGGTAATAACATACACATTATAACGGGCAGTAGAGCGGCAATATTTTCCATTGCCAACTGCAAAATAACCTCAGCATTAACGTTGGAATGCTGCGAAGCCAAAGAAGTGGCTCTCTGCTAGATCTGATTACCCTACTGAAAACTGCATCAATCAGATGCCACAAGGAGCGATGGGGCAACACACCTAGCTGTAGAGTCTCAAAAAACTTCATCGCAATGAACACCAAAATAGCCAGATACTGTATGCAACTGCCCAGAGAAAATCTACGGAAGGTCGTAGGGCTTTTTACAGGATACTGAAATTTACGATTACACCTGAAAAAACTGCGACTACAACCTAGTCCTATTTGCAGAGGGTATGAAGCAGAAGAGGAAACCGCGGAGCATGTACTTCTGGGCTGCCCCGTATTATCCAACCTACGAAAATCCACAATGGGAGAGGGATGTCTAAATCCATCGGACATCCTCAGAGTCCCTCTTTCTGCAGTCCTGGCATTTGCCAATGCCTGGGTTGGCTTGACCGTGACAAGGAATGCGGACTCAGATAGGAGGACGCACAAAGGGCCCATTGGGATCTACGTGCGGCGGAACTCTCTGCCCTCCCATCGATTTAAACCAGAACCAGAGAACCAGACCCGGTTACTGAGACTGGACTAATTGAACTGATCTCCTTATTAAAAAATTAGAGTTCGTCTGGTCCGGACGGGATAACATCAGTCACTATAAAATATAATCACCTACATATCGTAAAACGCTTAAAACATATCATTAACTTAATATTGTAAACTGTTAGTATTAATCACTACAGTTTAAGTAATCTATTATTATATCTTTAAAACAGGGGATAAGAAAATTTTTTTGCAAGTAAATATCAATTAGCGTGCTTAATTTCGGCAATTTTTTTTTAATGTATAATGAACCGAATGGTAGGCTTTTTAAATCGGAATAAAATTATACATGCAAAGCAATATGGTTTTCAGAGTGGCAAATCCACAACCGATGCTATGTGGCTTCATTGAGAAAATTAATTATGAACAAAAAATGTATTGGAGTCTTCTTAGACCTAATCAAAACTAACAGTGTCAAAGTTAATCACACCACTCTCGTTAGCATGCTAGGAAGTATAGGTGTCAGAGGCATTGTCCTGAGTCTATTTAAAAGCTATTTAGCTAATCGTCAACAATACCATAAGTGACCCTCTTCGTGTTGCAATAGAGGTCCCGCAAGGAACAGTTCTAGGCCCAATATTTTTGATATCCAACATTAACTCCCTATTAGCTATAGACATATCAGCCAATATTTTATCCTATACCGATGAGACAGTAGTTCTCTTTGACGGCAAAACATTTGACAAGACAAAAACAAAGGTAAAAAGAGAAATGAGAAAAATATAATATTGGCTAGATACTCATCAACCATATGTAGCATTCTCAGTGACAAAGGCAAATAGACCCAATTTCAGATCTACAAGATCGACAGTGTGTGTGTCGAGATTAGGGAGAGCGAAGCGGTTAAGTACTTAGGCATCATAATTGATTAACATTTGAAATGGAAAAACCAAATCGACTATGTAACAAATAAAATTAGGAAACTAATATGCAAATTTGATCACTTATGAGAATACCTATCAAGAAAATTACTTATTATAGTTTACGAATCTCTTGTTGAATCATAAATCTGTTATGATATTCTTGTATGGGGAGGAACATACAGGAATCGCCCGCAAAAACTAACTGTCAGTCAGAAATATATCCTTAAGATTATTTTTAAACAAACAACGTTACCCAACCCATATATTGTTTTCTGTGAATATACAAAATATTAGATTCCTATACTTCCACAGTATGTGTATACATGCCTTCATACTCCGCAACAGATGTCAAATAAAGCATTTCATATTGGATAAATGTATTTTATATTTAATAACAATAGAAGTTTTAGTGAAAATGATAAATAATAGATGGAAGATGATATATTAACATAATGCATGTCAGATGAACTATCTTACGGAGAAATAAATATACATTCTACATCAATATAAATACCGATGACAATATACTGTACACTAAGAGAGTACCAACATAAAATCTATTAGAAAATGCCAAATGATATGTGGTAGATAACAGATTATAGATGATAGATGTCAGACGCCAGGTGCAGCATCTTAAGTAGAAGTAAATATATTTTCATTAGGCATATCGATGATAAATAGCAGATAACATACTATAGATCGCACTTAATAACAAAATAATCATATAGAGAATGCTAGATTATAAATAGCAGATGATTTACTAAACAGATTAAAAGTACTGTACACTTCGAGATTAACAGCAGAAATTTTAGTAGAGAAATAAACGGCATATGACAGATTATGTATGATAGATGGCAGATAATGGATAACAGTTGACATATGTCAAATAAAGAACTATAAGAGAAATAAATATACTTGCTACGTTAATACAATTCTTATCATAAATTGATAACATATAATAGATGGCAGATGATAGACACAAATAACAGTTTAATTTACTCAGAAGTACATTGGATAGATATATTTTACATTTATTAATAGCAGAAATTCTATTGAAAATTAATATATAATAGATGACAGATGATATACTTATATGTAGTATGTCAGATGAGATATCTTAAGTAGAAATGAATATACTTTTTACATCATCAAATAAATAGCCGATAGCATATGGCAGACGTTAGATGATAGATACCAAATGAAATATTAATTCAACCAGAAGTATATTGAATAAATATACTGTACAATTCGAGAATAACAACAGAAATTCTAGTGGAGAATAATAGATGATAAATGACAGATAGCACATGATATATGGCAAGTAGTAGACAATAGATGGCAGTTGACAAATGTCAGATTAATAAGATATGATTTTATTAGAAGATGTATTTAAATTAATTTTTATTAAATGAATTTATATACACCAAAACATTGACAGAACTGTTAATTTCAAATAACAGATGAACAAGTAATTGAAGGCAGATGAAAGATGATAAAGGATACATTAACACACTCAGATGTGTATTGAATAGAATCAATGTCTTTTTACTTCGAGAATAATACAAATCTAGTAGAGAATAGAAGATAATAGATGATCAATAGCAGACGATAGTATGAAATGGCAGATAGCAGATAATAGATGAAAATAGACAGATGTCAGATTAATAAGGTAACGAATTTTAATTAAAATGTATTTAAATTACCTCCTATTAAATAATTAAATTAGTCTATATACCTTAAAAACATCAACAGAACAGGTTGTTAACAAATGATAGATGATCAAGTGATGAGTAGCAGATGATAACAGGTAATATATAGCAGATGATTTGTTTGTTTAGATGTTAATTTAATACTTTATTTATTTATTATATCAAGAGGAATATTAATAACAGATGACATAATGAATATAAGATGACAGATCACATATGTAAAATATTAAATCACAACTGGTATCAAGTGATGGGTAAATAAATATACTTGAAACCTTGAAAATACTGATAATAGATGATTGATGATAGATTGCAGATGACAGATAACAGATAATTTTGTCATAAAAAGAATAATTTAACCTTACTGGAAAAAATCACCACACTTTCGGAAAAGTTGTTCTTTCAGAAATAAATTTAACGAATAAAGGACGTAAGATAGATTTACTAGAAGCAATTGAAATTTTTATAGCCAGGATCAACTCGGGAATTCCCCTTCTTAACATCCGGATTGACGTAATGTGCATGCCTATATTCAACTGTTTTGTATAAATAGGTTAGATTTCACTCCTATAATAAACTTAATTTTGTATGACTCACAATTAACAGTTAACATTAGCTGGCATAGTTTTTAAATAAACTAAATTATAATCTAAACCCAGATTATATAATTTAGATTATCGCCAAGTTACTAAGCAATCTATACTAAGAATTTTATCCGTCATCACCTCAATTTTTCAACGAACTCTTATGATATATTATTCCACCTCTTTTATTTCTATCAGTACACGTATTTCTTTTAACCAAAATCCGAAATAGCAACCAAAATTGAAATATTTGAAAACACACATCAAACCATTCATCATCGTCATAGACAGTCTGATAAATCCGGACTGAAAGGAGAATTTAATGGACTGACAATACTAACATTATATTATTGTATTAATTATTTATATTTTATAAAAGTATATTAATAAAAATGTTCTATATGCAAGATTATAAAAATAGAGACATTTTAAACTCCACAAATATTGATTTATACCTTCCGACGTGTATTTCCACCTAATTAATATTTATGAAGTTACTTTCAGGGTAACTGTATGTAAAACATAATATTTCAAAGTAAATTTCCTCGGGTATAAAAGATCGGATACACAAAGAATCCATTAAAGGAAACGTAGCCAAGAAAAAAAAACGTGCGTGCTGTTGGAGGAAAAAAAAGGAAACGGAGGAACTCTATTAATGTCCGGAGCTCAAATAAAATTTTATTCAAATTGTTGAAGTTTCTTTTAGCAACTGTAGAAGTGAAATTGGTATATACAAGATATTGAAACGATTACAAATAGATTGATTGTTCAAAAGTATTTTTAATTTTTAGTTTATAGTTTTAAATCTTGTTTATATCTAAATTTATAAAATTAAATAATTTGAAATAATAATATCTTGAATTTAGGAGGCGTTCACTTCGTAGTACATTTTTAATGAAAAACAGAAAAACGTGTAACTTTTTTTATACTACTTTTTATATAAATAAATATTTTATAAAAAGTAGTATAAAAAAGTTAAACGTTTTTCTGTTATTCATGAAATAATAATAATAAATATATTTATTCACAATTTTTTCCTTTTACAATAATAGTAATTACATTTTGTGATTTATTTCTGAACGGGCTATCGATCATTGGTCTTTCGGCCTAGATAATTTGAATTATTACTAATAATATTAATCTTACTGAGTTATATAGCTTAATTTTTAAAAAATATTTTGATAAAGATTAAGTGATTTTTTTAATAATTTTTTCATATTACAATATTCTAAAGTTCTTTAAGTGATTTGTTTTGTAGTTTTAAGATTTTAGTTTGTAGATTGGCGAAATGTTTTCTACTTTTTAAATAATAGCCTCTCTATTAAAAATAAAAAGTAAAACATTAAGCAAGTTTGGATGGTTTCTACAATTAATTATTTTAACCATTAAATTATTGCTTCCCTGTCAACAGTTCGCTAATTGTCTATATTTGTCTACTGAACTAGAGCAATCAGTGCAATGTGTAGACAATAGATGTCACTTTAATGGATACTTAATGAAACCAAATATTTATTAGTTACTTTTTTACCTTTTACAAATCAGTAAGCGCTTCAGTCAACGTATTGACTTTATTGATTATAGAATTAGGGGTTAATTTAAATTAAAGTTATGTTCATATATAACTTAATCTTTTAACAATTTCGTTGTTTTTTTTTAAATTGTAATTCAAATGTATTTTTATTTGAACATAACTAAACCTTTTCAATAATGATTCTTTGTATTGTTGGTTTCAATAAAGTGAAATTAAAATTCAATTATTATTTCCTTATCAATGACAGTTAAGAAACGATTTAGATCTATTTTGGATATCATCTGTGTAGTTCAGTTAAAGGCAGGAGGTTTAAACTGTCTTGCATGGACTTTTATAAAAAAAATTATAATGATTATTCATCATGTTGGTCTTCTATTTATGTTGATTACGTTTAGATTAAAACGTATTTTTTTTCATCGTCAGTTTTATCTAGCTACAGTACAGAAGCTTAACAACTCTGGTTTCTAAACTTTTTTTTCCGTCGTTATCGAGCTACAGCCCCCTGGAGAACGTGCTGTTTGAGAAGAGAGGCCTGTGTAATTGAGAATTTCTACCTAACGGGTAAATTTATTCTAATGGTTCAAAATACCTTTTACAGTCGCTCACCTAATAGAATTAAAAACCTTTTAGAGCTAATCCTTCCATTAGCATACCGTATGCGTTGTAATTAGGTTATATAGAAAAACTTGAATCATGTGAAATTTCACATATTTAAACCTTATTTTATTTGGTAATAAAATTATATAATAAAAAATTTATACTTACGGACGAATATGTTGGACATTAAAGTAGCTGGTAGACAAAACACGATGACTAATATGTCCGCAACGGCCAAGTTAACAATAAAAAAGTTCGTAACAGTTCTCATCCTCGGCGATCTGAAAACGACGGCAATAACGAAGCAATTCCCGACCAATCCGACAGCAAACACCAGAAGATAGGCGATGCAATACACGGCCGTCATCGCCATAGAGTGCCTGTAGTAAAGCTCTGGCATCATCGAGGTCTCTGTGGCGTTCAGAGAGGCGTTCATCCCCAGCGTGGCAATGTTCGACTTGATACCCAATTCGAAGATCGGAGCCTTGTGGATATCGCTACTCTCTGTGTGCGAGTTGACGACGTCAAAAATGCTCACGAGATATTCCACCGACAGCATTTTCCCCTCCTGACCCGCCGGCGTGGATGTGGAGTTCTTAAGCGTCCTGCTGATAGGATCTGCGGTAGACAGGAAACCGGACACTAATCTCCTGGGATTGAAGTTGTACTCCTCATCCTCTTCGAGGTGCAACTGGGATATTTCTTGCATTGATCCTTTCGGTTGTAACTTTTGTACGTCGATATACTCTGCCATCTAATCAACAATCGACACCCATCACCAACAATCGGTTAGTTTGAAAAAGTTTATGTCTAAAAAATCAATAAGTGCGCACACGAAAAGTTTATTATTTTATTTTATTTAATAAGAAAACGCGTGGTTTTGGACGCGACTGGCGCAGCCCACGGTCCGTTGAGTTGTGTGCGGTGCCGAGCGCCGAGCGTCGCGACGCTGCAGTTGCGTGGGTGGAAACTAGCGGGAGAGTATGCGCCGTGCCCGTTCTCTCGTCGTTTTTTTTTTTAATTTAAAACTTTTGCGTATGTGTCGGGTTAATCGTGTGATTAGATTATGCGGGGGACGCGTTCCCTTTTCTATTTCTATTTTCCTGGGGCGGAAAGGTATAAATTATATTATCCACACAGTGGGATGCTGGAAATTCACTGGGGCGATAACGTACATCATACATATTAGGGTATAAGCTCCTTATACCTTTATAGGGGGAAATGCTGCAATTTTATCCTACTCACTTTCTAAAGCACAAGGTCAAATTTATATACTTCATACACATTCTAAAATACTTTTTAGTCAAATTCATTCACACATAATTGAAAAATTCACCACGAATATTTATACAAAACATATATTTGTGGTTAAAACATAAAGAATTATAACTTGTGGGTAAAATATAGTACATATTTCAATCCAATTCAATTAAAAATTATTAAAATTTATTGACTATTGGTGTGTTAATAATAACTACTTTCTTATCGCCCGAGTTTAACAGCATAAAGACGGATGACATGTGATTCCAACAAGTCTCCGGTACATACCACACAAAGAACGTAACAATAGATATTTTGCCTAAACGATTATACTCCGCTAGACTTTGTCACAAACAACTTTTGAAAATTTAAAAAGAAAACATTTAAAACATTTAATTAATCAAATTAGTTTCACAAGTTTTATACATTTCTCTGGCTACTTTCGTTGGTCATTCTCAAGGATAAATATATATAAGTTGTGAAACAACACTAAAAGTTTAATTAACCTAAAATTAATATAAAAATGTTTCACCACGTGTTAGGTGAGAATTTAATTCGTCGTATACTTTACGTTCGAAATTACGATTTTCTTTGTTTTTATTTCACTTATTTAAGTTACTTCCGTGTATGTTTTGATTGTGTAATATGCAAATTGTAAATTGCTACTTGTATGCACAGTGATCACAACAGCATTCATTGAGCATCGTGCCAGACTATATAATTTATTTATAATGTTTGTAATTATTTAGACTAAAGAAGCCAAAATATTGTCGTTAACGCCCTATGATTATACGTTGAAGAGTTTGAATGGATGGTATATATAATGGTGAACAGGGAAAATCTAAAGCATTCGTCAATTTAAACAGCAAAAACATGCACGTCTTTATCAACGTTGTCTTCATCGTGTTCGCTGCTGTAATCGCTGGAGAATGTGTAAGTAAAATTGAATTCATAACTTAAATACTAAGAATTTTTTGACTAAATTATTAATATTGAGACATTATTGTTATCGCCTAATAAAAAGAATTCGATTACAAATTAAATTAAATGCTATTTTTTACAATAGAAAAAATGGTGATGTGGCCATCATAGTACTTTCCCTATATTTTACTCGAAAACTATGAGGTTTACGCAAAAAGGCTATTCTTATTGATTTGTTCACTTTTGAATTTTCTATAATTATTTGTAATACAAGTTTCATGTAACTCTAATAGTTTATTAGCAATTGGCAAAAAATGTCAAAATTTTCAATTTTTCTTATTTTTCTCAAAAATTAAGAAATTTATGAAAACTATGTTTTAATAAAACTTGTTCAGTTTTTTATTCCCTTTAACTTTTGTTTGAATCGTTTTTTAAAAATTCCTCATATTTAGAAAAATATCACGAAAAAACAAAAAAACGCCTCGAGTAAACATCCACTTCCGGTCTATGAATATTAACCAAAAGCTTTTACAGTTTCATCTCCATCGGATCATTCGTTTTTGAGATACAGCACCCACGGACAGACAGACAGACAGACAGACAGACACACACACAGACACAATTATTTTTTTTCCAGAAATTAGTGTAATGGACTCAGGGGACCTCAAAACGGATATTTCCGCAAAAAAAATTTTTCAAAAAAAAAACACGATCACAATACTTCCCCTATATACTTCGTATATAGGGAAAGTAAAAAGATGAAATACCGAATTATGATTTCTTATATTTCCTCTAAATGTTAAAAAATTTAAAAAATATTAACATTAGAATTCCACATAAAAAACGATAACAATTTTTAATAACATTAATTATTATACATTATTAAAATCGTCCTAGTAAGAGAAGATTTTTGATCGTTTCAAACAATGTTATAAAATAATAATAAATTTTACTTTTGAGCAAAGAAAAGAAATGGGATACTGAAAATTTGCCAGCTAAATGATCAATGTTTACATATTATTGTTATACCGGGTGTCTCAGCGTGCGCGCCGAGTAGCTTTACGGCTAAACGGTTTATTTTTTTCAAAATCCGTTTTCGCAGGAGTATGTAGGTGTATTGGGACCACATTTTAAAATTAGTTTTAAATATACAGGGTGTCCCATAAAAGCATGGCGTATCATAGTTATGTTTTTTCTTATGGAACACCCCATATTTGATATTTTTTTCAGATTCTACATCAAAAATAAGGGTAACTTTCATTATAAGATCATATGCCTAAACCTAATAATTTCTGAAATATTTAAACAATTTTGGAAAAATTGACGTTTCGAAAAAAAATTATATCTTCCAAATAGGTGAATGAAAACAAATGAAATTTTGTGTCAGTATATTAGACTAATGGGTGAATATTTTAGGCCATTTATAGGAATTTTAAATATTAAGATGTTTTGATAATTTAATGTGTCTACAGAAACACATTCAAGGTCAAATTTCGTGCTTACTTTAAATGGAACACCCTATATCTAATAAACCTATCTTGCTACAAATTTTATTATCTTTCAAAAAGTATAAAGGTATTCTATACCTGTTACTTATAGTTTTCAAGATATATCCATTTTTGTTAATTTTCGACATAATAATTATTAGTATCAATTATTGCAATAGTCAGTTAACACAACCAATGATTTTCGAGATATTTCCAAATTAACACACTAATTGAATAATTTATTTACACATATGTACATGATTACGTAATATCGTCTTAGAATTTCAAAAAACATAACGAAAAACAACAAATGAAATTAACAAAATAATAACAACATTATTTTTTTATAACAAATTTTCAAAAATACCACCATCGCACTGAATGCATAATTCAATTCTTTTTTGAAACGATAGTTTAACATTTCTTAGCATATTGGGTGTTATTGATCTAAATGCATCCTTAATTCTGTCCTTCATGTCTTCAACAGTTGTGGGAGGAGTGGTGTATACTTGATTTTTAATATACCCCCATAAAAAGAAATCCATGGGGGTTAAATCAGGGGATCTAGGTGGCCAAGCTACGTGACCTCCTCTTCCAATCCATCGCCTATTAAATATTCTATTTAAATATTGACGAACCGCCAATGAAAAATGAGGTGGCGCACCATCGAGCTGTAACCACATGTTTTGGCGAATATTCAGTGGAATATTCTCTAATAATAATGGAAATTCTTCTTGGAGAAATTGTAAAAATATGGGACCATCCAAGTATCCATCGAAAAAATGAGGTCCAATGACGTAATTACCCAAAATGCCTCCGAATACATTAATACTCCAACGATGTTGTCGATCAGTAATTTGAAATTTGTGGCAATTTTCGGTGCTGTAATAATGGCAGTTACGTCGATTAAAAGATCCGTTATTATTAAAAGATGATTCATCCGTAAATAAAATATTATTCAAAAAATCTTCATCATCGCCACTTTTATTTAAAACACATAAACAAAAATCTAACCGCTTCTCGAAATCCGCATTATTCAGATGCTGGTGAATTTCATAGTGATATGGGTGGTATTCATGTTTTTTTAATATCCTTGATATGCTCGCCTTGCTTAACCCAGTCTCACGAGCTACTATACGTGTACTCGTGCTAGGATTATCTATTACAGAAGTAAGTACCTGTAATTGTGTCTCCTCGTCCTTAGTTACAGTGTTGAAGTTCGTTTTTTTCAGATACTTGACACTGCCTGTGGTTTTAAATATATTTAAAACTTCCTCCAATGTCTTCTTATTAGGATGTCTCCTATCAGGGTACCTTTCGCGATATACTCTTTCCGCTAAGAGACAATTTTCATAACATTCCCCTATTATTAGGATCATGTTAATTCTTTCGTTTAAGGAATATTTCATTTTTGCGGTCGTTACAAATGATTCGAATGTGTCAACTGACTTTGTTTATAAACAAAAGCTACACACTAGCTTATTGCAATAATTGATACTAATAATTATTATGTCGAAAATTAACAAAAATGGATATATCTTGAAAACTATTAGTATTAGGTGTAGAATACCTTTATACTTTTTGAAAGATAATAAAATTTGCTACAAGATAGGCCTATTAGATATAGGGTGTGCCATTTAAAGTAAGCAAGAAATTTGACCTTGAATGTGTTTCTGGAGATACATTAAATTACCAAAACATCTTAAAATTTTAAATTACTACAAATAGTCTAAAATAATCCCCCATTAGTCTAATGTACTGATACAAAATTTCATTTGTTTTCATTTACCTATTTGGGAGATATGATTTTTTTTCGAAACGTCAATTTTTCCAAAATTGTTTAAATATTTCAGAAATTATTAGGTTTAGGCATATGATCTTATAATGAAAGTTACCCTTATTTTTGATGTAGAATCTGAAAAAAATATCAAATATGGGGTGTTCCATAAGAAAAAACATAACTATGATACGCCATGCTTTTATGCGACACCCTGTATATTTAAAACTAATTTTAAAATGTGGTCCTAATACATCTACATACTCCTGCGAAAACGGATTTTGAAAAAAATAAACCATTTAGCCGTAAAGCTACTCGGCGCGCACGCTGAGACACCCGGTATACTTGTAAACAGTATACGATTGCTACCCAAATAAATTTGAAAACTTTCAATCAATGTATTCCAATTGAAAAGAAGAACAAATCTTTCAGAGAACCATTTTAAAAAAATGGTTAATTATTTACATCATTAAAATCATCGGGATGAATATAAACATTTGATAGAAACATGTTTTCTCTCTCTGGCCAAACAATGAACCAAAAAATTGGAATTTTTTTTTAACAACTAACTTATCAATATTTATATATTATCTTCACCGCCTCATAGATAAGATTTGGTAACCTTACTAGTTTATTTAAAAAGCTAAATATATGGAAATGTACATTTAAACTACTGAAGATAAAGTATATCAATCGTTTCATTTAATTAAATTAGTCTTCACGTAACTCAAAACAAATTATCTATAAAATACTAATATTTTTTAGAAATATTGTTGATTATTCGTGGAAAAGTGGAAAATTATCTGTTCTAAACTCAATGGCTTTGATCCAAGAATTATGTAACATTAAATTTGCCTTGTTAAAAACAGTCTACTGGCCTGCATAATATTCTGCAACCGTTTTATTCTTTATTATTTATTGTCTTCACTTTTCTTGCTTACAAAAATTTTAAAATATGATATGCATACATTTTGTATAAAAAATAAAAATAATTTAGAACTAAGAAGTCACGGGCGGAGTTTACAGTTAACACATAATTTTCCACTTGAACCTATGTTCTTCTGTAGAGAAGTGAAAAAAAAAACTGCGAAAATGGCAAAAGGTTAGTATTTTCCTTGAAGCTGAAATATTTCAATCCAAAAATAATTCTATATAAATTAAAAATTATTGTCACCATTATATTACATATTCCTCGCACTAGAAGACCGCCTGGAATTGAATTCCATAACTAGTAACTGTGTTTTTGTGACCATTTTAAACCACGCCACAGAAGTTACGTAATGGAAATCTCTAGACACTTGATTCGCTGTATGATAGTTCGTCAGTGAAGTTTTCCCATAATTACGTGGGGCCTTCCCAGTGAAATGCCTTTAATCAAATTCATTTCCTTCTTTCATTCACGCACACATAATACACACTTTCCAAAACTTACTCCATCCAGCTTTTTCTGACCCACAAATGATGTGATGATGACTTAGTTTTAATATATCAACGAGTTATACTTGGACGGTCACGGATAAAAAAAAAGAATTTGTCTTGAAATGTATATTTACAGGAACTTACAGACAAAGTTGTGATACAATGAATAATAATGTTATAATGCCCCTCTTCGCGGTGGAGTAGTATAAGGGAGGAGCTTGATCCGAGTGAGACGGTGGCTAATTTCTCCCTCTGACAACACTGCCAAAAACATGGTTATTCTGGATTAGGCGCACTGTCCAATGGTCCTAAACACTTAATCTCCATCATTTGTTGAATGTTTATAGCCAGAAATTTGCAGGGTTCTTTAAGCTGGGCGGCACCTGCACAGCATCGGTCGTTTATTGCCTTAATTAAGAAGATTTGGGTCCAGGCCCAAACATACTGCCCCCTTGAATGGACATAGTTTTTCAACGAAAGTCTATTATTTGTTGATTGATAAGATGGCTTATTTAGATACTGCTCTCTTGGTGGTCCCAGAAGAGGTTCGAATGGTAACTACTATTGTTACACCATCTGATACATTATCTAATTCCATGACACGACCGGTTGACCATCTCATAGGTGGTAAACTGTCTTCGCGCATGAACACCAATTGACCTATCTTGAAAAGAAGAACTTTTGTTTGTTTCTTCATCCATTTTCTCCTCGGCTGCAGGCTTCTGAGATATTCTGCTGACCATCGTCGCCAAAAATGCTGTCTCATTGGTTGCACATGTTGAAAACGGTACATGTGATTTATCTTGAGGTCTAACATATTCTGCTCAGGCAGAGCCAGCAGTGACAATCAGGAAGTGACCAGGGGTTAAATAGGAGGGATCATTCGGATCATTTGAAGTAGGTGTTATAGAACATGAATTCAGTATTGCTTCAGTTTCTACTACTAATGTATACAATTCATCAAATGATAATTTAGTTTCCCACACAACTCTTCTTAAATGATATTTGGCCGCTTTTACTCCAACCTTTCATAATCCTCCAAAATGTGGAGTCCTAGCCGGTATGAAGTGGCATTATAACCCATCATGTGCCTATTTCACCACTACCTTTTGTTATATAGCTCCTTCAATTCTCTTGATGCGCCAATAAAATTTGTTCCATTGTCAAAATAGAAATTGGTCACTAGACCTAGAGATGAATCTGCGAATAGCGGCTAAACATGCAGCCGTTGTCAGATTTTTACTAATTCCATATGAATAGCTTTGGTTAAAAAACAAACAAACAGAGTTACGTAAGATTTTACTGTTTTGCCCTTTCTAGCTCCTTCTTTAATTAAGAATGGTCTACAATAATCGATACCACAATGTGCGAAATGTTTTGCTAATTCAATGCATGCTTGAGGAAAATTACCCATTTGTGGATTATGAAATCACGGTCTGTTTTTCAAGCAAATTAGACAATTGTGAATCGCCTTTCGCACAGTATCCCTAGCAGCTAATAGCCAATATTTTAACCTAACGGCGGCCAATGTACTTTGTATGCCAGAGTGAAGATATTTTATATGTGCATCACGTATTATTAATTTTGATAAATTATGGCTCTTTGGTAAAATAATTGGATGTTTTTGTGAAAATTCCAAATTGGAATTTTTGAGTCGACCTCCTACACAAATTATATTGAACTCATCCAGAAATTGGTTCAGAGGTAGCAAAGCACTTTTACTTGGCAATGGCTGTTTGTTTTTTAAAGCTAATAAATCATCGTAGAAATACTGTTTTTGTACTAATTGAATTACTGCAGGGGTTGATACCTGTAATTCATTGGAGGTTAAATAGTGTCCTTTATTTCTAATATGAAACGAATACAGTACGTGATAACCCTAACGATCTTATCAAAACTAGAATATTTCTTAAATATTTCAAAATTCTTAGCTCTTTCTACCAAACTTGCTGAACAGATACTTCGGGTCTCGGGTATTTCCTTTATATTTAAACCACAAACTTTATTGGGCCACGCCGCTTCATTTAATTGCAACCAGTCTGGTCCATGCCACCAGAGATCTAAATTAATCAGTTGATCAAGCATAACCAATCATTTGGATCGGTAGTTTCTATAATCGTAAAAACGTGATTAGACACGAGCGTTTTTAATTTGCCTGGATCTGATTTTATCCAACATAATATGATAGTTGAATCGGACCAAGACTTTATACTTTCTATATTAAACCTTCCCTCAATTGATTTTCTAACATTTGAAATTAGCTTTGGTAGTAATAGCGCTGCATATAATTCCAAGCGCGGTAATGTTATTTGTTTTAATGGTGCCACTCTTGATTTAGCGCTAATAAGTTGCACATGCCATAACCCTTCTGATTTAAATCTGATATACAAGCATAAGACCCATAAGCCTTTTCACTAGCATCAGAGAACCCATGCAGTTCAATGTGCTGTGAATCTATATTGCCAATAAAGCGATTAACTTTTAACAAATGTATATCTGGAAGCTTGTTACGAAAATCTACCCAAAATTTATTTATTTCGTCCGGTACTGACTCATCCCATTTTAATTGTAGAGACCAAATTTTTTGAATAATAATTTTTGCAGTTACTACTATCGGATTAATAAGACCCCTAGGGTCAAATAAGCTTGCGGTTACGGATAATATTATTCATTTAGTTACAAGGAGGTGTGAGTTTTTTTTTAATAAATATGTTAAATGATCTGACATGGAATTCCAAAATAGTTCTAACGTTTTTTGTAAACCATCTATTATACCTAATCGAATTAAATTTATTCAGTTCAAAACAACCGGTCTTTAAAATAGATATAATTTCATCTCTTAGCTCAGTTAATGCAAACTCGTCACTAGAGCCCGTCAAAAGATCATCCACATAAAAATCCCTTTGTATAACATCGCATGCCGTTTGGGTATATATCTTTACTTTCGATTGCTAATTGTTGCAAGCATCTGACGGCTAGAAATGATGCAGTAGTTGTACCATATGATACTGTTTGCAAGGCATATGTTTTTAATATATCGGTTGGATATTCGCGCCACAATATTCTTAAGAAATTTTTAGAGTTTTCGCTAATTAATATTTGTCTATACATTTTTGCAATGTCGGCTGACAGCACGTATCTATAAAATAGAAAGCGAATTAAAATTTAAAATAACTCCTCTTGCAGTACTGGACCCTTTAATAATAATAATAATAATAATAATAATAATAATAATAATAATAATAATAATATTTATTTGCGTTAATGACTAAGTCTTACACACGTCTGGTACATAGAAGAAGAAATTGGTCTTTTACATAAAAATCAATTTCGTATAAACACATTTGAAAAAATAGAATTACATACAACTATAGCGCAAAGTTGAACAGGATCAAATATCAATCATTCTGGTTTCTTATTTCAATAGGTCTAAATATCTAAACTAACAATATACAGGTTAAAATATACAGTACAATAAATATGAGTTAATAAATTACAAAGACGATAAATTATAGACATTAAAAGCTTCATATGCTAAAGAACTAACTTATAATAATAAAATAGTTTAAAATTACATTAAAAGGCATTGTCGGTTATGTAAAATTGAATATTAAAATAGACGATAAAAGTAATATATATATCTAAAGAAAGCAATGAATAAATAAATATAAAATATAAATAAATAAGAAATAAAATTACCAAATAAAATACATGTTATAAAGATAAAACTATATACCGTCACCATTTAAAAATTCTTCAATTGAGTAAAACGCATGTAAAAGCAAATATGATTTTATTTTGCCTTTAAATTCCTTAAAAGAAAGCTGCCTAGTTTGTTCCGTTAATTTATTAAAAAATTTTATTCCAAAATATTTTACTCCATTTTCCGACTTTTTAAGTCGAAGTTGAAAATGGTAAAGATCATTTTTATTTCGTGTCATGTGACAATGATGGTTATGTGTTTTGAAATCATCTTTATGTTTTTTGATATAACATAAACAATCTAGAATAAATAGGCATGGAAACGTTAAAATTCGATTGTCTTTAAATTGTTCTTTGCAGTCATGTGTGTAACCAATACCACAGATTACACGAAGAACACGTCTCTGAAGTTTGAAGACTCTGTGGCGTATAGTAGAGTGACCCCAAACAAGGATACCATATCGCAAGTGTGATTCAACTAATGCAAAATATGCTGTCCATAGAGTTGTTAATGGCACCCGAGAGACTAAATTCCGGATGCAGTATAAATTTCTCGAAATAGTTCCACAGATAACATTACCATGAGAGTTCCACGATAGAGCAGCATCTATATGTATCCCCAGAAAACAGATGGATATGTTGTCGTTGCCATTTGTTCTTTTAAAAATTATCTGTTTTGTTTTAGAGTCATTAAGATGAAGTTTATTTGACTTACACCAAGTATTTGCAACTTCTAATGATGATGAATGTTTCTGTAAGCATGACTCTAACGATATTTCAGTATTCAAGATTGTTGTGTCATCAGCAAATAATATTACATTTGTATTTTCAAAATAGTTAGGTAGATCATTAATGTAGATTAGGAATAAAATCGGCCCTAGTATTGATCCTTGTGGAATACCGAAAGATATATCTAGAGGTGTAGATGTGTGTTGACCAACATTAACCACCTGTTTCCTATTAGATAAATAAGATGCAATAAGACTTATACTTATGTTATTAAAATTGTACTTTTGCAGCTTATTTAAAATTCTTTCATGCGATACGCAATCGAAAGCTTTGGTGAAGTCCAGAAAAGATCCTACACAATGAGTTTTATTTTCAAAACTCTCATTTACTATTTCGGTAAGATCAATCAGGGCATCCAACGTCGATCGACCCGAACGAAAACCAAACTGATTCTGAGAAAACAGCTTATTGGATTCAAAGTATTCAACGATTTGGGTTTTTAGGATAGTTTCGACAATTTTTGAAAAATATGGTAGTAATGAAATGGGATGAAAATTATTTATATCATTTATATCACCTTTTTTGAACACAGGAATTACCTTAGCAAATTTAAGAACATCAGGAAATTCTCCTGAAGTTATAATTTTGTTAATTAATATAGTTAATGGTATAACCAGAATGTTTAGGATACATTTTATTATATCAGCATTGAATCCATAAATATCCCTTGATTTAGTACACTTCAATGCCTTTATTGCATCCCGAACTGTATTGTATCCAACATCTTTAAAAGAAAACTGTAAATTAAAATTACTTTCAATTTTTATATATTCAGTATTATTTTCAGGCTGCAGGTTGTTTTGAAGGGCATTCGCAACAGTGATGAAAAATGAATTAAATTCATCACAAGTAATTTTGTGATCCCTTATATTCGATGAAGGTATATGCCTTGCCCGATTTATGGTTGACCATAAAGCCTTTGATTTATTTTTAGTGCTATTAATGAGATTACTATTAGATCGTTTAATTTGCTCATTTATAGCCATTTTATAAATTTGCCTATAATCATCACGTGCCTTTTTCGTTTTTATTGATGGATGCAAGGTATAATCGTCATTCAGTAATTTGAAAATCTCACGCATGCTCTTAAGCTCGAAGTTAAACCATTTAACGTTACCTTTTTTTCTGTTAGATCTAATTACTTTTATTGGAAATGATAAATTTACTAATGTGATTAGTTCATCTATCAAATGTTTCCATTTATCTTGTAGACTTAGTAGGTCATTGTGGATAAATTCAAAGTTCATATTACTTGCATAATTGTAGAAGTTAAATTTTCCCTCCATTGTAAAAGGTCTAGATATAATTTCAGATACACGAGAAATTATAGAGGAGCTTTGTAATGTAACAATTATTCTTAAATGGTCTGATAGTGAAGTATCAATACTATTAACAGATATATTATTTTCACATATATTTGTAAATACATTATCAATGCATTTCCCAAATCGTGTCTTAAAAAATACTAATTTATTCAATTTGTAACTAAGTAAACAGTCCAATAAGCAAGACTCCCTGATATCATTCAAGCCGAAGTGAACATTAAAATCACCACCCAATATTACATTATTTGATTGATATTTGATTCTATCCAGAAATGACATTAAAATATTTATAAACGTTCTAAAGTCACCTGACGGCGAGCGATATACACAAATAACATACGAGTTCATTTCACGAACAAATACACAAGACAATTCACAGACTTTTTCGACACTGAGTTGATAACAAATATCGTCGTAGACGTCCACATTCATATCCACATCTACATAAATTAGAGAACCACCATGGCTGCTGCTCTCTCTTGCAAAATATGATTTTGTATGCAGATTATTTAATTTAGATACTCTACACTCATCTCCGCTAAGCCAGTGTTCAGAAACTGCTACAACACTTAAATTTTTATCAATTATGAATGATTCTAGTTCAGATATTTTGTTTCTTATGGATCTAGCATTTAGGAACAATATACGGTGGCTCTGGTTTGTACAGCTAGATTGATCTGTCAGACATTGTTTGGTGTAGGTAATCCCAGTTGAAAATTTTTCTTTGTCCCTCCATGATTGAAAGAAAAACGCCTTATTTTAATTCCTTCGGGCCAAAAATCTCATCTCAGTCATTAAGATATTTAAATGTTGGAACTCAACACCAAGTTTAAATGATTTATTCGTGCCTTTTCTTGTCAATTGTTCCAAAACTTTTATTTCAATATCGGGATTATTTTCTCGCAAATACGTTCTGATTATTTGTGCATCTACGGTTGCAGCACAGTTGCCAATATACAGCCATGCAGTTTTATTCGGAGCACAAAGCGAAGTGGCAGTTGATTTTGTACCCGTTACTATTAGCTGTTTCCTTATGTTAGTTATCTTCATATGTTGACTTCCCCCTTTTACAACATCGCTCATAAGAAGAGACTTGGTGTTTTTAGATATATTTGCATGGTCGTTAGGGTTAGAAGATTTCTTCATTTATAAGTCACTAGTTGACGCCGCTCTCGTTTTGTTTATTTTAGATCGCGATACATCCTTTACAGGCGCCGTATATTGAGCCTCAGGTTCACGAACAGAGGTGTCGCCTCTGGGTTTTAGTATAGTCACAGGAATCTGTGTAATCTCTCTGTTAGTTTTGTAAGAGATGTCACTGCCTCCGTTGTTTACATTTTGATTTTCTAAATTTTGAATTTTGAACTTTAGAAGATCAGCATTTTCTTTAAGAATGCGGTTTTTGTCTTCTATTTCAACAATTAATTTATTTAAAAGTTCTACTTGCCCTTTTAAATACACATTTTCCTTGGCGAGTACTTCATTAACCTCAATCTCCGGTGGACAATCACTGCAAATGAGTCGTGTAGAATCTATAGTTGTCAGTCCTTTCTTCTTTACACAGCTCTTATGGAACGCGTTTCCACATTTAACACACACTAATACTTTACACTGAGTATCGGTACAACAAGTTAAATTAAGAGTCCATCGTTTAAAGATAATTGATTGGAAGTTCTACAAGAAGCATCAAATACAACCCGCAACTTTGTTGTAATACTGTATTCTTTAATTACAACATGATGGTGTAAATAGTAATGTGTCACATTATCGTCTATTTGGGTTAACTCCTGCATATGGCCTAAATTGATATATTCCCGCATAAACTCCACGTACTCGTTCTTTAAATTAGTATCTTTTTCAAATTTATTTTCGAGACAAAAAAGGGTTTTGAAGCTATTCTCCTTGATCCCCCTAATATAATATCATCTTTAAAGGGCAGTTCAACTATAAATCGACCGTTTAAGTCACGTTTAGTATTTTCTAAAAAATGGTTTTCACATGCCTCTTCTTCCTTAGTAAAACTCGACTTACTGTCGCAATTTTCAGTTTGCCAAACCTTTCTAAATTAATTCTTGGATTCTTTAAAGTGGTATAAAAAAGTAAAAGTGTTTTCTTTATTCTTTCTAAATTCAATTTCTCATTTGACGTGGCTAAAAGAGAATTAGTAATAATAGTGTTGCTAGGTGCCCCACCGCCTACAATCCAATCTAGTTTAGTCTTTTGAAGAATAGGATAATTATTACCAATATCAATTCTTCCCGCACACAATATTTTCCAAAATGTATCAGCGCCGATTAAAACATCAACCGGTTGCGAGACATTATACTTAGGATCGGCATATTTAACTTTCTTTTGATAATTTAATTTATCAAATATTTGGTATTGCAATGGATTAGTAATTTTAGGAATTACTAAACATGGTATATTTACATAAAACGAACTATTTAATGATTTTATTTTTAAATTTCTTGTTTCGGATATTACCGAGGACACATGATTTACCCCTCTGACGCGCATATTTATTGGGTTTACAGTTAGTTTTAATCTATCACTAAGCTCTTTTGTGACAAAATTTGACTGCGAATCGTTGTCTAATAATATATCCTAATTTTGTACGCTTTATTTTTACTATCGTAAGAGGCAACGACTGTAGTGGATAACAATGTTTCAGTATGATATGCGAAACAATTGTAGTGAAAATAAACACACATTTTTGAAAATCTTAGTTATTTACAACTTTAATATACAAATGAAGAATGACTAACTGAGGTAGCAGCCTCTTCTTTATTATTTGAATCCCAACCGTGCAACAAATTGTGATGCTTTTTATTACAAGTGTCACATTTTTTACCAAAACAATTATAAATTGAGTAGTTTGCTAACTTTAAGCAACATACGCAAAAAATATTTTTTGTAACACTCTCATGACGTTTTCGCGCTGATATTTGCTTGAATTTATTGCATTGCGTTATAACATGGCTCTGACTATTGCAAATTTTGCAGTACAAATTTATGGGTTTTGCAGAGTGATAGCTAGATTTATTATGAATATCATGAAGTGGTGTGAGTGCACTTTCAATGGAATCGTATTTTTTACTTAAAAAGTCTATAATGTGATCAAAGCTAGGCAATTCATTTTTATTCAATATGCGATCCCATTCTTTCATTGATACTGTATCTATTTTATTTATTATTAGAAACACTAATATATCGCTCCACTCGCTTACATGACGTTTTAGGGCCTTAAGGGAACGGTAACATTTAGAAAAGGTGTCTACTATTTTTCGTAAACCAATTCCATTTTCTGATTTACTTGATGTCACTTCTAACATTAATTTTATTTTAGATAACAATAAACTATTTTTCTAAGATTGTCATACCTGTTAATTAGAGCTTTCCATGCTACCACATAAGTTTCCTCAGATAAACCTATTCCCTCAATTACAAACAACGCTTCCAACTTTTGCATCGAATTTAAAGCGCTATTATTATGCACAATCGAAAGAAATGATTCCTTAAATGTTACCCAACGATGAAGTGGAATCGGAATGCAATTTAAGTAATTCATCTAATCGCGCCATTGGCTTAGTTTTAATGTATCACCGAGTTATACTTGGACGGTCACCGATAAAAAAAAAGAATTTGTCTTGAAATGTATATTTACAAAAACTTACAGACAAAGTTGTGATACAATGAATAATAGTGTTATAATATTCATAATATTTACAATTTTCTGTTACGACGTTTACACCCCTCTTCGCGGTGGAGTAGTAGAAGGGAGGAGCTTGATCTGAGTGAGACGGTGACTAATTTCTCCCTCGTTGAATACCTGACAACACTGCCAAAAACATGGTTATTCCTGATTAGGCGCACTGTCCAATGGTCGTAAACACTTAATCTCCATCCTTTGTTGAATGTTTACAGCCAGAAATTTGCAGGGTTCTTTAAGCTGGGCGGCACCGCCACAGCATCGGTCGCAAATTGCCTTAATTAGGAAGATTTGGGTCCAGGCCCATACAACGATTATTCAAGTTCCTTAGCAACCCCTTGTGCACTTTCCACTTTTTAAACGCGTCATTATATCCACTCTTACATACATCCCTGTCTTTCATGAAATTTTCTGTGCGTCTGACAAGAAATCCATCTTCCTTAACAAATTACGACTTCGCAACTTGCAAAAATGACTAAAAACAGATTCTATGAAAGCGTACAATGACTATATTGTTAAACCTGAAAAATAAATAACCCTAAGAATTTCTGGGAGGACTGTAAATCATCTCCAAATTTAGCCACGACTGGGATGCCTTAAGGATCTAATTTGGGACCGTTGCTGTTTCTTTGATTTACAAACCGGGTTTCTTTAATTCTTGATTGCGATTTTCTAATATACGCACACATTGCAAAAATGATTCCGATGATTTACACAATCAAATATATAATCTTACGAGGTGGCGTCCAGATCATGATGTTGATATTAACATAAGTAAATATAAAGAAGTTTAAATAAAACACTTTATAACTTTGTTTTACCACTATATTTTGTATAACTGTGACTAGTTTCGATCATAAGCTGATCATTATCAAACATAAACTTTATGTTTGATAATGATCAGCTTATGATCGAAACTAGTCACAGTTATACAAAATATAGTGGTAAAACAAAGTTATAAAGTGTTTTATTTAAACTTCTTATCAAAATGCACCACCAAGTGAACGCCGACATCATACAAGAATTAGTAAATATAAAGGGTGGGCCATCTCTTGGAATCTTTTTGAACTACCACTTTATTTTTACTGTCATGATTTTTGACAACTGATGTATGACAGTGCTTCAGTATACAACACCCGGTTAACGAAAATGCACGCTATTCGCTTGATGAACGTTGGGAAATGTTAAAAATTTACTTTGAATGTAATTCGTGTATTGCAGAATCAGTGCGAAAATTCGGTATATATGCACCAAATGCAAGTGTTCTGAAGAAATTTGTGCACAAAGTTTATGAAACTTATGAAACTGGTATTCTGGTGGATCGTACTAAAGCTCCACACGTTCGTCCAGTTCGTACACCCGAGAATATTGCTATTGTAGCCCGTAGTGTGCAAGCCAACCCAGAATATCGACTCGTCATCGCTCTCAGCAATTGAACATTAGTCGCACTACCATGAGACGTATTTTGAATAAAGACATCGGGTAATTCGCCATAAGGTCCAAATAACACAGCACTTCGATACAACTTCGCTATTTGGGCCTTAGAGCAGCTGGAAGCCGATGGTGAATTTTGGCGTAAAATTATCTTTTCCGATGAAGCACACTTTCACCTCGGGGGCTATGTAAACAAGGAAAACTGCAGGATTTGGGCATCGGATAACCCACACATGATCGTTGAGCAGCCAATGCATCCCGAATGAGTGACTGTATGATAGTAATTATGGGCCGGCGCCATCATTGGCCCATTTTTCTTTGAATCTGGCAAAACGGTCAACGGCAACCGCTATAGGACCATGATAGCAAACTTTTTTTGAGAGCACATTGCTGGTTTGGATGTGAGCAACATCTGGTTCCAACAAGATGGGACGACAGGTCATACTAGCAACGAAACTATCGACTTATTGCGGTCAAAGTTCGAAAATCGTGTAACCAGCCGTCGTGGAGATGTGAATTGGCCAGAAAGGAGCTGCGATTTGACGCCCATAGACTTTTATCTCTGGGGTACCATTAAAGAACTTTGTTATGCCAACGATCCAGCAACGATGATGTTAAAGTCAATATCCAAAATGCCATTGCTGAGATAGGGCCGCAGACGTTGGAAAATGTTCTGAAAAATTGGGATGTCATATTCCATGTATAACCGGATACTCTTGACTAAAAAATAAATGCAAGATCATGATCTAGCCGTTTGTGTTTTATTAAGATGTTTAAAAAAAAACCTTGCGATGGCCCACCCTTATATATGGCACTACACTCCTTGTGGAGTTTCGCCGCTTCTTGCTGAAGAACTTACTATCCATTTTTTTAGGGTGAATTAGTCCCCAACATCTATCGTTTTCTATAATCAATACTTCTCGCGCTACATTCTTGATGGAACTAAATTTTCAAAGTGGGTAAATTAAAGCACTTGTTATGTTCCATAATTTTATTTTCAGTTACCTGATACGTGTTTCGATCTTTTACGATCATTCTCAAAGAGTAAACTAAATCGATAATTGAAATGTTGCAATATATATATATATATATATACAATAGAAATTGATTAGTTCGTGGAAATAACTGCATTAATGATGTTTTCGGTTTTAATTATTTCATGCTGGTTGTTTAATACGAAATCCACTTTACTAATTGCCCTCTTAATCTCTAATCCTTCTAATAGGTTCATCTTGCGACTTTTTCGGCAAATATGGATCGGTTTCTTACAATGGTCCGCTGTTCCTGTGTTTCCCGTTTGATTTACAATTTAGTTTTTATGCTCTTGTAACCTAGTTTCGAAATTTATGCCCGTTTCTCCTATATATATATGCCTTCACAATTATCACAATTTATTCTATATACTCCGTATCTTTTTAGTACATTTTTTGATTCTATTTTGTTATTTATTATTTTTTGGCCAATATTATATTTATCAACTATCACTGTTTTTATATTATGTCGTCTTAAATGTTTTATTTTTTAATTTTGGTACTAGTATTGTTAAGGAAAGGTATTGCTGCAAATATGTTGTCTTCTTTTCTGTCTGAGCTGTATAGTAGGTTTCTTTCATCTTCATGCCTTTTGTGATTTTGTAAACTGTGTTCTTAGTATAACCATTATTTATTGATATTTCTATTATTGTGTCTAATTCTTTCGTATAGTACTCCTCGTACAATGGTATTGATAGCAGACGGTGAATGGCTGAGTTTAGTACAGCGTGTTTGATCTGAGTTGATTGGAATGAGTCGTTTGGTATAATTGTATCTGTTGTGGTCGGTTTCCTGTATATCGTGTATTGTAGTCTGTTGTTTTTCTTACTAATCGTGAGATCCAAGAACTTAATTTTCCTATTTTCCTCTTTCTCCCTGGTGAATTGTATGTTATTGTTTAAATTATTCAATGAATTATAAAATGACTCTAATTGCCGTTTTGAGCTATTATCGTTTTCTATGTCGCTTCAGTGTTTAGACTTGTCATCGCTATTTCTCTCCATTTTCTACTGTCTTCTGTTTTATGCCTTCAATTGGTGATTCCTCTACTCTTAATGTCAGCTTCCACCTCTTCCTGCTATCTACTGTTTCGCCTTTCTCTTCTCCGTTTTTTGCTCGATTTCCATTCCATTACCGATCTTGTGTTGCTATGGCTTCCCGATCTCCATACGTGCCTAACTTTATGCAAGCAGTCTTGATAATGCTCATGACATATTTCCCTTCAAGAATTTCTAAGATTTCTGCATTGGTTCTTCGTCTTATTTCACCTTCACTTCTTATTGGTCCTACTATTCTTCAAATCATTTTTCTCTCAGCTACTGTTAGTTAGTTTATCTCTTTTTGTCATTGTCATTGTTTCCGCGGCATACGTCATTATTGGTCTTATTACTGTCTTATATATTTGTATCTTTGATTTTTTACTTATTGTTCTGTTTGTTAAGACTTTCCGATTAGCGTAGTATGCACTATTTGCCTTCTCAATTTTTTCGTCAATTTCTGTATTATTTCCAGTACTGTTACTTATTGTTATTCCTAAGTACTTCATTTTGTTGATTTGTTGACATTCGTGTTCTACTATTTTTATTTTTTCAGTATCTATTTTTACAATTTTCATAAAAAAAATTTTTCTTCATTTATTGTCAGACCCATTTTTGTTCCTTCTTCGACTATTTCTTTCAGAATGCCTCTCATTCGGTTTCGTTGTTTTGTGATTATCACTATGTCGTCTGCATATGCAATGATTTGGCAAATGCCTGTTTAAAATCTATGAATATTAATTCTAAGTTAATGCTTTGTTCTTGTGATTTTTCTAATATTTGTTTTAGAATATCAATTGCATCTACTGTTGATTTACCAGGGGCAAAACCACATTGGTAATCCCCAACGATATTTTTTGAGTATTTTTTAAGTCTCTTTTGAATTATTGTTGTTAGTAATTCGTGTAATTCCTCTTTTTATATATGGGGATTATCGTTGCTTTGCTCCATTCTTTTGACATTGTTTCTGTTTTCCATATTTCATTAATTAACTTTCCAATTTCCTCGTGTACTTTTTCTCCGCCATATTTAATCATTTCTGTGTTGATTTTGTCTTCTCCTGGTGACTTTCCATGTTTTATATTTTTTAATTATTTCGTTTATTTCCTCTATTGTCGGTTCGTCTACACTGTTGTCAATTTTATCTGTTTCTTCGATTTCTGTCAATTGTTTTGTGCTGTTTATGGCTGTCAATAATTGTGGAAAGTGTTCTTCCTATATTAATTTGGCATCTTCTTTACTTTCTACTATCTATCCTTCATTATTTTTAGTTTCTAATGTTTTAACTTTATTTCGTTTCCGTTCATAATTTATTTGTTTATAAAACTTTTTTGTGTTTCTGTTTTGGTACTCACTATCTGTTCGTTCCGTCTTTCTTTATATCCATAGGTTTATGGTATTCTTTATTATTTTGTTGCATTCTTTCCTTTTCTTGCCGTACTTCATTTTGCCGTCTTGGTTGTTGTGTAGCATCCAGTTTCGCCTTAGTTTCGATTTTTCTTCGATAAGTTTACTGCATTCGTCATTCCACCATTTATTATTGTACTGTTTTTTATTACTCCTATTTTTTGTTTTGCCGCATCATTTAATGTATTTTTCAGTTGTTCCCATTTTTTATTTATGTCGTTTGTTACAGGTATGATGTGTTCTATTTTATGTTTTGCCGTGTTTTTATATTCCTCTCTTAATTTTAAATTGTTAAGTTTGTCTATGTCCCATTTATTTTTTGTATCTGATTTTTTCAGTTTTGATACTACTTGTTTCATTGTTGCTGCTACCATAAAGTGGTCTGTGTCAGCGTCTTTACATCTGTATGATCTCACGTCTAGTATGGCCGATGCTCTTTCTTTTTTAATTAATATGTGGTCGATTTGGTTTCCGTAATAGTGTCCCGGTGCCATCCATGTTATTTTGTGTTCTTCTTGTAATCTTTGTCCCTGTTGTTATTGCCAAATTGCATAATCTTTGTCCATTGTCGTTTTTGTTTTCATGTATCGTGTTTTCCATGCTACAGCTCTTACATACTCCTTATTTCCTATTTGGACGTTAAAATCTCCCATGATTATTATAGAATTCTCCCCAGGCACTGTATCATACGCTGTTTTAAAGTCTAAGAACACTGGATTCCTCTCTTCCATTAGTCTCCTTACTGTACTTGTCTGGTCTCTTTTAACCCTTTCTCTTCTAACCCCCTTGAGTTTCTGGTAACAAACCACTTCACAACCTTTTCGTCTAGGCGGGTTTTCACCACAGTCATGGTAATCTTATACCGGATACTCATTACCGTTATTTCTCTGTAGTTGTCTACATCAGCAACATTTCCTCCTTTGTAAAGTGGGCACATAATCATCACTCTAAATGGTGCCGTTATTTTAATTTCTCCTCTCCACATCTGATATAGCAGCTCCCAATTTGTTTGTTTTCTCTCTTTCCTATCTCTTTCCACATATCAGTATTAGTTCCATCTGCTGCTTTTTCTTTTTTACTTCACCAAAAGCTTTTTCCACCTCTTCTTCATCAATCGCTCCCCTTAGAATTCCCATCTCTCATGAAAGTCTACTGTTTTCTTTTAATTTGTATTCTCTTTTTTTAATATTCCACATTTCTGCTTTACTTACATACATTATTAATTCTTCACTCGCTCTTACCACAGCCTGCATCCTTTTTCTTTCACATATATTATTGTATTTATTTCTAACTGCCGTATGCATTCCCTCATTGCCTTTCTCACTTCTCTCTTGCCATGTCGACTTACTTCATCGAACCAAATGCACATTTTCTCATCTTTTCTCTTTACTTTTCTACCGCAGCCCACTATTATTTACTGGACTGTCTGGGATATTACAATTGTTACGCCAAACTTGTAAGCGAGCTGAAATTATATTCCATTACCACTTAGTGGAAGAATACCAACATCTTTATATCCCTAATGCTATTTACACCACTCTCCAATTTTTCAAATACTTGTTTTTGTCCCACTTACTTATCTTTTCAGACTTCCAATATTCTTACTTCTTTTCTTTAAAAGCTGCCAATTTTGTAATCAATTACTGTCAATCCCTTTGGCCCAATGTGTGTTTTCTTACCATTCTAATCCTCTTAAGTGTATCCTTTTAATACCTCGCATCATTCTTTCATCGCCCACTACTACATTATCGTAATAGTCTCATAGAGAATATTCGATTTCACTAGATATTTTTACACTAACGGTTTAAGTAAAAACAATCAAGAATTAATTAACCTGAATAAAATTTATCTATTAATTAATTAGAAGTTCTTTTTTATAGACAAATTCCTTCATATATCAAATTCAAGGTTAGAAGTAATGTAGTGGCTATTTTTATCTCGATAAAATAAAAAGGAAGAAGTGATAAAAATTGATATTACTATTGATAACAGAATTCGGGATATAGCTAGGAAACACATTTTTCGTGCAAATGATTTTCCAATAAAAACGAGAGTTCTTGTTATTTTACTTGTTTACTCATTTATCAGTAAAAATTATAGCCTCTAATTCATTCATATCTTTTTCATTGAAATATTTGTTACGCAAACACGCACAATATTTTATGAATATTGTAGAATTTTCTCATAATTAAATGGATTTTTATTTACCATCACCATACAATCAAAATCAAATAAGTAACTATTTGCAAAGGCCAATAATAGACGACGTGTGTAATTTTTTAATACAAATTCTAATTCAATTAAGAAGATTCCCTGCTATTAGTGAAATCATTCAATTATCAATTATGTATAAAACCTCGACGTCTAATTTACCCGTAGTATTTCCAGTGAAATCAGGAATGATTATTACTTTATAAATATAATATAAAATAAGATTAACACAAGATATAAATTTGCCGCTATTTGAACAGAAAATTGTTTGCGACCAAAAAATAACAATTTCACAGCTGAGTGTTTAGGGTTAGTAAAAAGGGAAAGATACAACAACGTGTTTTCATTATTGAATAATTTCTCAAAAAACATTTTGTCGGCCATTCATACAAAATATGGTCGGAATATTATTTGAATTTCGTCAACTGAGAAGAGATTAATTAAAAATTCAGGAAGACCAGAATTGAAAATTTTAAGAAGCTCTCTACATATCATAATCTCAAAAAACTGTGAATTCGTTGAATGGATTATTGAATATCAACAAGTGGATACTAAAAAACCATCCTAAGGGATGAAGTACATTTTTATCGTGAGGGTTTTGTTAATAGCGAAAATGCTGCGTTTAGGGTTCAGAGAACCCACATGTGATTGAGAAAAAGTAAATTCAACCACAACATGTAATTCTTTGGAGTGGATTGGTCAAGCAATGACTATTACAGGTATCGGATATCATGATTTGATAACACAGTTCTTTCTGCCTTAATTGGATTATATTATTGTGCCAAATATGTGTTTTCAACAAGACGGTGCCACATGCTATTTCGTTCTGTGATCAAAATTTTCCTCTAGATCGTATGATGTATACTGTTAGATTTCTTTTTGTGGGGTTATTTTAAGTCATATGTCTATATCACCAAGCTCACAACCACCCCTGAATTACAGAAGGAAATTAAAAACTGCATCAATAAAATTCAACCGCATTTATGAAGGATGGCCAAAGAAAATTTCGACAAAAGAGTGTGTTTGTGCCAGCAAAGCCATTGAAGCCATTTTACTACATTATGATTCACTAAAAAATGATTATAAACTGTGTTCGCTATTTCATTAAATTTAATTAAATTCTTCCGTCAATTTCACCCTTTATTTGGTTTAATTTTTATTTGTTTAGCATGATAACTTATTTATTAAAATAATAAATAATAAAGATACATCTTATATTTTATATATTATCACTTTAAATGATTTAAAAGAAGTAATAATTCGTGCGTGCAAATAATTATCAATGGGTTTTATTTTATGTTTATTATATTATAATTTTTATTTCATTATTTTTCTTTAAATTATAGGCCAGCGATTTTGAAGAGGAAACCAAAGCAAATTTTCAACACATAAGAGAGAAATGTTTAGCGGAAACTGGGGCCCAAGCAGGTACGTATATATTTTTTATAATCGATGTAATTAATATTGGAAACCATAAGTTTAGAGCACGTATAGGCAAAATTAATATTCATATCATATAAAGGCATCTACATTTATAATGTAAGCATAACCGAATTACTAATTCCGTACGTTGGAATAATTATGTAACACTAATAGATCAATAGTGATAAGCATATTTTTTATTAAATATTATAGTTATTTTTTTAATAATTTTTTTATGTTATGATATTATAATAAATACTTTCAACGTTAGAAGTTTCTAAATAATTATAAAATGTATTTTGGGCCGAGTATTTTATTTTGTACCCCTTTTTTAGGACAACTATGAAAACTATTAATTGTCTTTTTCAGAAATAATCGATAAAATCAACGATGGAGTTTTTACCGAAGATCAAAGCGTGAAATGTTATATTAAGTGTATTGTGGTTGAATTCGGAAAGGTAAATATAAACAACGTTTGTGTGCTATCAACTTTATATTTTAACTGAATACATAATACGTCACTCAATAAGTCTCCTGTCTGACACATATATGGAAACATTGTTGACAGGCCCATATGATTTCCGGGTAGTATAAATCTTCAAACTGTTCGTGCCAAAATTTCATAGGATTCTGATTGTTAGTTTAGAAGTTATAGTCATTTAAGTTACCACTGTATTGTAATTTTCATGACAATGTATGAAAAGGAATTTCGTATGTTGATTAAATATTGGTTTTTGAAGAGGAAAAATACTGTTGAAGCTAAATAGTGGCTTGATAAGTATTATGGGGACACTGTATCAGAAAAATCAACTATTATTAACTGGTATGCTGAATTTAAACGCGGTCTTACAATCACTGATGATGCTGACCGCTCAGGTCGTCCAAAATTGGCAGTTGTTCCGGAAAACATAAAAAATTATCACAAAAGAGTTTAAAAAACAGTAACGTAAAGTTCTGTGAGATAGCTAACACTCTAAATATCAGAAGGTAGTGTCTTTACAATTTTTGATGAAAATTTAGGCATGAGAAAGTTGCTTTCGAAGTGGGTGCCGCGTTTGCTCATACCAGAACAGACTCAACAATGCGTCGACGATTCAGAGCGTTGTTTGAAGCTGTTCAAGCGAAATAAAAAGGATTTCTTGTCTTGGTATGTGACAATGGATGAAGCATGGATCCGCCACTATACGCCTGAATCAAAGAAATCGTCAGCTGAGTGGACAGCAGCCGGTGAAATTCGTCCAAAGTGAAAAAAACTCAAAAGTTGGCTGACATTATGGCATCCGTATTTTGGAACGCGAATAATATTTTGTTCATCAACTATCTTGAGAAAGGCAAAATTATGAATTATATGGCATTATTGGATCGATTGAGTGCATAAATCAAGAAAACTCGGCCCTACATTCAAAAGAAAAAGTGCTTTTACTATGACAATGCCCCGTATCACAAGTCAATGAAAACAGTGATTAAATTAGAAGAATTGCTTTCCCACCTACCATAATCTTTAGATTTGGCTCCTAGTGATTACTGGATTTTTGCAGACTTAAAAAAGATGCCCCAAGGAAAAAAAAATAGCTCAAATTAAAAAGTAATTGCCGAAACTGAGGCTTATTTTGAGAGCAAAGACCAATAGTTTCACATAAAGAGGATCGAAAAGTTAGAGGGGCGTTGGAATGAATGTATCACTCTTAAAGGAGAGTATGTTCATAAATAAAGTGGAATTTCTAAAAAATTATTTGTTTTTCTTAGTTAGACCGGAGACATATTGAGTGATGTGTTACAAGGATTTGGGGAAAAAATAAAGTTAAAACTGAAAAATAGGATATCCTAAAAGGAAGTTTATATTTAGTAAATCAATTATCAAAAATTAAGCCATGGTTGTGGTCCACTAGTTTTGGTTTATCTAATGTTGTACCGGTCTCTTCAACTTATCTATTTTCGAATGGAAGGTATTTCTTCGAGCTTCATTTAACTGGTGAAAACTTCAAATATTGCAGAATCTGCAGTCGCTGAATGACAACTTTTGTAAAACTCTCCCCCACAAACGCGCGGTCCGCTTCCGAGAAACGCTCCATAGCGACTAAATTCCCAAGAGCCAGAGTACCGATTGACATAGCCCCTCGGATTCGTTGAGTTTACCCGGGAAGCTAAAAAAATAAAAACTTTCTTTTGGGACACCCAATTTTCTAATTTACTGCAGTATACTATGATTCTATTTTTTGATAAGTTGCTTTTATTGTTTTAGTTTAATGATGATGGTACTATAAACTCGGATTCTATAATCGATGCTATACCAGAGAAACATCGCAATGACTACAGGGAGATGGTGAAAAATTGTGAGACCATCGGTAATACTTTTTTTTAAATTAAACACCTATTGTATATTTTTCTATCATCATAATACAGTTAATAAATAAACGACATTATGATGAATTAGTTTCTCACTCAACCCGTGGTGAAACATTTTTGTATTAATTTGATTGAATTAAAACACTTGGTATGATTTCACTTGTTATTTATTTTACTCCGACTAGTTTCGACTATAAGTCATTTCTCCTTGAGAATGACTTATAGTCGAAACTAGTCGGAGTAAAATAAATAACAAGTGAAATCATACCAAGTGTTTTAATTCAATCAAATTAAACGACATTATTTTTAATATGTTCGAAAAATCTAACTAATTAAATCGTAAATAATCTGTTTAATAAAAGATATCTTTTTTAATCTCTTGGTTAATAGTAGTGTATTAATTAATATTTTTCTATGATAAAATTGAAACGATTAATTAAACGTAATCATTGCTGAAACTTAAACTTTTTCACTACTTATTATATTTCTGTTTGTTCTAGTTGGATCAGATATGTGCGATACGGCATTTAAAACCAACATCTGTTATTACAAGACCAACCCCGAAGTAAGTATGTTTAGAGTATAGATAAGGGTGGTTGAGATTATTACTACTTGGTATTTTATAATAAGAACTCAATTAAAATACTACATTTAACCACTAAAAATTATGTAATATATATATATATATATATATATACATTTATTACATGAAAACGTCGAAATTTAAGTCGTGGAGCTTGAATGGGATTTAAAGGACCATCCACCATACTCACTAGACATGCACCATCCTAATATCTGTTTCAATTCAAAACTTTTTGAATTTCAAAAAATTCAATTCAGAGAACTGAGAACTCTGCCTCATTTTTATTTTGCTGAGAAAGGCCAAAAGTTCTTTGAGCGTGGCATCATGAAGTTACCCGAAATATGGCAAAAGGTCATCGAAAAGAATGGTTAATACATAACTGAAAAAATGATTTCTTTCTATGAAAAATAATGCAAATCAACCACCGAAGACGTACCATAGGAAGGAAAGTCTTGTCTTTGAGACCATTTCTTGGAGTTCTATCCCATAGACCCATTGTATCTTGTTAGTAAAAGTGAAATCCAGCCTACTTCTGTTCTGAATTACTAATATATACATTAAACAGGTTTGAAGGGTATTATTAATCCAAACAATTATTTCATACCTAATATACTCTTCATCTACTTCAATAAATTATTTATTAATATGTCGCACTTTTGGCCTACCATGCGAAATTTAGCTGTTGTTGTGTTGGCCATCGTTTTATTGACTTACCTCAATAAATTCTGCATTCACTTAATTAATAATGCGTTTGCATATCCTATAAAATTTTTGTATAAGTTAGCATACTTATGACCTACAACAGTACATTTACTTCTCTCGGACTCTCTTTATTAACTTTATTCTTCCCATTTGCAACATAATTACAAAAAAAGAAATCACAGGTGGAGTTCACTGCTTCCTAATATTATTCCCCTTAAACCTGAAATTATTCACTATTAATTAGTTGCATTGGCACCTTCTGAATTCTTGTTTCCATGAATACGCCATTTTTATTCCTTTTTAGGATATGTTGTAAATCCATTATTTATCCAATAGGCTGTAGTTATCTGTATCTTGTGTGGTATAAGTCCGACCAGGTTCCACTAGATATCATTAGAAAGATGAGATTTCGTACTGAAAAATATTTTCTGACAGTTTTGTGATTAGTTGACTCAGTTTTGTTTGTTTTTCGCATCAAAAATAGATACTAACAAAGAGACAATATGCTATAATTTACATATTTTACTGTAACAGTTAATCAGACGTAATTTTAGATTGGTCGATTCCGTTTCAGTAATTGTCAAAAATATCGATAAAATCATGGACATTGTCGAGTCCGTCGTGTAAGTACTGTCTTGATGAACTAAAGATTGCACAAAAAACATTTGAATAAGGCTGGGTAAAAAAGAAGCTCGATATATGGGCGCCACACAAGTTAACCCAAAAAAACCTTATGGAACAAATTTCCGTTTGCGAATTGCTGCTAATTAGCAACAAAATCGATTCATTTCCGAAGCTGTTGGTAACTGGTGATGACAAGTAGATCAAATACAATAACTTTAAGTAAAAACGGCCGTGGTCGATTCATAGTGAGCCGGTAGGTAGGGTAGGGAATTATCTACTTTGAGTTGCTTCTCCACGACAACACTCTTATCTTTGACCAATAGAAGGGGAATTGTTCACCATCGGGACAACACATCAATAGAGACTCTCCACAAGCTCTGGAAGCTTGGTTGGGAGATTCTTATGCACCGACCTCATAGTCCGTACCTGGTGAAAAGTTCGCTTTGTAAACATCAATTATTACCTTCAAAATGAAAACGAGTTATCGAACAATTTGGCCTAAATCGAATATGTCAATTAAAGCCTTCAATTCTATGCAAAAAAATATATGTATTTTTACTACACCTATTATATTTACTGAAACAAAAATTTCATACTAAAAATAATCTTTAACAATTAAAAAAAACAATTAATTGTATAAAATTGTAGCCAAATGGCTGATTTAAAGAATAAGATTACAACTTTAATGATGTTTATTTAGACGTAAAATACTATTGGTGAGTACAGACTTTAGCAGCTCGATTTATCACGTAATTTTTGCACTGCACGTTACCGAAGTATTTTTTATAGTAATTTAACTGCAGAACCCTCGCGTATGTTGTACTGATTGAAGGGTGTGTCCGAGCATACCCACCCACCCTACATACATGTATTTATTTTAAGTATTTTAACTCTGCTGATAATTTTTGCTAATTTAATTAAAGCTTTCAGTGCTTGGTTTCCTGATAACTAAACGCTGATTAGTGAATGTGGTTAATATGCATATGTAGGGTGGGTGTGTCCACTATTCCACCCTACAATTCCAAAACTTACACCAGAAGAAGTTAACTAGGAATTTAATTTAATCCACCCACGTACCTTAAATATTTACATTCAAGCCATCGTTTTTGCTTTCCCTATATACGAAGTATTATGGTATCATCTGTAATTTTTTAATTGAACTGTATCTTTTTCGTGTTTTTGGCTAAATATTAATTGGAGAGTGGGTTAGAATCCACCCACGTAGCTTAAATATGTACTTTTAGCCTTCAAGCCTCTGATTTTTTACTTTTACTAGGTAATAAATACTATCTTTTTTTTATCGATGTTAAAAAATATAATGCAATGTTTTAGCTTGAATGAAATAGTATATTTAAGGTGGGAATATAATAGTAAATGTAGGGTGGATCAGTGTCTTTTAATTCACGTTTTTACTGTTTGTTTCTCAGGAAACTAAACGCTGCTTAGTGGGTGAAGTTAATGTGTATATGTAGGGTGGGTGGGTGGCCACTATTACACCTTCCAATTCCAAAACTTACGCCAGAAGAAGTGAATTAAAAATTTAATTCAATCAGTTTCATAATTCCGTAATTTAATAATTTACAAATGAAGTAATTATAAAGTTGGTGGCGACCGTTAGTACGTGGTAATTCATGATTAACACTAAACTAACGCACTTACTATGTTTTTACCACTAAAAAATTAAGTAATATACAGGGTTATTCACGCTATACGGCGCGGAATATTGTGGCCAAAATACGTGACTTTCAAAAAGTTTTACTTTGGGGATATATGGGGGTCTATTAGGGCTACTTTTTAAAATTACTTTCATAATATACAGGCTGTCCCAGAAACCCTAAAAGTATCAAAGTTGTGTTTATTTTAATGAAGCACCCTGTATTTTATTGCATTTTTGGATCCTTCGATCAAAATAAGTGTGTGTTTTAATAAGGTTTTTATTACTTAAACCTTAAGGTTTTTGAAATAATTTGAATGTTGTAAAAATTTAACCTAATTTTCATGTTTCAAATACTTAAAAAGTAATTAAGTTATGCATACCAAATTTACTCTGAAATGTAACAATAGATCATATTTTATTTTCCAAGTATAATAAATTTGACATCTTATACCGGGTGTAAAAAAATTGGAATTAAACAAATGAGAACTTTAAATGGCTATAACTTCATTTATTTAAATGGAACAATATATTTATTAATTTATCAGCAAATGCACGTTTTAATTACCTATCGAATGGTATTTATATCTTAAATGTTAAATCTTTTCGTTTTTACAGAAAACGCCAAAATATTGTTTATTGCACCGTTTTAGTACTTTTTAAGTAAAAATTTTAATGTATCTAGTTATCTATGGTATTTAAAAACGTCAGATAATAAATTTAGTATGCCACTTTAGTTTAAAAAGCCTGTCTTTTGTTATAGTTGTCTTATTTTGCATTTTTGTGTTAGATCGTTAGTAATCGTTATTGTTTGAACATCGCTGTTGTATTTTTTGGTAAAAAATGAAGATTTACTCAAAAGAAGGGGGTATTAGGGGGTATTTATGCTTGGAGAATGTCATCAAAATTATTTATTGGCTTGTCGAGTTTATACTTAAAGATTTCCCGAAAGAAATCACCCTAAGCCAGCCATTTTTGAGAGACTATTAAACCAATTTAAAGAAATTGGAAGTGTCAGTTATAAAAACCCCAGTATAAGAAAATCTGTGTAAATTTTCATTTTTTACTATTAAATACAACAACGATGTTCAAACAATAACGATTACTAACGATCTAACACAAAAACGCAAAATAAGACAACTATAACAAAAGACAGGCTTTTTAAACTAAAGTGGCATACTAAATTAATAATCTGACGTTTTTAAATACCATAGATAACTAGATACATTAAAATTTTTACTTAAAAAGTACTAAAACGGTGCAATAAACAATATTTTGGCGTTTTCTGTAAAAACGAAAAGATTTAACATTTAAGATATAAATACCATTCGATAGGTAATTAAAACGTGCATTTGCTGATAAATTAATAAATATATCGTTCCATTTAAATAAATGAAGTTATAGCCATTTAAAGTTCTCATTTGTTTAATTCCAATTTTTTTACACCCGGTATAAGATGTCAAATTTATTATACTTGGAAAATAAAATACGATCTATTGTTACATTTCAGTGTGAATTTGGTATGCATAACTTAATTACTTTTTAAGTATTTGAAACATGAAAATTAGGTTAAATTTTTATAAAATTCAAATTATTTAAAAAACCTTAAGGTTTAAGTAATAAAAAACATATTAAAACACACACTTATTTTGATCGAAGGATCTAAAAATGCAATAAAATACAGGGTGTTTTATAAAAAAAAACACAACTTTGATACTTTTAGGGTTTTTGGGACACCCTGTATATTATGAAAGTAATTTTGAAAAGTAGCCCTGATAGACCCCCATATATCCCCAAAGTGAAACTTTTTGAAAGTCACGTATTTTGGCCACAATATTCCGTGCCATATAGCGTGAATAACCCTGTATAGACATATATTACAAAAACATACGACTTAAGTTTCGACGGTTTATTGTCATTATCAAGTGATAAAGTGACAAATGAAGTTCTTTAACACCCAAGATTTGTATCGATATGTTTGGTAGTAATTAAGTAATTAAATTACAAAACACCCTACATTTACTTATATATACTCGTATATTAGTTATAATCCTGTTGATGATTTTTGCTAAGTTAATCAACGCTTTCACTGTTTGTTTCCCTAGAAACTAAACGCTGATCAGTAGGTGAGGTTATTGTGCATATGAAGGGTAGGTGGGTTATCACTATCCCACTCTCCAATTTCAAAACTTACGACAGAAGAAGTGAATTATTAATTTAATTTAATCAGTTTCATAATTTTCTATCTTATTTGTGTTTTACTTAAATATTATTAATTGGAGAGTGGGTTAGAGTCCACCCATGCACTTTAAATATATACATTTGACCTTCAAGCTACTGTTTTTTTTTTACGATGACCTAGTAACAAATGGTGATGTGGCCATCATAGTATTTTCCCTATTTTTTTTTTCTTGAAACCTAAGACGTTCTTAACAATTTGCTCAATTTTAGATTCTTTACAATTACTTGTTATATAAATTTCACTTGACTCATATAGTTTATTAGCAATAGGTAAAAAATATCAAAAAGCATTTTTCTCTCCTAATCCACATATAACTCTTACCAAGATCAAATAAAGCCTTTATTGGCATTTAAATAAACTAACTATCACGTTCTTTATCTTTATAATACATTATAATACATTTCTTTCTCCCTTCCTTCAATCCTCTCCCCTTCACTTCTCCTTTTATATGTAAAGACACCGAAAGGACCAAAACTATTAAGCTTCAAAACTATAGGAGGTTGTCAATTTTTTAGAAACTAAAAGGATCAAACATATGTGAGCTTCAAAGATAGAAAAAGAAAATAATTGCAGATCTGATGATGTGGCTCGCAACTATTTCAGCATATTATTTCCTATCTGTTGTTGCTCTCATCAGATCTTCAAACGCCATCATATTTTTCATTTCAAAGCCTCTCCTTCCTTATATCTTCCCCTGGATTATCAGACGTAGTAATTCGTAACGCCAGGTCCTATTTTAAGGCCAAGGTAAGCTGTTTTTTGCTTTTTGATATTGAGCCCACTCTTCGAAGGACTTCTTCATTCGATACGTGTTTGGTCCCCTAATATTTTTTTTGCATATGACGCAGCTTTCTCATTTCGAATGCCTCTAGTTTGTTAATAGTGGATGTTTTTTAACGTGCAAGCTTCCATGTTTCCTTGATTACAGATTAAGATTTAAAATTAATGTCCAAAAGCAATGACTCCGAGTTTACTTCAATAATCTCAAATCATATGTAAACTCTTGTTTTCTTCTACCTGAAGCAATATTAAAATATTTCTGCAGTTTTAATTCTTATAGATGTATAATCAAGCAAATTAAGATATCTGATTAATATAAGGGTAAACAAAAGCAATTGCTGAGGCTAAAAAGAAAAAAAAAATAGATGAATACCTAAAGGAGGATGTCACTTAGTCTTTTAGATATATTGACTTTTTTTGAAAACTATTTGTTTATTAAATTTTAAATAAGTCATCCTCTTATTTACACATATAATTCACAGATGGTAATAAGTAACTTATTTTCTGAATTTAAACTATGGCTCTATTAATAAAATTTTAGATAATGCATTCGCTGAATTGACACTAGTTCAACACAAGTTCTATCTTATCCTTGGGTTTGCAAAAATACACTATTGGTTTAGATGTTATAAATATAAATTCTATAATTTCTGATAACATTTCAATAATGTATCGGCAAAGTAATAGCTCTAACTCACCAATGATCGCATTGCTGAGCATGAATAAAGTTAATAGGTAATGTATTTTTTAATAAGAAGATTAATTAAAGCGCTTGGTATTGTTTCGTACAAAATAGTGAAACACAACCAAATGTATAAACATAAAAATGTTTCACCACGGATTAAGTGAGAATTTCATTCATTGTAATCTTTATAATGTTTGACACACATGTTAAGTGAGAAATTGATCAACCATAACGTTCATAGGATCTAAGTATTAATTAAATTGCTACAAAAACTGCCACTTTACTTTAAATTTTGTCAGAATAGATTATTTAATTTTGAAAAAATATGTTTCTAATATTACCTTAATCATTTCAGCTACACTTCATGTTGTAACTGCACCTGGATTTTCTGAACGAAGAGGATACATTACGAAAAATTGACGATGTAATTATTAAAATAATAAATCCGGTTTAGAGGTACCACTTGCAAAATAGATTACTGTTGTTTCTTAAACCTTTATTGTTACAAGTATAATAGTTTTTAACTTTAATTTTTAATAAACGAGAATTTCATCTGCCTATTCGTAACACATCAAAGCAAAAAGTGAAGCTGCAAAATATATTATTCTATCAGGTATGTTTTTGGGATAAATTTCTGTACCTACCTCAGGGTCCTCTTTATGATAGCATTTATGAAGATCAAAAGCGATTTGGCATACATCTCCAAGACCACCTATAAAATATGAAAATTGGTATTATTTAATCCAATTTAGAAGGCTGAAAGACCAACAGTCGATAGCCATGAAGAAGAAAAAGACGAAGAATTATAAAAAAAATAATAAATTTCTCGATGGAATTATATCAAATGATTAATAAAACACTTCAACTTTGTTTGTATAACACTCTATATTTTATTTTGTTGACTAGTTTTGGCAACTCCACTTGCCATTAAGTGTACTTATGTTTCGATAATGGCAAGTGGAGTTGCCGAAACTAGTCAACAAAATAAAATATAGAGTGTTATACAAACAAAGTTGAAATGTTTTATTAATTATTCAAACATGTATAACGAAGTAGAAGCTTCTTACATTAACAATATAAAATCAAATGGTTACTTAAGGTAAAAATATTTCAACACGGGTTAAGTGAGAATTTAATTCATCGCAGAATAAAATCAATAAGTAACTTACCAATGCCAATACAAGCTTTGAGCATCGGTTCGTAATCACTTTTGTGTTCTTCGGGAATGGTCTTGACCATTTCGCCTAAATCTAAAAATCCGTCGTCCTTAAACTGAGACGGAATAAAATAATCGCTTTCAATAAACTATTACAATCTTACCATGTCAAAAGCGTCAAATAAACACCTCATATAACATTTGAGATTGTGGTCGTCGACGAATATTCCATCGTTGGCTTTTGTTATTAAATCTTAAAAAAGAAAATATTTCAAAATATGCACATTTTAATAAATTAATTTTTCATTACCCACGTCTACACTGGTATTATCTATACATTTTTCCCTCACGTGATCATAATTTTCCCTGGCGTGGATTTCAAAGTCGTGAACAGACTAAAATTAATATTAAAAGTTTAAAATAGTAATTTCTTCACTGCGTTTATTTAAACTATAAATCCACATTTAGAACACAAAAATTAATTAAAGTTTACACTGTAATACATCATTCACTTAATTAATTGAAATTTATTAATGTAATAAAATTGAAATGGTCGCCTATTAAGCGAATTTGTCTCAAAAAGTGTACACATAAAGGAATTTATATATGCATATACATATAATTTTAAGTCTATTTTAAAGTCTAAAATTTCTTATATTAATTTTATTCTTAAATAGTATTCTCGTGAAACATTTTATAATTTATAGTATGAGAATATTACTTGTGAAATTTCAATAAGATAAGAAATTTTAAACTTTAGAAGACACAAATACCTAACTTAAAATATTTTTAGTTTAAAAATAACTAAGAAAATTATAAAGGAACTAAAGTTGCTGATATAAACATGGTCTATTTGTATCATTTAAATTTAGAAAATCATCAAATAGGATGTTTCAAAAATGCACTGTGCTCTTTCAACAGGTCTGTAATTATTTTAATAATTTAATAATTTTTATAAGAAAAACAAAAAAGATCTCACCAGTGCAACTCTTGCGAACGTTAATACAAAAACCGTCTGCAACAACATTTTTATTTTCTCATATCCTCCTATAATATAATTCCCGTTTATATACTTTATGAATAAATGGTTGATAATATGTTTGATATATGGATAGTAGGAAGTAAATTATTTTCACCACAGTACACATTGTCATGGTGGCTAATGATGTCCGCCCACCGAACTAATGGTCGCTTATTTTCAAGTAATTCCACGGAATTGAAAAGTGGAAAATTTGCGTTTGCCAATTTAATGTGTTTTAAACTAACATCAAAATTATGAATGGAATTAATTTATAAAAAATATAAAGCTGATAATATTAAAAATTATTTTAATCATACAAGTTCTTTCCCCATTACTCATTCACCTGCGCAAGCAGTATTTCGGTAAACTAAAATAAATAACAAATAATTATTATCAGTATTTGAATAACACAGGTCGTTGCCCGTTTCTGTGGCTAAGACAGAAACACAAGCATAAATTGTAAAATTATGTATAATGCAGGCTATAATTCCTGAGCAAATGTGAATCGTTATGTCTCCAAGTATACATTGTTAAATCGACCGTGGCTTTCTGTTTGCGTATGAGGTTAGCATGTAAGATATGTGAAATTAAATAAAGATTTAATCCAAAATATTTGATTTACGATTATTGAATTATTAAATAAATCACTCGACTATAGCAAACATAATACGTATCCCTATTAGTTTCTGTAACAAAAAAAAAATAGCTGCACCCACCCCACATATTAAGTGGTGCTTTCGTCATTGTAACGGTTAAAGTTTCTAAACTATCTAATATATAATAATAGTCCTGTAACATTAACGTAGATGAAATATTAACGAAAGTTACCTTACTGTCCTTCGAAATAGTCACCTCCTATAACTATGCACTACTGAGATCTGCTATACAAGTCCTGGAAACTTTTCAAGAAGGCTTCTTTTGGGATTGAGTTCAAAAGACTCGTCACGTTGGAAGTCAGGAATATCAAATCAAATATCTTTCATTCGAAAGCGAGTTTGAGTCATGAGAATAGGAAAAAGTCTTGAGGATTGAGTATGGTGGATGTTCAATTTGCACATAAGTGATTCTCGGCTTTTTGTTAATATTACATATAGATAGCTATGTTTTGTATTTTCTAAATCACTTAGGTTTTGAAATAACAAGTGTCTTGTCGAAACTATAGTCAACGAAGTTTAAATCCTGTGATACAGACAAGCTATTAAATATTTTTATTGTATACAAAAAATACATGAAAATATATTAAAACTTACTTATAATTAAATATGAAACCTTACAACAAAGAAAGGGAAAGAAAAAAACATGTTTTATGAATGATGTTTTAGATATAATATCTTCCAGGCTTCAGGTAATTTATTGTAAGCGCAATTGTTGGTACTATTAGACGATTTTTTAAGTATTATTTTATTTATTTGTATATTTCATTTTTACCGTGTTGAGAGTATTCAAGATTGTAGTATTTACGACGATTTTTGAAAACGTGCAACACGTATTGTGTGTGTAATGTTAAAATCCACAAACGTGACCTCTCCAAGTATGCGAACAGCATTACGTTTTAATCTGAAGATTCGGTGCCTATATGCAGCATGGCCCTGTGATAGTATTCCGTATCACAAATGTGACTTGATAATACTACAATACGTTATTTTCGTTATATTAATTGGCACCCTAGCTACTAGATTTCGTACGCTAAAAATAATATTTTTTTGCTAACGATGCCCATGTGTTTCTCAACATAATTGTGAGTCAATACGTATACCTAACAAGTAGTGACTCGTTATTTTAGTGCCTTTTTACAGGCTAAACACATTTTTTTTTAAATTTAAATTTAGACCAGTCTATTTTTGGCAATCCATAATTTAACCTCGTTCAGTGCTTCTGTATACTGGATGCTTCCACCTTCACTTATGATAGTGGAATCATCAGCGAATAAAATCGTGTTTGCAATATTAGAGTCTAGGGGAAGGCCATTAATGAAAATTAAAAATTAATTAATTAGTTCAAGAATGGACCCCTACGGAACCCCATTTTTTTATCTTTTCGGCTCTTGAAACTTATTACTCAAAGTACACACATTGATATCTGTTATTCATATAAGTTTGAATAAGCTTAAGCCCTGTAAAGCTGTATGCTCGTAATTTTTGTAAAAGTAGGTCATGCGAAACACAATCAAATGATTTTTCTCCTCAGATCAATGAACGAAACTACAGATACATTTTTATTTTTAAAAGCGTTCATGATCAATTCAATGAGAGCAAGAGTAGCATCCAATGGTAATATATTAGTTCTGAAAACATCCCATTCGTACACAGTGCACACCTACCATAACTTTCTCCCATCCAAACCTTCCTTCCCCTCTCTTCCGTACCGCATCTACCTCGCGCCAGGGTAATCTTCTCTTCATTTGAGTAGACACTATTAGTTAGGTACGCTGGCACCCTCCCATATACCTGCCATCTTTCATACCCTGGATTATATGTGCTCCTTTCGATACAACCTTGCCTCTCCTGCATCTCAACCTCCTTCCACTTCTCTTTCATCCATGTCCGTACATTTACCCCATTCTCCAACTATTCATTTACAATATTCTCAGATACTCCTGCCCTTTCATACATCTTTGTACGTTCTAACCTCCACTCACTCCCCTTTCTCCCCATGCACGTTCTCCATACCTCCTTCACCAATCTCTCATTATCCAATCCAACCAAATCCATCTCATACTTTACCACTCTCTCCATTGCCTCTGCATGCACACTCATTCTATTTGTTTCCTGAAGCAGAATGTACCCAGGTGTTGATCTTTCCACCCCCAGAATCTGCTTCAGGAATAATGACTGCTCCCTCTCAATACATTCATACTTCCTCATTCCCCAAGTTTCTACCCCATACAGCAAAATAGGCTTCACACATGCATCCCACAGCTGGCACGCCAATTGAAAGTTGCCGGAAAACCATTTCCCCCACTTTTTCCTCACAATGCCCCACGCTTTTCTGGCTTTTCCCTGTATCCATTTGGCGTGCTCACCGTATCCTCCTGTGCATTTAAATACGAAGCCCAAGTATTTAAATTCCTTCACTCTTTCAATCACCTCCCCCTTCCATTCTAATTTACCCACTCTTCCTTCCCTTCCACGCTTCCTAAATCGCATCCACTTTGTTTTCCTTGCATTCACTTGCATTCCTCTTTTGTCCATATACCTCTCTACTCTTTGCATCACCTCTTTTATCTCTCCCCAATTTCTCGCCAAAAGCACCACATCATCCGCATACGCCAGCATCCATACTTTCTCTTTTCCAATCACTACTCCGCCCGCATGCCCTTTTCTCAAAATCTCTTCCAATTCACTAGTATATATGTTAAAGAGTAAAGGGCTCAACGGACAGCCCTGTCGCACCCCCATCAAAATTCTAAACCTTTCAGAAACATTCGCACCCACTTTCGCACTCACCCACGTTTCCTCATACACCCTTCTACACCATTACACCATTTCTGCACTCACTCCTCTCCTTCTCAAACACTCCACTAATCTCTCTCTCGGTACAGTATCATACGCTGCTTTCAAATCCAGGAAAACAGCGTAGATACTGCCCTTTTCTTCCAACACTCTCTCCACAATCCTTGCCAGTGTAAAGATTTGATCCCTTCTTCCCCTCCCTTTTCTAAAACCCCATTGCGTCTCCGGCAGAATTCTATTGATCTCCACCTCCTTCTCCATCCTATTTTTTACCACTGTCATGGCAATTTTGTACCCGGTACACATAATTGTTATCCCTCTATAATTTTCTACATTTAATGTATCACCACCTTTGTGTACCGGGCACATAAGACCTACACGCCACCCTTTTGGGAACTCTGCTTCTCCTCTCCATATTTGATTCAGCAGCTCTCCGAACTTCTGCTTTCCTTCCTTTCCTATATGTTGCCACATTTCTGCCTTTAACCCACCCAGTCCTGCAGCTTTCCCAGTTTTCAACTCATTAAATGCTTTTTCTATTTCCTCCTCCGTAAACTCTTCAACTTCCCCAATCCTCTCTTGTTCCCCTACCCCACTTGGCTCACCACTCATTACACTGCATTTGTCTGCCCATTCTTGTAGAGATACTCCTATATGTTTCCTCCTCTCACCTCTTTTTAAAATACTCCATATCTCCTTTTCATTCCTACATAATTTCAAGTCGTTACTCGTTTTTTCCAAGGCCTGCATCTTTTTTTCCTCGCATAGTTTTGCGTACTTAGTCCTCGCTGCCACCACCCATCTCTCCTCTCCTCTACCCAAGGTCCATTCCCTCACAGTCTTCCTTACCTCCCTTTTTGCGTCTCGACATTCTTTATCAAACCAAGCGCACCTTTCCCCATCCCTTCTTTCCACTTTTCTACCGCATCCCGCAATAATCTCTTCCATCTCTTCTATTGTTTTAACTTCATTCCAGTTAATCTTTTCTAATCGTTTTCCCATATTCTTGATAGCATTTACACTATCCTCTAACTTCCACCATTCCTGTTTTGTTTATTTTCCCTAAATTTTCCCAGCCCTATCTCCACCATTATTGGCAAATGGTCCGACCCCAGGACTTCTTCTACTTCCATTCTTCGAAGTTCTTCCCTGTTTAGCCCCTTTATTATAACATAATCCACGACTGACGATCCTTGTGGTCCAACATACGTATTTTTCTCTTCCCAATCACCTTCAGTGCACCCGTTTAACATCTCCCATCCCTCTTCTATTAACCAATCCCCCATCCTTCGACCCTCCTGATTTATCAATTTGTCCTGAAACGTTCTTAGTATTAGCTTACCCTTATCATTCACTCCTCCCCCCTTTTTCCCCATTCTTGCATTAAAATCTCCCCCCACCATACATCTTGTTCTTTGATTACATTTCTCATCTAGCACATTCCGCACTTCGGCCCAGTTCTTATTAATGTACACCACCCCCAGTACCAAATGAGCCCCCTTCTTTTGACACTTAACCCACGCTATACCGTCCACCTCTTCTATAAATTCCACCTCCTCATTTTTCAGAGACCATTTCGTTCCCACTATTATACCCCCTTTCGCCATTCCTTTAGTTGCATCCTTCGTTGCCCCTTGCACCCACCACCTAAACCCCGCTGGAAGTGAATTTCGTACATTTTCCCACTCCTCCTTTATTGCCTTATTATATATAATAATAATAATCGTTTATTTCCCAAGCAGGCTAAAGCCTTATTACATAGGAAAAATACATAGTGAAAAAAAACTAAAGATAATTATAAAAATACAAAAACCATTAATAAGCTGCCTATAAATCAGATATATACCTTCGTTTTAAATATTAACCCATCTTTGGCCAAGCATAGAAATAGATGATATTTTAGATTTCTTTTAATAAAACGCATTGGAATGATGTTCATCAAGAAAGTTTTAATAAAATTTTTTCAAAAAAAAAATTTGATATACAAAAATTTGAGTGGTGCGTATACGCACCGTTGGCGAATAGGGGTATATAAAATGAAATATGATATTTTTTATAACATTCTGAGTGCAGATGCACATTACATTTTTTGCACATATAAATTGTGTTTGATTGGCACACTTTACATCTTAGCAGCTTTTTCGTTTCATGCACAACATTATCTTTGCGCACTTCCAATGGCACTGCTACCGTTACAAATGATGGATATTTTACTACCAAGAGCCTTGTAACAATATGAGATCTTAAATCCAGTTGACTAATTTTGCTTCCTTTGGCTAATCTTCCAACTGCTTACCAGCATGCTGTATATTGTAGTAGTAAACAGCGGCCACTACCATTTCTTGCCATGACACTTGATGCGGTAATTCGCCACTCCATTGTCGTGGAGATCCACGCCACCCTTGAATTTGCTATATTCTCTAATCACTTTCGGCTGTAGGATATTGACCTCCTTTTTTTTGTTTCCTGTAATATCTTTTTGCTTGTGGTATTGGCATTACTGCTTTGATATTACTGGCAAGTGTTACTACCGAATTGTCGTTCCATCTTGTGACAACGATCCCTATAGTTGCATCCTGTGCACAATCATAACTGCAGCGAGATTCTTTATGGATAACTTTTATTGCCTTCATTGTACATTTTGCAATGCAATTATCCCGGATTGTCCCCAGCGCAAAATATCCCTTTTTTGATAGTTCCTTCATCAATTTGTATGAGGTAAAGAAATTATAAAAAAATATCTTGTGGTTATCTGGAGACTCCACTAATTGTAAATAGCAAATCCAGTACAACTTTCCCTCTTAAACCAAATTCGTTTTTTTCTGCTGTTGCTCCTCCGTAGGAAATGAATTGAAATAAGTAGCCATCCGAAGAACACGGGCACCACAATTTAAAGCCAAATCGTACTGATTTTCCTCTGATGTACATCTTGCACGAGTGTCGTCCAAAGTATGGAACCATTTGCTCATCTATGGCAAGTTTCTGGGAAAATACACCGAACTGTATAAACCTCTTATTGACCTTGTTTTCTGCTATCTTGAATCTCGTCCAGCATCCATTCGAATTCTTCAACTAATTCACGTTGGGTTAAAAAAGCTTTAAATTTAGACATAATAATATCTTCACTAATTTCACTGATGTTGTTTGCGTAATAAGAATACAAATTACAATGAACAGTATGCAAAAATGTCGATCCTTATATATAGCAGATATACCCCCTTTGGCCAACGGTGCGTATACGCACCACGAAGGATTAAGAATCGTTATCTTTTTCCAGAAAATCTTATATCTGTTTTAATCACTTCTACCATAATGCTTAATGTGTTTACTTGGAATTAAGGCAATGAGCACTTGAAATTACATTATCTGGAAATAGTAAATAATGTTTGCATAAACCCGAGTAAATCCTTCTTTTCAATAAAATATTTGCAATAGTAACTAATGAGAAAAAATTATTTAATCTACATGTAAATTAAGTTTATTGTGTTTACTCTTAGAAGCACCAACAAAAAATTAAATTATACAATAGAAAGTTATTAATTAACGGTGCATTTTGAAATGGTGCGTATACGCACTGTTGGCCAAAGATGGGTTAACATACATATTTATATACAAATATACACATAACATATATGAATATGCATTCTAAATTATGCTTGATTTAAGTGCGCTTATGAACACAGACTTGTCAGAACAAAAAATATCGACAGCATACTGCACCTCATGATATCTTCTTAGCATTAAAATTAATGGAGAGAAATAATGGTGACTAGTGCGTGGAGTAGTAAAATTGAAAGTCTGCTTACAACGACTAGAAATACGTGGAATTTATTTATTTATAGAGTTCATATATTTAAACATATCTGTGTCTGTTATAAATTGAAAGCATCTTGAATTCTTGCAGCAAGTAGTCATAGACAATAGTTGAATCAGGATATACAAAAATATATTAGATACTTATATTTTTGTATAATAACATATTTACATATTTCATATAACCGGGTGACCAAACACAAGCGCAATAATTAATTTTACTTACAATGAACGAATCATAAAGCCTAATAGCGGATTCAGTACGTTTAAATTCACGACAATTACGTATTATAATCCCCAGAACATTACAACGGTCAACAACTACCTTTTCCACATGAGAATTAAATGATAATTTATCATCGAAGAGTATCCCTAGGTCTTTAAAATGTGTATCTCTTTTATTACTTTACTGCCAAGTGTATAATTATATAATAATTTAGAATGTGACCTTCCGTAACTTAGAATGCGGCATTTTGAAGTGTTAATTGTAATCAACAATCAGATGCATCTTTTATGGTCCTGTACAGTTTTACATTTCAAATGTATGTGAAAATTGCTGTTCTACCCTTCACTTTGTAATCATTAGTGTTATTTTCCTTAAAAAATATTGAAGAAGTGAAAGTTTCATGGTAAATATTTTATAAAACAACCTGTAAGCAAATAACTATTCAGAAAATTGCTCCCTTATGATCTACAGGATCTAGGACACCCTACATATACACGTTGCCCCTGAAATTTTGAATATGAGTAATGTAATTTGTATTATAACTCGATTATTATTATTGGTTACTATGGTTGTTGCTGCAATATGCATGTCAATTTGACATTTTGAAGCTATAATGTTAACAGGAATTTTATGATCATCTGGGATATTTTCTGGCTCAACAAGGAGATGTTTTCGAACATTTAATAAGACGAACATTGCAGTTATTTGTTATTCGTTTCGTCAGCATTGTGTCCGTAAAAATAGTAATATTAAAATAACGTGTAAATATGTTTCATTTTGATTCCCTATTTTATTACAAATAAGGAACTACTGATTATTTCCCGTTGGTCAGTCCATTAAAATATGTGACGAGCGTGGTAACTAAGCAACGAATAATGCATTGAAATGCCCGTATTCAAAATTTCAGGGGACAACGTGTATATTAGTACTTTGGTCACTGCAACTGTTTAAGTTTCCCAAAACACAAAATGAAAATTATGCAGATGTCAATAATTAGTAAGTGCAGATGTAGTGTAAGTACTTTAAATATGTTTGGTGGGTGGGTGACCACTATCATACACTTCAGTTTTAAATTATAGGCGGCGATTTTAAAATCAAAAATATATTAAAAAAATAATTTTTAAACTAAATTAAGAATAAAACAGCTTATAAACTTATGTTGATAGGCAGGATAGAGGCCACTAACCAACCCTACATATAAATTGGAATTTTTATTACTTTCAATTTCACTGTTCTAGTTTAGGTCCATTGTATACTTAGGATATTTATTACTATTTTGCTCTTCAGTTTTAAATCATAAGCAACAATTTTTTTAATATAAAATGAATAAGAAAAAGTGTTTAAGTTTATTAAGCCTATTAGAAAAGTACTAGTAATGAAATTGTTTTTCAACAAAACACTCGTGTATTATTTATAAATTGGAGGGCAGAATAGATGAGACCACTCACCCACCATACATATATTTTAGAACATTAATTGTTGTAACTGTTTTAGTTTCATGAAACAAATCTATCAATTTTGTAGTTATTCTTTATTATTTATAAACGCTGTTGCAGTTTATGTCCGTCACATATTTATTAGGTCAATAAATAAATATGTGACGGACATTAACAAGATTGGTTTTCTTAAAAATAATATTAAAGAAGGAGTCGACCGCTAGCAGTGATAGTGTGTGCACGTGCGAATAGTCGAGAAAGGTTATCAGGACGCAGTGAGCGATATTGTTTTAATTTCTTTTCATTTGAATTACGTTTATTTTAATATTTAAGTTATCATTATTACTTTAGTCTAGTAGTGTTAAGTTTAGTCGTAGGGCCCGTGCGGGCCGAAACCGTACAAAAAGCGGCTTAGCCGCAATGTCCGAAGACATGGAAATCGGTCTTGATTTAAGTAAAACGGGTACTGACAGCCACCCATTAACTGGCCATCCATTAGCTGCTCTAATCAATGCTCATAAGATACATAATCAATCGAATGTGAACCACGAGAGTATAAATGTAAATAATGAAAACGTGATAGGCAACGCAGCGCTGGAAGACGTCGTGGCAAAAAATCTCGCGAAGACCGCGAGCGTTGAATATAAAAGTAACTTGCAGTATAATTCATTTGTTGTTTATATTGAGAGTAAAAATAATAATTTAGGACGCGTACATCCCCTAAAAATTGGAGCAATCTTACACAATAATGCGCAATTAAGGGGTGACATTAAAGAGATCGCTCGGGTCGGTAGAAACCGTGTAAAGGTCATATTAAAATCGGCAGCGGCCGCTAATCTAATGGTGCAAGATCAAACGTTTTTGAATGCACATAATATTACAGCATACATACCACGTCATATGACTGAAAAGAAAGGTGTAATAAGATTTGTTGACACAAGTTTTGACGAGGAGTACATATTAAAAAATATTTTATCAGATGTAGAAGTTCTTAATGTGCGTCGATTTACGCGTAAAGTTGTAGAGGACGGCAATGTTAAGTACGTTCCTCGTCAAACCATGGTGTTAACTTTTGCAGGTCTTCGTCTCCCAGATAAAGTTAAAATCAGTTATGTCAATTTTCCAGTTGATCCTTACATCCAACCTGTAATGCAATGTTTTAAATGTCTCAAGTTCGGCCAAATCAGTAAACAGTGCAATAATAGCCAACAAAATTGTTTGAAATGTAGTCTTGTTCATGAAGGTACTTGCTCTGCAGACATTCCGTTTTGCATAAACTGCAAATCAAATACACACACGCCCACATCTAAAGAATGCCCCCGGCATATAAAACAAATTAAAATTAAAAAGATCATGGCTGAAACCAATCTTTCTTTTGTGGAATGTGAAAAAATATGCGATAACCCCGCGTCATTTAATAATATAGTGTCTACTAACAGATATTATAGCTTAACTTATATTAAAGATTTTCCTGATATAATTTCTAATAAGCGACAATACAACCCAGGTTTATCACAGACTGGGAATAATCTACAAACTGCCTCCCAAAACAAAATAAAAAAAGTAAATAAAGATGTAACAACTAAAAATTCAACTTTAGGAAATAAGCGCAAAATAAACCAAACTCGTCCGCTTAATATTAATGAAACATCCATCCTACCGAACCCATATCGAAAGGACTTTATTCAATTTAGGGATGATTTAGTTGACGGCATTTTAACATTAGTTGGAAGTATAACAAGCGGATAATTTTCACACAGCACTCAAAACAAATCTATTTGAATTTATCAACACCCTTACTAACCCCAATGGCTCAAATGAACATACAGAAAACATTGAAAATTGTTCAATGGAATTGTAGATCTATAATGTCAAATAAACATAGCTTCGAGGATTTTTTAATTAACAGCATGATTGATGTTGCAATATTATCCGAAACGTGGTTAAAGCCACACTTTCAATTTAAAATAAAACATTATAATTCTATTCGTAAAGAAAGACCAAATGGCAAAGGTGGAGTCATGATACTAATACACAACTCCTTATCATTCAAAGAAATAGTTTTTACACAAAATATCAATCCAGATATTGAGGTTTGCGGTATGACTATAAATTATAATAATAAGAAATTTCATATATTATCTATATATAAACCTCCAACAGTAAAAACAAACCCCAATGATTGGAAACATTTAATTGAGCCGATAAAAGATAATTGTATTATAAGCGGCGATTTCAACGCTCACCACCCATTATGGGGTTCAACAACAGCAAACTGCGAAGGTCATGCTTTAGTAGATGCGATCAATTTACTAAATCTAGTTGTTTTAAATACTGGACATGAAACACGTCTTACTCCATCTAATCAAAATAAATCAATGGTAGATGTAACACTGGCATCAAGTAATATAAGTATCATATCAGAGTGGGCTACATATTGCGATACATTAGGATCAGATCATTTTCCGATTATAATTACCCTCAACTCCAACATAGTGCATGATAATTACCCAAAAAGTACAAGAAGATGGAATACAAGTAAAGCAAATTGGACCCAATTTACAGAAACCCTAGAAAATCAAATTAATCTAAGTTCGATCATTCTAGATTACACAAATCTTTATAATGACATCAAAATAAGCGCAGATGCCTGTATCCCATTATACAATAGGAAAAATAAACTGCAACGCCGTCCTTGGTGGGACGGTGACTGTAGGGATTCTGTTAATAAAAGAAAACAAGCCCTATGTGAATACAAGCACAATCCTAATTTTGATACTTTTATTGAGGCTAAGAAAAAGGCAGCTGAAACTAAACGACTCTGTAAAGCAAAAGCCAGAGAAAAATGGATAGAATTTTGCAACAATATTAATAAAAATACTCCAATCGGAACAGTTTGGCGACAAATTAAAGCCATAAATGGAAAACAGTCAATCAATCATGACCCCATGCCAAGTGAAATTTTAGAACCGTATTTAGATTACATAATTCCACAATCAGTCCCGTCCATAGATATTACTATTCAGAATAACTCGAAACACTTTCTCTGTGAACCATTTACTATGACCGAACTAGAAAATGCAATTAAATCCGGCAAATCAACAGCGCCAGGGCTGGACGGAATAACCAACGATATGATAAAAAATTTTCCTATCAACTGTAAAACTAGACTATTAGACATATACAATTCGTGGTGGTGTAACATGAAGGAGTATGAAGAACTGAAAATCGCTGTAATAATTCCTATATTAAAAGTCAATAAGGACAAAGATCTTGTCTCCTCATATCGCCCAATTGCTCTACTTCCTAACATCATGAAGCTTTTTGAACGTCTTATAAAAAACCGTCTTGAGTGGTGGCTGGAACATGAAAACATACTTCCTCAAAGGCAGTACGGTTTTCGAAAAAGGATGGGAACAATCGATGCAGTCAGCGACTTGGTTTCCAACATCCAGCAATCTTTTTCAAGAAACTATTACCACCCGTGTCTATTTATTGACTTGCAGGGAGCATATGATTCAGTTAATCTTGATACCCTGTTCCATAAACTAGTCAATTTAAAGATTCCGGAAAAAGCGGCAGCTAATCTTGTATCTCTATACAAACACAGGAAAGTATGTATACTGGATGGCAAAGGGGAGGTAATTGGATACAGAGTTACATCTATAGGAATACCGCAAGGTTCAGTACTATCTCCTCTGTTATTTAACGTATATACCATAGATGTACATAACATATTTAAAGACCGGGTCCTCTGCATCCAATATGCAGATGATCTAGTTCTCCATGCATCGTGCAAAAATGAACAACAATGTACAAACATGCTAAGGAAAATGGTTACAAACATAAAAAAATATGCTTTCGATAATGGATTTAATATTTCGCACGATAAATCTGCTATTGTTTATTACAGTCGGCATCATCAATCGAATAAAGATTCAATAACAATATGCGGAACCAAGTTTTCCGTATTGAATCAATATAAATATTTAGGCATAATACTTGACCGTAAACTCACTTGGAGGTCACACATGGAACGAATTGAAGGTTCGTGTGAAAGGGGAATAAATATTCTAAGGTGTCTTTGCAAAATGAAATGGGGCGCAGATGTATTTATGGGCCTTACTTTTTATAAGAGCTTCATAAGATCTGTAATTGATTATGGAAGTACGTTGTATGGCGCAGCCTGCAATACACTATTAAAGAGAATTGATCGCATCCAATTCAAATCCTTAAGAATCATAACTGGGGCCATGTCGTCAACACCAACAGATGCTATCCTGGCTGAATGTCACGAGCCTCCATTATATCTGCGCAGAGATTATTTGGCAAAAAAAATTATGTTAAAATATGTTTCACTTGACAAACACTATATATTAGATACTCTAGCTAACCTGAACACTAGCATACTAACAAATAAATTCTGGAGTAAAAAAAACTGCCCTCCCTTAACAACAGCTTTCATTGAAATTAGCCCAATAAAGCAGTATTTTAGGTCGGATAAGCCCTATATATATACGCTAGACTACCGTCTACGGAACTTGAAAATATCTCCCATTTATCCCCACTTAAAAAAAAATTCAGCATACAACCAAGCATCCCTAAAATTTATACTACACACCATATTTCCCGGCTATATTCACATCTTTTGTGACGGATCAAAATTGTTAGGTAAGGTAGGACTAGCATTCATAATACCAAGCCTAGACCTCAGATTCTGTGAACGACTGAACAATGATGCCACAATATTTACAGCAGAGTTGATGGCTATATATAGAGCACTAAAATGGGCTGAACAAAATGCAAATAGTAATGTGGTAATTATGTCTGACTCTAAATCAAGTCTGCAGGCCATCAGTAATGTATCTAATAATATGTACGACTGCAACTACATAATCCTAAACATTCGACAAACTGTGGCAATACTAATGGACAAAAATATTTTTGTACACTTTATTTGGATTAAAGGGCACACGGGTGTTAAAGGTAACGAAGAAGCAGACACATACGCTAGATACGCAACAACTTCACAGGAAATATCCGATATGTTAATACCAATACAGGATCTCGCTAATACAGCCAAACAAGATCTAACAAATAAATGGATAAGAGACTGGAAGGATGTCGCCTACACTAATTACAAGGCGCTTCATCCTGAACTCCCAGGAAAGCTCACATATATACACAAAAATACCCTTCCGCGCCTATTGACTCGCACAATAATCAGAATTAAAACAAATCATGGAAATTTCCCATTCCACCTACACAAAATGGGTATCAAAGATGATCCGCTTTGCGAGTGTGGTAAGGTGGGAGATTTAAATCATATCTTTTTTGAATGTATCAAAAACGTTCACTATACTGAAATATTAATAAATAAATTGAAAAAAAATTGCCATCTTCCATTAAATTTGAACCACATAATAGCTATGAATAGCGGCATTATTTATGATTATTTATTTGATTTTCTCCAAGAGACGCGCATTAGATTATAGGCTATAACTAACATTATATCTCTACTGTTACATGTTTCCAAGGGCCCCCTCCTGAATGCGTGATGTCCTAAATGTCATGACGGCCCTCATCGACTACCTGATTATCCTCTGATGTATCCCAGTCTTTTTATTTAGAGTTAAGTTAATATTAAACTAAAAACATGTCGTGACTGAATGGTGAAAGCCTAAGTCAATAAAGAAAAAAAAAAAATATTAAAGAAGAGAAATTTGTATGCTACATCTTATAGTAAATTACTTCAAATAAAATATTTAGCAAATCACTAGTATATGTTCTATAAATTGGATCCTACATATAGATAGGTAATTTCACCACTGGAACTCTTCAAGTTCAGATGGTTATAAAATTGACTATTGAATTATTTAATTGCTTTTGCTAATTTATTTTTAATTATATCAACCTAAATTCATTTCTTATTCCAAATTTACCATAGTACAGTCACTCATGAACTATTTAACGTACATTCAATCATTTTTTAGTTCATATTACAGAAAGAAATACGTTCAGACTAGTGTTGCTTTTATAGGCTTACTATTTTGTAACACGCAAATTACTTTTGTATCATTCAATGTCTGTCGAAGTATTAGCTAGAGAAGTATTTGTTTCAAAAGTGATTTGTTTCTTGTAGTCTTAATAAGACTCATTTGTTGTAGATTTTACGAAATATTTTTGTGTTTTTTTCTAATTATTGGTGAATTTTCTACAGCGTAAGTACTTATATATTTTATTAAAGAGGAATTAGACAAAAAATAACCAACTGAAGCCAATTTAAAAAAAAATAACTAAAACTTAAAAATCTAATTCAAAATAATAAAATAGAGTAACACAAAACGACACAATATTAGACAAAACAATCAAATTTACCTCAATACCATTAATCCGGACAGGAATCAATCTACGATCTTGAGGTAAAGAACGAGGGATATAACCGTGCATATATTATGTAAAATTATTTTGAATTATTATTAACCCTGAAAAAATTCTGCTCCAATATCACATCCTTAAGTTTTAAATTATGAACTAATTTGTACTCCCAATATTTTACTAGATAGGTAGTAATGTTTCCAGTAATTAAATAAATGTCTACCAGTTGCACTTACATTTACGAAATTTATATATACGTACAACATGGACATAATTGAATATTGGATTAAGTTTACATAATGGATGCGACTAAACTGAACCCAATTACTCCATTTTAACTCTTATATACAGACAATCGTTGTTGACTAAATCTAAGTGTAAGAAAATTATTGGGATGCAGGGTATGTGTACACAGACACGCTAGTTTCGAAACTGCAATGGTAATAAATAAGCGCATTAGCAAATTGAATAAACTGCTACTACACAAAGCGTTGACTTAAAAGGACGTGGGTGGAATAAAACCGTGGAACTAATGTATTTCACTGTAATTATTAATAAGTAATGAAAACACTTGATAATGACCTACAAAAGGTTTGTAATGATTAAAAACAAAAAAATTTTATAAATTTGTAAAAATAAATATTTACATTAAAGAGACATATGTATGAACGAAATCATATAATATAAACATACGCCCTTTGACGTTTTCCGGATCGTACGTTTTCCGGTCGAGTGGCGATCAATGCAGATGTTTACGTTAAATATTTATCTAATTTTCAATCAGCCTTTTGACCTTTTTTTGGCTCTCTAGCTACGCGAAAATATGCGAGACGTTCGTCCCCCATTTTCTAATTTAGGTGAAATAGGATGTGGCTGACGTTTTCGGGAAAATAATGCCCCGCTATAAGATCCACTTAAACGAATATATTGGCGAAGGCCAGACTATCGATGTGTTACACTGTTCAAGTTTCTGATTTAAAGTAATTTATGGAGCTTTCCCGTCGCTTAGATTTTATGAATTATACGCGCAATTAAAGTGCTTCGAGCTTTTAAAAACCGCTACTAGTGCAGATTCTTTAATTCGACTCGATAAATTATAAAAGATTATTAAGTGGTTGAATGTGTTTTTGTGCAGACTTTTAAAGCGTAGTAGAATTCATTTTTAATCAATCAATTTATTTCAATTAAAAATTATTTTCTTTGGGTTTTTATTAGTAATAAATGCAATGGAACAAGAATATAATTTTATTTTTTAATTCTGCTTAAATACTAATACATATAAAACTACAATAAAACTTATTTTGTACAAACTAATTTGTAAAGTAGTAAAACTTCCACATTATTGCACAATGACACTTAATAAAGGCATAAAAAATAAATACATCTTTGTCTCTGAATTTCATTAATAATAAAAATATCACTCATAATTTAAATGCGACGTTATTATTTACAAAGTTATAAATTAAGTGGTAACTTCGAGTACTAATTGACTAAAGCGTTTGGGGTCACGGGTTCATCGGACACGTGAGGATGAGCCGTTCGCTCGATTTCCTCAATGGGGGGCTGTGGTCCTGCAAATTCATCGTCGATTTCGCGTGGTGATGCTGGTGCTGGTAGTACCTAGGTTTCGCCGTTCCCAACATTAAATCATCGGATAACGACCTTCGTCTGCTGTAATACTTTTGAATTTCATTGGAGGAGCCGTACCTGAGGGAGTCACGTAATTTCCTGGCGGTCATCGATTGTAGGGAATCCTCGTAACCGCTAGAAAACTTCAAACATCAATAACACGACTTGTATTTGGGATTTTTTACTTACTTGCTACTATCTTCTGAGGATTGCGATTGTCCGCACTGGCATTGAATTCCGTCTGCTATTCCGGAATCCTTCCCGCTGGAGTGTAGGGAAGCGATGGACGTCTCCAGAGCGCCAACGCTTCTCGACCTCTCCTTCGGATAGGATGACCCGCGACCCGAAAACCTCGGGCAACTAGATTCGTGCTGTCGATGGAAAACAGTATGATGCACGTCGACATCTTCCTCCGTGTACCTTAGGCCGTCTCCGAAAGAGCTCGGAAACAGGCCCGGTTTTCCAATGGAAGCTATTTGGAAACCGATCGGTTGTCCGTGTGAGAAACTCTTCTGCAGAATTCTAGTGCATGCAACAAGACACTGTACTACATACTATTCTAAATGCTATGGTTGCTACAGAGTGTGATTTTTTTTTAAATACTCTAATTCATGAAAACTTACCGTTTCTTTCTACGTACGCAAATTACGCAGATGGCGGTGGCAAGGGCGCCGACGAAGACTACGCAACCTAGGACGACGACGCCTACTTCAAGGCTGGAGAGGACGACGCGTTGACTTCGGAAGCGGATCCGTTCGATTGCGCCACTAGCCAGTGCTAAGACTTTAGGGCCGTTCAATTGCTTTTCAATTTCCAATTGGTTTGTCTGTATAATACTAAAAATATATGTAATTAGGAAATGATATTATTGCGAGCCAATAAGCTAATAATGTTTAATATAAAAATACATTGTTTAGAATCTTGAGGCGAGGACAACAATTTAATAAATTTAGAATAGCGTTGAAATTTTTGATAAGAAAATTATGAAAGAGTAAACAAACAATTAAAAATCAAGATATAGAAATAGCCAATAGATAAGGGAAATTAGCTGTATAGGTAATATAATGGAGGGCGGGTGTCTAATAATAATATAAATAAACGAAGGTTTTAACATATAGAAACTTTTTTAGCCCATAAATTATTCATAGTAATTTGTATATAAATAGATATATGGTTTAATTTTATAATTTAATTGAAAGTATGTTTCAAAAATTGGAGAGTAGGTCGGTTGCCACCGGTCAACCCTACATTTGAAGATTTACTTAGATCACTGTCACTTTTTGAGATTTAAAAATTTACAACAGAAATTAATGTAGACTGTATAATTTCTTAGTAATAATACGAAACGTGTAGATAAGTTTAAAATATATATATATAGGGTAGTGGGTGGCCACTATCATACCTTCCAATCATAATATAAATAAACGACGGTTTTAATAAATAGAAATTTGTTTAGAATATAAATAGATAATAAATTAATTATAAACACCCTTATGATTTAAAATGTTTAATTGAATTCGTAAGTATGTTTTACTGATTGGAGAGTAGGTCAGAGGTCACCCACCCACCTTGCATATACAAATATACTTAGGTCACTGTTACTTTCTTAGATAAAAATATATAACAGCAATTGTTGTAGTTGTACCGTCTAGTTCATTTTTCAAAATATATGCAGGGTGAGTGAGTGGCAACTATTCTACCCTTCAATAATTAAATAAATAAATGAGGGTTTTAACATATATAAATTTGTTTAGGGCATATATTTGGTTTGGTATACTATATATAAATAGTCTTATAATTTAAAATTTTTAAATGAATTCGAGAGAATGTTTTACTGATTGGAGAGTAGGGCAGAGAACACCCACCCACCCTACGTACACAAATTTACCTAGGTCACTGTCAACTTTTAAATTATTAATAGAACGAAATTTGTAGATATGTTTTAAAAATATATTTAGGGTGAATGGATGTCCACTATACCACCCTCCAATAATTATATTAATAAATAAGGGTTTGTGTATATAAAAATATTTAGGGCATACATTATTTTTATTATATTGTATATAAATAGTATTATAGTTTCATTATTTTTCGAATGAATTCTAGAGTATGTTTTACTGATTGGAGAGTAGGTGAGAAGGCACCCACCCATCCTACATATATAAATATACTTAGGTCAATATTACTTTTTTAATTTTTTAAAATTTACAACATTAATGAATGTAAATCATTCTAAGTAATAAAACATAATGTATAGTTAAATTTTAAAAATACATGAAGGGTAGGTGGTGGCTACTAGAAGACCGTCCAATAATTATATAAATAAATGAGGGTTTAACCATATAGAAATATGTTTAAGGCGTAAATTTTTCATACAGTATTGTATATAGTATATAGTTTACATTTTTTTATTGAATTCGAGAGGATGTTTTACGGACTGAGAGTGGGTCAGAGGACACCCACCTATTCTACATATATAGATTTATTTAAGTCACTGTCACTCATTTAGTTTAAAAAATTTTAACAATAATTCCTGTAGAGGTTTCTAATTAATAAAATGTAATGTGTAGATAGTTTAATAAATAGTACAATCAATTATTGTATAAATTAACGAGGGTTTTGAAAAAAAAATGAATTCGACGAGAGTATTATTATATATACTGATTTCAGGATACGTCAGTGGTCACCCACCCATCCTAAATATATAAATATAAATGAAGACTTTGTAATGAAAACCGTGCTATGTGCCTAACCTATAACTTTGAGATAAACACATTTTTGGTAAATGTCCTTCGAATTGTATAAAAAAATATTATGTTGACATTTGGAAAAAAAAAATTTGCCAATAATGTTTCATGAAAATGAGTTATGTTCCAAAATAGTTTAAGAGGCGCTATGTGCCACAGCTACGAGTATACTAATTTTATTGAAAAATACATAACTATATATACAGGGTGATTCATTAAAGGTGGCCACCGGTCTTGTCTCGGAAACCGTATATTCTAAAATTTAGGGGAAAAAATTCTTATTACATAATCGCCCAAAATAAAATGCGTAGAAACATTTTTAAATGCTTAGTTTTCCGCTAGGTGGCGCATTTTATCATTTACATAAATAATTTGCGTATTTTACAAAATATTACCGCATAAAGGTTATTGAAAATTATCAAAATTAGAAACTACTGTACTTGGTTTACAATTTTTGCTTAAGTCATTTTTTTCTATCACCTACAGTTAAGTGGTGGGGGAAGTATAATTTTGTTTACAGAAAATGGTCTGTAACTTCCGTATACCTTAACCGATTTTCACAAGATTAGGCTTAATGGAAAGAGTATTAGAAGTTGATTACAAAAATAAATAACATTAACACATTTAATTTATGCGCTGGCAACTAGAGTGCGTTATGTAACACTTAACCCTATTTATGTATTTTTCTCAGAAATATTAAATGGAATGATGTAACTCGAAGGAGCTTACAAAAAAGAAAATGAAATTACATATTGTTTCGTCAAAACCGCAAACTGATATCTCTTGTCATTCCAAAGATATTTAGATTTTTTAAATTTTCGTTGTTTTCGAAGTGTTGGTTAATCCTGTAAGGTGTAAATGAAAATATATGGCTAAAGTTACTTTTAGAAAAAGTGTCATGTAAAAACAAATGACAACAATATTTATTAGCATAATTAATGAAAAATAATAAAACTTATTACCCATAACAGAAATTTACAAAACGCTGAAATTTCTAAAAGCACCCATTATCTAGTTATTTTAGAAACTCAAAATGTTTTCCCTTATTTGCTGTACCTACACAAATTCAGTCCTTCTAGAGTGAAATTTTATCCTAGATTCCTTAAAATTTATTCAATGGTTTTATATGGATAAGCTGTAACATTACGAGTATGTCAAACTATTTTCCTGGGCGATGTTGTAATCAAGTCACTTTTGGAAATGACATTTCTGTTTTGTGATTGTTTATTTATAATTTGTTATTGCTGTCAGAGTTAATTTGAACGTTTGAAAAATCACTTTATTATAATGCTTTATTTTTCAAATGAACAAGCATATGATATGCTAGCAGTATATTTTGAAAGTCTACAAAATGCAGTCATTGCTAAAAGAGAATATGGGTTACGATTTCCTGAAAGACGGCGTCAATCAAGAAAAGTTTTTAAAAGACTGGCAGAACGATTACGAAAAACTGGCAATGTTCAACCTGTTTCGGTAAGAAATAGGGTACGTAGAAGACAAAGTGAAGAAAATGTTATTAACGTCTTGGCATACGTTAACGCTGAACCACGTGCAAGTATTAGGGAAATTGCAAGAGATCTAGAATTAAATTATTCTTTGGTGAATAGAATACTAAAAGAACATAAAATGCATCCTTAACATGTTATTTTACATCAAGAGTTAAAAGACATAGATTTTGATCGACGACTGGATTATTGCAACTGGTTAAAAGGAATGTTAAATGATAATCAACAATTTCTATCTGCAATATTATGGACGGATGAGGCTACATTTTCAAGCTCTGGTAAAATTAACTTGCACAGCAGTCACTACTTGTCAGAAACAAATCCACACTGGCAGAGGGAAGTAAATTACCAAAATCGCTGGAGCATAAATGTGTGGTGTGGTATTTTAAATAGGAAGATAATAGGACCTTTTTTCTTTGAAGAAAAATTTACGGGCCAAAGGTACTTAGATTTTTTAACTAACGATTTGCCCATACTCCTAGAAGACGTTCCAATTCGTAACAGATTAGATATGTGGTATCAACAAGATGGTTGCTCAACACATTTTGCCGCATGTGCCGCATTATTTAGATATTGTATTTTCAAATAAATGGATTGGAAGGGGAAGTATTTTGCCATGGCCAGCAAGGTCACCAGATTAAAGATTTGGTTTTTAAAACACGTCCAACTACACGTGAGGATATGAAAGAAAGTATTCGGCAAGCAGTTAGAGGTATTTCTGGTGCTGAAATTGAGGCCAGTGTCAATTCCACTATAGAAAGACTGAATTTGTGCATAGCAAATGATGGGAAACATTTTGAGTACCTAAAATAACTAAGTAATAGGTGCAGTTATCAAGTTTAGTTTTTTGTAAATTCAATGGGGTAAAACACTTGTTAAGTTCCATAATATTTTTAAATAAAATAAATAAAATATTATGGAACTTAACAAGTGTTTTACCCCATTGAATTTACATATCTCGTTCCATCAAGAGTGTAGCTCTACCAGTATCAATTATATTTAGTTTTTTGTATTTTTTTTTCATTAATTATGTTAATAAATATTGTGCCATTCGATTTAGCTTGATATTTTTTTGAAATGTAACTGTAGCAGTACGTTTTCACTTACTACTTACAATATCTAATATCTTTGGAATGACAAGAGATATCAGTTTGCGGTTTTGACGAAACAATATGTAATTTCATTTTCTTTTTGCAAGCTGCTTCGATTTATATCATTTCATTTGATATTTCTGAGAAAAATACATAAATAGGGTTAAGTGTTACATAACGCCTTCTAGTTGCCAGCGCATAGATTAAATGTGTTAATGTTATTTATTTTTGTAATCAACTTCTAATACTCTTTCTATTGAGCCTAAGCTTGTGAAAATCGGTTAAGGTATACGGAAGTTACAGACCATTTTCTGTAAACAAAAGTATACTTCCCCCACCACTTAACTGTAGGTGATAGAAAAAAATGACTTAAGCAAAAATTGTAAACCAAGTACAGTAGTTTCTAATTTTGATAATTTTCAATAGCCTTAATGCGGTAATATTTTGTAAAAAACGCAAATTAATTATGCAAATGATAAAATGCGCCACCTAGCGGAAAGCTACGCATTTAAAAATATTTTAACGCATCTTCTTTTGGCCGATTATGTCATTAGAATTTTTTTTCCCAAATTCTAGAATATACGGTTTCCGAGATACGACCAGTGGCCACCCATAATGAATCACCCTGTACATTTTATAACATAACAGCATAATAACTAATAACATAATACTAGCAAATATCAAAATTTAGTAGCCTAGGCTAATAAGTTTCTATAAAATTCTCGATTCTCCTCCTTCATGAATAAGATTATTGCTTGAATGATTTCTTTCTTCTAGGCCTTTATACGAGTTGCAAAGTCAAGCTGTGGTAAATTCATGTTTTTAATCTTTTGCGAATTTATGTTTTTCTTGAAAACATTAACAGATTTCCAAGGCTCTATCTCGTTTAAAGTTTGTTTGGTTTGTTTGTTTTTAACTGATCCAGGATGTGCTGTGGAAATCTGAATCCCCGCAGCTTTTGAAATCTGAAGCTTGATGGTATTCAGTGTTGAATCAGCAGCAGCTTTAAAATCTTTGAAATCCTCAGGCTGCATTAAAGTTACAATAATGGATTGTTTGGGGTTGCAGATGTCATTAGGTGGACTAAATCTAGAGGGACTTTGCATTTTTCTAATCGTTTTCGTTTTTCAATTTGGGCAAAATCTCAATCGCAACTTAAAAACGAATGACCAGAGGCCAAAAACTTCTGGTTAACTTCTTGAACCTATCCTTTCTTTTACCATGAATATAAATAAAAATAGTATCATTTTATTTTTGTTCTGTCCAGCACAGTTATTACTTCATATGTTTAATTTTTCCTTTCTTGTTATTCCACTTGTAACTGCTTTCCAAATGTATGACGCAATTTCGTTATCTCCTCTCCCAGATATTCCCTCATGCCATAAATGCATGTGCCCTTTATTTGTATTAGCAACGTTGACGCCAAAATTATGGCAAGAAAGTTGGTTAAATAATACATTTGGCTGGTAGGGAAAGTACTTGTTAAAGGTCCATAGAAATGCTACATATGTCACTTAGGGGAAGCTGGGATTGGGCATGATCTTCCTTCATTACTTTCATCGCCTTCTCAGCTTTCCAATGATGAAGTTCAAGTTTCTTCTTTGCATATTTGTCTTTTGGATTGGATTTGTGTTGCACATTCAATAGATCACACGTTTGGCACGTATCAGTGCGTGGATGGAAAAATTTTAACTTTGGAATTTGTTTATTAAAAGTGGTATAGTAGAAACGGTAGGTTATATCAGAATTCGGATCTTGGCTCAAATATTCTTTGCTACTCTTCATCCTTCTATAGTGACTTTCTTCTCTGGGAAATATGTGCTACAACTAAATTTTCATCTTGGAGTATTCACTATGTTAAGTGAATTTTGTTGCCTCCTCTTTAGACATAAGTAACATGGCCCGCTTTTTTTGCTTTCGTGAGAGTTTCAACACGTCTTTGGCTGATTCTAAAAATTTGTAAAAAAGTGTGTTTACAGACTTGCACGACTTTCCCTGCTCCATCAGGTACGGTTAAATAAGCAGTCGCTTGCCTTCTGCTTACATCTGGGTTTCATAACTACCATGGGCTTGTCTTTTTCGGGGCACACATTTAAAAGTCCCATTAAATATGAATTCTGCTTTACATTGTCTTGCAACTTATAAAATTGGTGAAAAAGCTGCAGTTTTTGGCCATGTGTAATGTTTTTGCATTGATATTAACACTTGTAAATCGACTAAATTTTTTTTAATGAATTATTAACTTTCATTACTTTTGTTAAATAATCATTATAAGTTTACTTACTCTCTCCCACATATTCTTTTCCTTGGCTTTTTCTCAGTTTATTGAGAGTTTTATTGGTTCCTTCTCCATCTTACATTTCCTCTTAGAGGATGAACTAGATGGTTCAGCTTTCATGTATTCAGCAATTTAGTTTGAAACGTCCAACGCACATTAAACGGGAAATAATAATGAGGTTATAATACGTCTGGCACTTAGCACGGCTTTCTTTACTCGAACCGCTGAAGTTGGCACATCCGTCATCTATTAAAATACTTTGAAACCATTTCCAACGAGCGTTGGGCGCTTAGCGCTTTTTACAAGTTGTTATCCTTGACACATAACATACTTTTTAGGTATAAATAGTTATTTGTACAACAAGTGTGGAAATGTTACGCTTTTCCGCACGAGAGTAGCGAGCGAGTGCATCAAGTTCCTACTCGAGTGCGGAAAAGCGCATTTCCCACGAGTTGTACACACTATTTTTTCACATGTCTCACAATTATTGCAGTCCCGGGTGGCCACAAAAACGTCGTTTTTTACTTCATAAAAATTAACCTATTTAATTAAACATATTTGAAATGACAGTTAAATTTATTTGGCACATGTAAGAATCGACCTACGTTTTTGATTCCAACGCCACCCGGGACTGCAATAATTGTTGGACACCCGTTAACTTCAATTATAAATGTGTTTGCGATTTCATTTTTGACACTGACATAAAAATTAGGTTATAATTACCGATAGTAGGTGTGTTGTATATATTACTTTTTCTACTCCCATAGTAGTAAGTAGGCAATAACGCAATAGTTTGTTGATTAGTAACCATGGCATTATGATACATGCACGTAGTGAAGAAAAAAACTAGCACGTAATATATTACGTAACCCTTATTATTACAAAATTCAAATCAAGTAGCCTAGACAAATGAATTTGACATTTATCGTTGTTGACATTGACGTTATTTTGGTTTAATTATTATTAATAATTCATTTATTCATTGTTAAAATGAGTAAAAGTGATTCCACAGAAGAAATTGTTGGAGCTCCACCAGAAATTAGGCAACTAGCAGAACATACCGCAGCAGATCTTATCCCGGAAAAATCCAAAGAGCGCTATGAAGTGGTTTACGGTAAATTCATGGATTAGCGTATGAATAGTGTTCAGTCTTATTCGGAAAATGTGTTATTAGCCTATTTTGGGGAAATAAGTAAGAAATACAAACCTTCATCTCTTTGGGCCATGTATTCAATGCTGCGAAGTATTTTAATAGTAAACATAACCTCAATATTGCAAAGTATTCCAAATTATAATGAATGGGAGTAGAAAAAGTATAGTACACAACTCGAGTTGTAAGTCACTTACGTACTCGTGGAATTACTGCACTCGCCTAACGGCTCGTGCGCAACTTTTCCCACTCGTACGTAATATATGACTTACAACTCTCGTTATGTAATATACTATTATGTATGTAACTGACACTGACATTGATTAATAGTAAATGAAAGTAGTACGAAAAAGTGTTGCTATGCGGAAAAGTGTTACTTTTCTCAACGATTTTGGATGCGGAAATGTAAGGTAATTCTATTCAGTATGTTAAAAACTAATTTTTTGGCACTTGGCACGGTTTTCATTACAAGTCTTCAAATATAAAAATTTACTGAGTTCACTGTCACTATTAAATAAAAAAATTACAACAGTAATTAATATAGATTTATCTTAGTAATAAAGGGTAACATGTAGGTACATTTTAAAATATATGTAGGGTGGGTAGAAGGTCACTTTCCCACCCTTCAATCATTATATGAAAAAACAAAGTTTTAAACCTACATAAATTTGTTTAAGACATACATTCTTCATAGGTTAAAATTTTTGATAAATTCGAGAGTATTTTTTACTGATTGGGGGATAGGTCAGAGGCCAGCTGCTCATCATACATATACATGTAGGTAAGTTTTAAAAATATATGTAGGGTGGGTGGGTGGCTATATTTCCATCCTCTAGCCATTATATAATTAGAGAAGGGTTCTAGCAAGAAGAAAATTTGTTTAGAGCATAAACAGATAATAATAATTGAATTCGAGTGTATGCTTTACTGATTGGACAGTAGGACAGAAGTCATCAACCCCCTCGACTCATATACTCGAGTATATGTTCTACTGATTGGAAGGTAGTTCAGAGGCCACCCACCCACTCTACATACTCTACATATACACATTTCTTTAGGTCACTGTTATTAAATTTTCAAAATTTACTACAATATTTGCTGTAGATCTTTCTTAGTAATGAAACGTAAGATTAGTTTAAAAATATATAGGTTTAAAATATATTGTTTAGGTAATAGATAATAAACTGTATATATCCTTCTGATTTAATACTTTTAATTGAATTCGAGTGTGTTTTATTGATTGATGGGTGGGACTTAAGCCACCAATTTACCCTACAAATTTACTTAGGTCACTATTACTTTTTTTGTTGCAGTACAAAATTAAAAACATTCAGAAACCCTATACTGTGTCAGTATTTCTTTAAGTGTTTTTACTTTTTTGATTAAAAAATAATTACAAGAAAAATTAATCTAGATCTTTCTAAGTAAGAAAATGCCACCTGTAATTTGGATTTTAAAATATATGTAGGGTGGGTGGATTGACACTATCCAGCAATTATAAAAATAAACGATGATTTTGCCATATAGAAATTGTTTAGGACCATAAATTCTTTACCGTAAATTGTATGTAAATTAGCTTAGGGTTTCAAATACCTTTAAATAAATTTTAAAGTATGTTTTGCTGACTGAAGGGTAGATCGAAGGCCAGCCAACCACCCGACATATACAAATTTTCTTAGGTCACTGTAGCTTTTTTTAATTTTTAAGAATTAACAACAGTTATTAGTGTAGAGGTTTCAAAACGTAACATGTAGTTTAGATTTAAAAATTTATGTAGGGTGGGTGGGTCTAAATCTTTCTAAGTAATAAAACCTAACGTTTACTTTGTTTCAAAAATATGAAATTATGATACTTACGCTTGTAGTTCATCCATATCAATCACTGTGTTTAGTTTAGGATCGACAGCATATAAATATAAATCAGTTCTGTAACAGAAAACAATTTTATTAATAATTAAACGTTGAAAATAAAATTATAAGGTAATAAATATTTTAAATTGGAACTGTATAATGTTAATAATTAGAAAAACACGAAAATATTTCGTAAAATCTACAACAAATGAGTCTTATTAAGACTACAAAAAGAAACCACTTTTGAAACAACTACTTCTCTAGCTAGTACTTCGACAGACATTGAATAATACAAAAGTAATTTGCGTGTTACAAAATAGCAAGGCTATTAAAGCAACACTAGTTTGAACGTATTTCTTTCTGTAAAATGAACTAAAATTTGTTGTAGATTTTACGAAATATTTTCGTGTTTTTCTAATTATTAGTTAATTTTCTACAACGTAAAGGACTTTTATATTTTATTGTATAATGTTAGTTTATCTAATTAACATTGCAAAAATGTTTTGTATGATATTACCATAAAGGTGCTATTTATGGTAATATTGTAATGGATGGTTAACCCGGAGAATAAAATATTCTAGAGTAAAACTCGATTCCCTGTCTCCAACAGCTCTACGCTGATGAGATCCAAAATAAATCGAAACCGGTCCGCTGTTGACAGGGAAAAATAATTGATATTTATTTTGTTATAATATATAAATATTTACATTATTAACAAGCAAAATCATATTTTTTTGTACAAAAATTTTATTTTCAACTCACGCGCTGTTATCAATTTGATTCCTATCGAAATGTGGCTCCAGTTTTCTGACCCTCACGTCAAATCCTGTGGCGTTGTAAAGTGCTCTGTAAGATGTTAAGTATATAATATCACCTAGTGACAATATTTCTCGTGTGTGGTTGTCGTTTATAGTTTTAATTAAAAAATAACACTTTATATTATACATATTATATTGATACTGGGTATCAATAGAAATTGAGAAAAACTTACTCTGTGATGTTATCCATATTTCTTTCAACATCAGTAGGTTTTGATCCCATAACCAAGACCAATTGCTTTTCTTCATCAAGAACGTAAACCTAAATAAATATATAATAGTAGTACAAACGTATTTGAAGAATTAATTTCATGTAATTTTGAAAAAATTCTTAACATCACATTTTACTTAAATAACAAGAAATGCCATTGATTTAATGAAAATTTATCAATTATCTTTGTTCGGATTAGGCGATGGAATTTTCGGCATCTATAAAATTAATCGCCCTTGTGTCCGATTACCGTTGGTGCAGTTACACCCCCCAACGCGCCCCTTTCACTAAGCGGTTTTATGATGACCAGATGTGCAGCAAATGCTCGGGATTTCGAAGAAATCTTCGAGTACCTGAAGACCCACCAATCGTCGCCTCATCCCGGAAAGGACTTAATTTTCCCCACTTTTGTGTTGTTTTCGTTTTTTTGTATAGTTAGTTTTAAAATCAGTTGTAAGATAGAATTGTTACGAGACACATGTACTCAAATATTAAATATACAAAGTTTAAATAATAAGTGTTATATTCAATCATTCGTCTGGTCGTTACAACCAAGCTCTCTTACAAAGAGCAAGCGAAGCAGCATAAAATCAAATTGCAATCTTCACAAAAATTATTCATGGTCCTTCGAACCGGATAATAATCGAAGGGATTATTATCACCGTGACTAGACGACGAATTGGACGCCGTGCGACATCGCCGATAATACAGCAGACGTTTTTGGAAAACATCCATGTCCTGGAAATCGACGCCGCGCCGCTGATTTGTGTGCCGTTCAATCTATAACCGACATAGCCGAGCAGACGTTTTTGGAGGAAAGAGGGTAAGTCTCCGACATTTAAGTCACTTCCTACCATTGTCCTGGGCTTCAGTAATCAAAAGAGTGTATAATTGTATTCCCATAATTTACATTCGCGTAAAATTAACATATTAAGGGTCATTAATTAATAAGCAAAATGGATTTAAAGTCATTAATTCAAGAACGTGGTTTCTTAAAAGGGAAATTAACTAGATGTAAAAATGTAATAACATCGATGGATAAAAATAATTTAGATTGTGAGGAGTTATCAGAAAGACTTAAAAGGGTTGAGAATATGTATGATCAGTTTTTTGAAATTGAAAATAAAATCGCGTTACTTAATGACAAAGAAAATATAGAAGAAGAGTGCGCTAATTTTGAGGACGCGTATTACTCGACTATTAGGTTGCTTAAAAACTTGTTAGCATATAGTAAAAAGTCAATTTCTGGTACTCAATCTATTCAATCGCAGCCATCTGGTGCGATAAAATTACCTGAATTAAATATTCCAAAATTTTCGGGTAGTTTATCGGATTGGGTAGGTTTTAAAGAAGTGTTTGAATCTATGATTCATAATAATGGTGACCTTAGTTCATTGCAAAAACACCGTTATTTATTTTCTGCCCTCGAAGGTGAGGCAGCAAAATTATTACAGGGAATTAGTGTTTCGGAAAGTAATTACATAGAGGCATGGGAAATTTTAAATGAAAGATATAACAATACTCGTAAAATTGTACAAAACCATATCAAAGACATATTAGATATAGCGGCGGTTTATAATGAATCGTATAAAGATCTTAGACACGTGGTCGATACTATTTCGCGAAATGTGCGTGCGCTACGCGCTTTAAACCGCCCAGTTGATTCATGGGACGACATATTAGTTTCATTAACACTATCTAAAGTCGATTCAAATACTGTTAGGGAGTGGGATCGAACTCTTAAACGTGATGAAATGCCCACTTTTAAACAATTATGTGAGTTTTTAAACCATAAATGCGATTCCTTCGAAACATCCATTCTTAAATCAAAAAAAACTAAACTTTCTACTCACATTGTTCAAACAGAAAAAAGGTGCTTATTGTGTGATAAAAATCATCCTTTATTTAGATGCGAAACATTTTTAAATTTGAACATAAATGATAGGATTTCTAAGTTAAAAGAATTAAATGCATGTATCAATTGCTTACGTCCAGCTAACCATGCGATTCAAAATTGTTACGCGCGCCCCTGTTCTTTATGCAAAAAAAGGCACAACTCATTAGTGCATATAAACAAGTCAAAAAATAGTAATCAATCTTCCACAAATAATAACATAAAACAGGGTCCGTCAGAATCCACTGCCGCGCATAGTACCGGGCATTTTGAAATTTTATTATCTACGGCAATTATAAACGTGTATGATAATTCACAAAAAGAGCATACGTGCAGAGTGTTGTTAGACAATGGATCGCAATCTAATTTCATAACAAACGAACTGGCCGACAAATTAAAAATTAAGCGCGAAAATGTCAATTTTAAAATAAGCGGTGTGAATGAATCCGTTTCAACAGTTAGCGAAATTGCAACAGTAAAATTGAAATCGAAATTTAATAATTACAACTCGACAATTTCTTGTTCAATTATTCCAAAAATAACCAACCCTCTGCCGCACAGTACATTTCAAAAGAATGCTCTTGAAATACCGCGCAATATTAAATTAGCGGATCCACAATTTAATATATCTCGTCCGGTCGATATGCTGATAGGAGCCAATTTATTTTGGAAAGTTTTATGCGTAGGGCAGATAGTTTTAGGAAAAAACAAACCTGTATTGCAAAAAACTCATTTTGGGTGGATTGTCGGGGGTGGTAACGGCACCTGCTCAAATCAAACTTGTAATTTTTCCTCCAATGTACCTTCGTTTAACTTAGAGCGGTTTTGGGAAATTGAAAACATATCCGAAGACATAAAGCCATTAAATCCCCAAGAAATTAAGTGCGAACGACATTTTATCGACAATGTAAATCGCAACGAATCAGGGCGGTTTGTCGTCGCGTTACCATTTATTGAAGACAATGTCGATTTAGGCGAATCTCGAGGAGTGGCATTAAAACGATTTTTTAACTTAGAATCAAAACTGTCTAAAAACCCCAATTTAAAATTACAATATTCACAATTTATGCAAGAGTATTTGAAATTAGGACACATGAGTGCATTAGAAAAAAAGGGAAATGAGGAGGGTTACTATCTACCACATCACGCAGTTTTAAAGGAATCGAGTGCCACCACGAAATTGAGAGTCGTGTTTGATGGTTCCGCCAAAACGTCAAACGGTCGGTCCCTTAACGATGTTTTAATGAAAGGTCCAATTATACAGGACGAATTATTTACAATATTGGTTCGATTTCGTACACATCGGTATGTAATCTCCGCCGATATAAGTAAAATGTATCGGCAAATAAGAGTCGACGACAATTCAGCGAAATATCAAAAAATATTTTGGCGTTTTGAGCCAAGCGATCCGTTGGACGAATATAAATTAAATACCGTCACATACGGAACTACCCCCGCATCCTTTTTGGCGATTCGGTGTTTACACCAATTAGCCGAGGAGGAAAAACTCAAATACCCGCGAGCATGCGAAATAATAAAACGGGATTTTTTCGTTGACGATCTCCTTACCGGTACCGATTGCCCCTCTGATTTAATTGAAATTAGAAATAATATAATTGAAGTGCTAAAAAGTGGCGGTTTCCAACTAAATAAGTGGAACTCCAATTATAGTCCTATTTTAAATGATATCCCATCAGAGGGCAACACAAATATAATTCGCTTAGACAAGGACGAGAATTCAAAAATTTTAGGCCTTCAGTGGGAATCAAACTTTGACTTTTTTACGTTCCGTGTATGTGATCCAGATTCTTCTCGGATCACAAAAAGGACAATACTTTCTGAAACGGCTCGGTTGTTTGACCCTTTAGGTTTAATCAATCCGGTAATTGTCACCGCGAAATTAATTATACAACAATTGTGGAGAATTCAATTAGATTGGGACGAGAGTGTACCTTTAAGTATAAACACAGCGTGGAATTCTTTAAGAAATAATTTAAAATTATTAAATTCATTAAAAATTAGCCGAAACATTAATTGTAATTCAGAGTTTTTTTGAGCTTCACGGTTTTAGCGACGCGAGCGAAGCCGCGTACGGAGCCTGTGTGTATGCACGGTTTAGAAACAGTGACGGTTCGTTGTGTGTACGATTAATTGCTGCAAAATCGAGAGTCGCCCCTATAAAATTTCAAACACTCCCACGACTCGAACTGTGTGGAGCCTTGCTTCTTTCTCGATTAATAAAATCAATAGATCAGGCACTGTCAGTTAAAGGGTTAAAATATAATAAGACTTTGTGGTGTGAATCCAGCATTGTATTAGCTTGGATCAAATCTGAAAATGCGAAGTTTAAAACTTTCGTTTCAAATCGCGTTTCGGAAATTCGGCAATTAACTGAAGCAGATAAGTGGATGCATGTCTCAACCAAAGATAATCCTGCGGACGTTTTATCCCGTGGTGTAATGCCTCACGAAATAATTGACTTAGACCTCTGGTGGAATGGTCCACCATGGCTTAGCTTAAATAGATCACTTTGGCCCGAATTTCAACATAAGGTAATTGAACAACTACCTGAAGTTAGCACCCCAACTGTAACATTGCTTGCACTAGAAAATGATTTCAATATTTTTGAAAAATTCTCCAGTCTGTCGAAATTAATACGTGTCACTGCATATTGCTTACGTTTTGTAAACAATTGTAGAAACAAACAAAATGATCGTTCATATGGCGTGCTATCAACTCATGAAATTACCCAAGCCAATTTAGCCTTAGTTCGAAGTGTGCAAATGCAGTCATTTCCCGATGAATTTAATAAGCTCAAAACTAATAGGGTTGTGGACAACAAGAGCAAATTAATTACACTAAGTCCATTTTATGATTTTTCCGACAATGTCATAAGAGTTGGCGGTAGGTTAAAACAATCAACTATGGAATTTTGTAAAAAACATCCATTAGTCCTACCTGGCAAACATAAATTTATGGAATTAATCATTCGTTTTGAACATTTAAAACATCTACATGCAGGTGTAAATACTACAATTGCGGCAATTAGGTTAAAATATTGGCCATTATCTGCAAAAAATAATGTCAAAAATGTAATTAAAAAATGTATAAAATGTTTTCGGGCAAAACCTGTATTTAATAATCCCATTATGGGTGAATTACCAGAATCGCGTATTGAGATTCAAAAACCATTCTATACAACCGGCATTGACTTCTGTGGACCTTTTATGATCAAACAAGGAGTTCGCAAACAAATTACCAAAAAGGCATACGGCTGTATATTTATTTGCTTCGTAACAAAGGCGATTCACCTAGAAGTAGTTAGCGACTTAACGTCAGAAGCGTTTATTGCCTGCATGCGCCGTTTCATTTCGCGCCGTGGGAAGGTAGCCCACATATATTCTGACAACGCAACCAATTTCACTGGTGCTTGCAATGAACTAAAGGATTTACATAAATTTGTTCAGTCCGATTTAATGAAAACAAAGTTAAGTAATTTATTCGCATCAGATGGTATTAATTGGCACTTTGTACCACCACGAGCTCCCCATTTTGGGGGACTCTGGGAATCTGGGGTTAAGAATATTAAACACTATTTGCGTCGTGTTATGGGAATTTGTAAATTGACGTTTGAGGAATTATACACTCTTTTAACGCACATAGAGGCAATCCTGAACTCTCGTCCATTAATTTCTTTGTCAAATGACCCCAATGACCCAAACTATTTAACTCCTGCCCATTTCCTTGTCGGAGGCTCTCTCTTAGATGTTGCAGATCCAGATTTATCCGATATAAAGATAAATAAATTATCACGATGGCAGCATATCCAAGCAATGAAGCAGCACTTTTGGAAACGTTGGGCACGAGAATATCTTCCGACCTTACAGCCTCGGACTAAATGGACTGCAAATAAACTCCCACCAAAAATAGGAGACCTGGTTATCGTGAAGGATGACAACCTCGGCCCTATGCAGTGGATTGTTGGACGAATCCTGGAACTACATCCGGGTAGGGACGGAGTAGCCCGAGTAGCCACCATCCGAACTTCATCCAATGAGATTAAGCGAGCGATCAACAAATTAGCTGTTATTCCAAATAATGAGGTTGAAGGAGATGCATCCCTTCAAGAGGCGCCGGCATGTTCGGATTAGGCGATGGAATTTTCGGCATCTATAAAATTAATCGCCCTTGTGTCCGATTACCGTTGGTGCAGTTACACCCCCCAACGCGCTCCTTTCACTAAGCGGTTTTATGATGACCAGATGTGCAGCAAATGCTCGGGATTTCGAAGAAATCTTCGAGTACCTGAAGACCCACCAATCGTCGCCTCATCCCGGAAAGGACTTAATTTTCCCCACTTTTGTGTTGTTTTCGTTTTTTTTGTATAGTTAGTTTTAAAATCAGTTGTAAGATAGAATTGTTACGAGACACATGTACTCAAATATTAAATATACAAAGTTTAAATAATAAGTGTTATATTCAATCATTCGTCTGGTCGTTACAACCAAGCTCTCTTACAAAGAGCAAGCGAAGCAGCATAAAATCAAATTGCAATCTTCACAAAAATTATTCAATCTTTCTTCTTAGGGTAATTGCTTAAATTTAATATATAAGCACTTATAAATTTAAGCAAATACCACACGAGGAAATATTATTCAAATCATGTTTTCATTGAATTAAAGGCAGTTTCTGTTATCTAACTTAAAATCTGTATTAAGTATATTTAAATATAATTTTATAGTTAATTATTTGTTTGGTATTAGAGGTGTATTGTACATATTTTTACATTTGTAGTGAAGTTGTTTCTTTTTGTTTAATCTATTTTTTCATCTACTTGTCCAAATCCAAAAATTAAATCTTCATTGGTTGACATTGTAGGTGTGTAATACATTTTTTTCTGCAGTGAATTATTCTCTTGTTTTATTTTTTCGCATATTTGTTTAAATAAAAAAATTAAATTTGCTTAAATAATCGCTTTGTTAATATCTATTTTTTTAATTTTATATTTTCTATCGTATTTTATATCTTACTATACTTACGAAAACATTCGCTATTGATGAAGTGCCATCGTCAGCACCTCTCCTATCGGTGGCTTTAACGTCGAAACCGAAGACCTTTCCCGCGTCTCTGGCGAAATTCGCAATCGCACGGACCTGGCCTGTTATGGGATCGATGGAAAATCGCCGGGTCTCCTCATCAGCGCGACCTAGTATCTGATAGCGGACCTCACCATTCAGACCCAAATCGGGATCTGTAGCCTAAAAAAAATCAATTACCAAACATTAAAGAAATAATTTAAAAAACAATGTCTGAAACATGTCTGAAATCATATTCAGCACGATGTAACATTTTTTTTTGGTGTTATCATTTTTTTAACCGCTCCTCGAAAGCGTTATGTAATGACAATCTGCAGACACGTGTTTCGCTGTATCACAGCTCCTCGGTGCAGTGCAGAAAGGTGGCGCGCACTTACGACATAGCTGCACTGAGGAGCTGTGATACAGCGAAACACATGTCTGCCGATTGCCACTGCATAACACTTTCGACGAGCGGTTGAAAAAATGATAACATCACAAAAAATGGTGATGTGGCCATCATAGTACTTTCCCTATATTTTTCTCCAAAACTATGAGGTTTACGCAAAAATGTTATTCTTAATAATTTGTGCACTTTTGAATTCTCTACAATTATTTGTTATATAAATTTTATGTAACTCCAATAGTTTATTAGCAATTGGCAAAAAATGTCAAAATTTTCAATTTTTATTTTTTTTCTCGAAAGTTAAGAATTTAATGTAAAACATGTTCGAATAAAACTTGTTCAGTTTTTCATTCCCTTCAACTTTTGTTTGAACCGTTTTTTTAAATTTTTCATATTTAGAAAAATATCACGAAAAAACGCCTCCAGTAAACAACCACTTCCGGTTTATGAATGTTTACCAAAAGCTTTTCAGTTCCAGTTTTTAACCATAAAACCTTAAGTTTAAAGTTTCATCTCATTCAGATCATTCGTTTTTTAGATACAGCACCCACCGACAGACACACAGACACACACACAGACACAAACATTTTTTTTCTAGAAATTAGTTTTTTGGGTTCAGGGGACCCCAAAACGGATATTTCCGCAAAAAAAAAATTTGAAAAAAAAATCACGAAAACAATACTCCCCCCTATATATACTTCGTATATAGGGAAAGTAAAATTGATACATCGTGCTGAATATGATTTCAGACATGTAACGACAGCTAACAGTTATGTCATTCAATGCCCGGCGGTGCTTTAGTACAGGAAGTAGTTGTTTTAACTGTTAGCTGGAGTTTTTACATTTACTGTTAAACATAAGTGCATACATCCTCAAAAGATTTTATTAGTCTCATTATTAATTTAACTATTCTTATCCTATCAAAAACATCAATGGGCCGGTTTCGATCTGTTATGGATCTCATCAGTGTAGAGTAGATAAAGATGAGAAACAGAATTATATTATAGCGTTTTGATAATAATGGGTATATTAAAAAGTGCTTACAATACTGGAAGGAACGTTTTTGAATAAGTATATTAAATCAAGAGTATTTTGAATGTTTTTAAGTTTGTAATTAAAAACTTTAAAGTAAATGCTTTTAACAAAGAAATTCTGCTTTTTATTTTGTGTCCTCCTCGAGTTAAACCTTTTTATTGCTTTCTCTATATAGAATATATAGGGAAAGTATTGTTTTCGTGAATGAGAATGTCTGTGGGTGCTGTATCTCAAAAACAAATGATCCTTTTGAGATGAAACTTTAAACTTAAGGTTTTATCGTTTAAAACTGGAACTGAAAAGCTTTTGATGAACATTCATAAACCGAAAGTGGATGTTTACTTCTTTTTCTTCATATTTTTTTTTAATTTGAAAAATATTACATAACTTTTTAAATAAAAGTTAAAGGGAATGAGAATACGAACAAGTTTTATTAAAATATGTTTTTCATAAGTCCTTAACTTGCGAAAAAACATTAAACTAATTTTGATATTTTTGCCTACTGCTAATAAACTATAGGAGTTAAATGAAATTTATGTAACAAGTAATTGTAAAGAATTCAGAATTGAGCAAATTATTACGAATAGCTATTTTGCGTAAATCTCATAGTTTTCGAGAAAAATGTAAGGAAAGTACTTTGATGGCCACATCACCATTTATTTATGTTTCTTTATATTCTACAGCTTTTAATTAAAACCCCCGCTTATGACTTACTGATTGGAGGGTGGGATAGAAGCCACCCACCCACCCTACATATACATGATAACTTTAAATACTAATCGTTGAAAATTTTGCGGCTTAAAAAACAACCAAATCAAACAAATATTTTCCAAGAACTTTCTTCCATATTTCAAGCAAATTTTCAACATTTTTTTTTAAAATTGGTTATTTGTTTTTTAGAAGTTTTTTCTTTTTTAAAGGTTTCTAGAATAAAAAAAATCTAACAAGTTATGAAAATTTATATCACTGGTTAAAAATTTTTCAACAATTTCTTTTCTGCCTTTGACAATTTTTTCAGCTATTTCTCTACCACATTTCTAAGATTTCTTTTAACAATTTATAGCAATTTCTTTCCGAATTTCGGTTTTCTTTCAAAAATTCTTCTAAATTTTAAACATTTTTCAGCAATTTATTTCCAGAAATTTCTCTTTATTTGGTTAAGAATTTCTCAACATTTTTTGTAGATTTTTAGAATTTTTATTGAATTATCCTTACTTAGAAATTTTCAGAATTAAAAATTAAAAATTGCAAGATTATTATTAAAACAATTTTTATTCCAAACTTTTGTCCTCTTTAAAATTTTTAGAATTTTTGGTAAGATTTCTAGAAATTCCTAGCATTTTTATTCAAAATTTCTAAAAATTTATAAAATTTTCTTCAAAATTTCTTGATTTTTCTAAAAATGTAATTCTTAGGATTTTTTTTAAATTCTTCTTTCAAACTTTCTTTTAAATTATTTTAATTTTTCAAAAAAATTTTTTTTAAGTTCTGTTCTCATTCACATTTTAGAATTTTCCCCAAGATTTATATCTTTATATAATTTCCAGCAATTATTTTCAATATTTCTACAAATTCTTAGAAATATCTCATTTTAGCCAAGAATTTTCTCTTACAAGTTTCCTTCAGGGTTTCTAGAATTCTTCAACAATTATTACTGGATTCATAGAATTTTTTAGAAAAGAATCTTTTATTTTTTTCTAACAATGTTTAATCTGGATTTTTAGAATTTCTTAAGAATTTCTCTTCCAAATTAACTGTCTCTAAGAATTTATTTAGCATTTTAAAGCCATTTGGATCTCTTTTTCGATATTTTCTCGCATATTTAATTCCTATTTCCTAGATGTTTCTTCAAACAGAAATTTTTAATTTTTTGTTCTTCAGAAATTGCTCTTCGCTTCCAGATTAGATTAGATTTTTTGCCTAAGTTTTTAGAATTTTTCTGCATTTTGTTTTCATTATTTCTAAAAATTGCAAAAACTTTCTAGAGATTTCTTGATTTTTCCAAAAATTTTGTTTTAATTTGTTGCGATTTTTTAAACCATTTCATTTCAAATTTTTATTTAGATGTCAGGTTATAAATTATTTGAACAATTATTTTCAGTCTTTTCAGAATTTACAGCAGTTTCTTGTCCAAATTGTTATTGCGTCCAAGATTTTGAAAACCTTTTCTAAGTAATTTTATTACTGAATGTCTGTTCTGTTTCGAATCATTTTTTTTTATTCTTCAACATTTTTTTTCAGATTTCTGTTCTCTTTTGAATAATTAGAATTTCCTCTAGGATTTTTAGACTTTGCCAGTAAAATTTCCTATTAAAAATTTTAGACAATTTCTCTTCAATTTACTAGGAATTTTTTTGCCACTTCTCTTCCAATTTTTTTTAAGGTCATAGACTTCTCCAGCAATTTTTTGTGTTCACTTTCAAGTTATTCGAATATAGCAATATTTTGATTCATAAATTTCTAAAGAATTCTCTTGTAATTTGCAAAAAGTGTTTACCAGTTTTCTTATTTTATTTTGTAGAAATTTCTCTTTAATTTATTAGTTTTTTTTGCCATTACTCTGCCAATGTTTCTTTTAGGTTTCTAATAATTTTCAGCACGTTTTTGTGTTCTTTTTCAAATTATTAGAATTTTCTTTAAGATATTTAGAAATTTCCAAAAGAATCAATTTCTAACTAAATTATTATATTTTACTGATTAGAGAGTGGGATAGAGACCACCCACCCACCCTACATGATAACTTTAATTGTTAATCGTTGATGATTTTGCTGCTAAAATCAATCAAACCCTGTATGTAATAAAAAATTAAACAAAATCAAAATTCAAGTTTAAATATAAATAAATTTCTGTAGCTAATCTTATTTAATTTAGATATAAAGTTTACCCACCCATCAAGCATCAAATTTTTACAAATTTACTTACTCAAAAATGTTTCTTTCTATCTTTTTTATTCAAAAAGTTTTCTAATTAATTTTATTGGAAACCGCGAGTCGATAAGGAATTATAGTTTATATTATATATGTATATGTAGGGTGGGTGGGTGGCCTGTATCCCACCCTCCAATCAGTAAAACATCATCAATAATAATGGGGAAAATATTATGATGGTCACATCACTATTTTTACGTACTATTTTAATGTGTTATTAATATTTCAAATAATGCGATATAGTAAAATAAATGATTACATTTTATAATAATGATATATAAAATAAATCCCAGTATCAATTCATATTAATGAAATTACCTACCTGCAATCGCACGATATGATATCCAAAATTAGCTCTGGTCGGAATAGCTGCAACTATTGGCCTTCCACTGATCGTAAATTTAGGGACATTATCGTTAGTGTCCGTGATTCTAACGATGACCTTAACTTCATTTAAACCTGTTGGAAATTGTAAAATTTAATAATCATTCACTTACAAATACGCAGATGATAAATATGAAAGGCAATAATTATTTTATTTTATATTTAGGATGAACTAATTATCTTATTTTATTCCTGTTATTAACCAATAAAAAATTACATGATTTAATAGAAATTACATAATAATTCAAGTCGACTTACTTATTTTATCACACTTTAAATGATTACGTATACTTTTATTTCACAGAAATATGCTATCCATTTATAAAACTTTCTACACACTCACATTCACCCCGAAGACCGACATAATCCCTTCTTCCATTACACCGATTGAGTAATAAAGTTACGCTGATCCCGCTTGAAATATTTCATAATGGTGGATGGAAAAACGCGGGACCGCATCAATTGTCTGCTAGCGCGAAATTTACTAAAAACCGTCTGCAATAATATTTGCACGAATAATAAATTCCCTTTCGTTTTCGTCGGCGAGTTCGATGGAAAACAAACCGAGATAAACACGGATCCTCTCGGCTCGAATTTCTTAAACTTGTTATTTGGCGTAATTTTAAACTTAATTGTTTTGTTGAAGTTAAATTGCGCGAATACAATGACGACCGTGAATTAATCTTCTTGGTAAACATAAAAGTGTTTGTACAGTACTTTCCAAAAAGAGAGCTTAAGATAAATATTTATTGTTTTGCTTATTGATTTAATTTTTATTTATGCCAAGAGAATACCGCTGATAGGTAACAACAAACATATCACAGAAGATAGGCGCAAAAAAAAACAGTCAGACACAGATGACTGACGACAGATGGCAACTAATAAGTGACTGATAATAGATAACAGATATATATGAGGTGACAAGTTGAGAGATGATATATGAGCTTTGTTAGTTGATAGTTTACAAATGCAACATGACAAAGACCTATGCAATTTAATTGTTATTAATAATGATGACAGATGGCATATGAGAGACGACAGATGACTATGTTAAATGATAGATGCTACATAAAAGTTGACATCAATATTCTGAGAAACTAAATGATAACAAACTTTTGCCCATTAATATTATAGCACTTACCTAGATCACCCAAACGTTCGTTCGTAACCGGATAAACCATTACCGTCATATCCCTTCCAACCTTATACTGATCCAACCGTATCTTTAACTCGTAATAAGCACCACTTTCACGATCTGGACTTTCGATGATGTAAAGCGTACCATTCCTGGGATCGATTTTAAACATCTTCCTTATACTACTACTCTTCTCACCAGTAAGACTGTACCTAAGCTTATGATTACGGTACGGTTCCGTTACGTTCAGCGTTAAGATCTTTAAAGGTACCGGCACATTCTCCTCCACTTCCACCTCGTAGTATCTATGCGCAAACACTGGATGTTCCACAGTTTGAATATCATCAGGTACATCGATTATAGTCACGATTAATAATGCGGTGGACGTCAGACTGGGTGAGCCTAAATCGGAAGCGACTATCGTTACATTATGTGACTTATTTTTTTCGTAGTCTAATTTTGCAATAGTGGTGATTACTCCTTCTTTCGAATCAATGGTAAAAATATTATCACGATTTTTCTTATAAGGTATATCAAAAAGGAACAATCCATTTCCATTCCCGGTGAAATCCGAATCGTTAGCAAATACTTTCGTTACCGGCGTACCTATAGGGCTATTTTCTGATAAAGTTGCGTAATATACAGGAATCTTTTGCAATGAAACCATTTGATGATTAGAGTGGTAATTTTCCAATTTAGGCGCCGGTAATAAGTCATCATAACCATAAAACGTCGGCGCGTTATCATTAACATCAATTATATTAACATCGACATTAACTGAAGTCATGTACTTCTTTCCAGCTAATGGATTATCCTGAGCTATCACCACGAAAGAATACTTATCCCTAGTTTCTCGATCTAATTCCCCATCCACCGATAATACACCAGAAAATTTTGATATTTTAAACGGAATCTTCTCATCCTTATCCGTTTTAATAGCAAACGATACATTCGAGTTTTGCCCGTAATCAGCATCCTCGGCCTCTATCTTACCTAAGATATCGCGTGAATACGAAGTCTCTTCTGCATCGAAAGTATACCAAGATTTCTTAAAGACAGGAGCGTGATCGTTAACATCTTTCACAAATATCCGCACCTTGATGTGATCCTTTAAACCTCCACGATCAGAGGCGGTCATGTTAATACGAAACTCTGATTCTGGAGGGAGGATCCTAGCAATTATCATCTCACCAGTCGAAGGATTTACGGTGAAGTATTGCGTAACGTGGAACGGGGCTTTCGAGCGTTCGTGAGGAATAAATGTTTCAGAAATCATTTCGTATTTGATAATTGCGTTATCGCCTATATCTTTATCCGTAGCTAGTAATTTTAAAACAGATGTTCCTACCGGTATATCTTCAGGGATTAAAATTATAGGTGAAACTTTATTACGAGCCTTTCCTCTGGTTTTAGTGTTAGATTGTGGTAAATGTGGCAAAGCGTAAGCCCCCGTTTTATTGTTTTCCTCCTGGAACACAACCTTATTGCCAGCCTCATCGTATTCCTGAACGATGATATTGTGGTCGGGTATGACCATTAATTGAGTGAACACTGGGTGATTATCATTTTCGTCTTCTACGTAAATTTTAAGGCTAGATGTATTCTGTAATCCGCCCTTATCTTTAGCAATTAGAGTAAGGTTGTAAATTGGAATTTCCTCCCGATCTAAACCACCGGGTCCTCCAGTGTATAAAATTTTACCACCAAAACGATCCAATTTAAACTTTTCACTACCGTTCCCTTGCAGTAAAATGGTGAATAATCCGTTAGGACCAACGTCTACGTCCTTAACCATTAGTGCATGATTTAGAGTTACTTCGCTGCCAGTCACTGCGTTTTCTTTAATACGCCCTTCGTAATAATTTCTTTCGAAAATTGGGGCGTTGTCGTTTTCATCATCGACGTACACAACGACTTGATAAACGCCGGTTCCTGTTATTAAACCACGCATGTATTCGGCGATTATAGTGAGGCGATAGACATCACGTGTTTCTCTATCTAGGGGTTGGACTGTGAAGAGAGAGCCGTTGGGGGAGATTGATATATGATCGGTGACGTCGCGTTGGTTTGCTATGAAGTACTTGAAGGTTTTGTTGGTGGTGTTATTCATAGCTAATCGACCGATGTATTGTTTTGCTTTGTTTTCCTTCACGTGGAATTCCATTGGTGAATTTCCTAAACCCCTAAAAATATAATAATAATAATAAAATTTAGTTCCGGTGTAAGTACAGTAACCGTATATAGATATATAGTTAGTACAGCACAAACATGGAAATAAGTCAAGATAATTTACAATATTGAATGTAAAATATTAATCTAACTAATTGGAGATTTAAAATAACACTTACTTCAAAAACACGTCTTTATCTTTAGGATCAACTACGTGGACAGTCACGTTCGTAATCAGCGAAAGTTTCTTCTCATTACTGACGACAGCTTCGAAATCGTAAAGTACTCGCTCGAATTTTGTTAGTTCATCGATGACTGTGATGGTGCCAGAGCGTTCCTCAACAGCAAATGGTACTTAAAAGAAAAACATTAAATATTAATGTTGTATTAACTTATTATTATTAATTTTTGAAAGTTCATATCTAATAAATCAACCACTAAGTTGATATACAGTTGAATAAGTCTTTAGATTTAGTTAGGCTGCTGATTACTTGCTGAATGATTTTTATAAAATTCTATAAATAGGTTTTTAATATTTTCGAAGGTAAAAACAAGTAAAAGATAATAAAATAAACATACCGCCCTCATGGTAACTGTGTAGGAGATCAAACATCAAGGGCAGCTTATCTTCAACATTACTGACACGTATTTGTCCAATACTGGTTCCAATATCAACGTTCCCACCAACCCAGAATTCATACGGTGCACCCATGAACTCGGGCAGATCCTTAGCCTTATGACTCTTCACCTCAATGGTGACCACAGCTAGGGAAAACCTCCTCTCGCTTGGGTTAATCGGTTGATCCGAGGCCTCGACGAATAACAAATGTTTCCCCTCACTAACAGGCAACGAAGCGATTGTTAATAATCCAGAACGCATGTCGATCTTGAACGGAAACGAAGCGTTCGCCGATTTCTGTATGTTGTAATTGACCAAACCGTTCCTCCCAAGGTCTGGATCAATGGCGTGTATCTGTCCGACCGTGTCGCCAATCTTCACCTCCGTCGTGGTCACGAAATCATATACATTGTTGGGTATAAACGTGGGATTGTTGTCGTTGGCGTCCAACAATGTCACTGCTACGTTCACATATGAAGCGCCTCCCGGTTGAATAACCACGGATGGATTTTTTTCCTTCGCGTAAACTCTCATTGACAGTGATGATCTTTTCTCGCGATCCAAAACGTTTTGATCACGTACCTAATAATTACAATTAATATTGTTGATTCTTGAGGCTTCTATTTAGTTATAAATAAAGTATTTTATTACCATTAAATAATTTAATAACTAATATTAATCATTTCGCCCACTATTCAAGCAATGCATTATAGAATTTAAACATAGCTTTATAACAGTGGAAAATATTAATTTAATCTAAATAGTAGTAGAATATCCAAATATATAAAAAAATAAAGATTTAAGTATTAACTTACAGAAAGCCATCCAGTTCTAGGATCCAAATCAAACGCCTTACTAATATCCTCCAACTGAAACGTAAACTCCCCATTATCCCCCTGATCCGGATCCCTAGCCACCAACTGCAAAACACTAAAACCATTCGGCAGATTCTCAACAATACTAATATTATAAATATCAGCCTCAAACTCCGGCAAATTATCATTCAAATCCATAACCTCGATCTCCACCCTGGCCACACCAGTCTTCAACGGATTATCCACCTGTGAGGCCTGTATCTGCAACACGAATGTGTTCCCGGGTAACGATTTCTCCGACTCCAAATCGATTTCCTTTTCCAAATACAACGACCCGTTCTTAACATCCAAGGAAAACATCCTCCTCTCATTTCCGGCGATGATGTCGTACCGAATCTCACTGTCGATTCCCAAGTCTTGATCATAGGCGAAGATCGGCGGTTCGAATTTAAGTCGATGGTGCAGTTTTTCGCCCTAGAAATGCGCGATGATGAAAGTAAAAGCGTTTTTATTTTCGGTATTGCGTAAACAAACAATTGCGTAATTTGAATATAATACGGTTATTAAAAAAAGAACAAGCCGAAAAGAAAGCAAGGTGCTTGTTTGTTGTGTCGGAGAACAATTCTGTGAAAAAAGAAATTAAATAATGCAGATAAATGTCAATAGCACCGAAGAAAGTGTTGAGGATCGTAATATTAGAATCTTGGAGGCGGAAGAAAGTCATGTAGGTGTGAACAAAAAATGGATTGATTTATCACGTATACAATAATGTAATGTAATTTTCCTAATTTGAATAAAAATAAAATTATGTGACTCTGAAGACTTTAATTTGAAAAAAATAGGTTTGGAATTTCCTTGATATTTATTATCGCAATTTACTATTCATATTCATCATAATAGCTTTTTGTTGGGTCATTATTAAAGATAATAAATGTCGTTAAGAAACCGTACAATTGCTCTTTATAGAGAGCAGTTATCTATAAATGATGGCCAATTTAAGCGAAAGCAACGAAAGGCACTCGCAGAACCGTTCCACCATGTCACAATTAGAATTGTATATTCATTGCAAAATAATTGAATTAAAGTTCATAAAGTACTATTATACGTGCACTAATAAATTATGAATAGATTAGAAGTAGTGTTTAAGTTAAAGTGTAAAAAAATCTACCTATGTTTCTAAAAGTCGAACTTTGTTGAAATTAGACATTTTTGGGAAAAAAATATATTAAAATAAATGCTTAAAACTTTTTTTTTCTTGAAACACTTTCTCATTTATCAAATTAAGTGTAACTTAATTTAAACCTTCATTAGTAATATGCTTAAAACTTTAAAAAATACTAAGAAGAGTTAGAGAGAGAAAATATTTGCTTATGTTTTAGAAAATTTCACTATTTTTATTGGTTGGAAAAAATATAAAAACGAATGCTTCTGACATGAAAACTTCTTAATATACTGACGATATATTAGAAATCATGTTCAAGTAAAAATCTAAAAAATATTTGCTTATGTTTCAAAAAATTTACCCCAATTTATGATGTTTGGAAAAACGGTTAGAATAAAGGCATAATACTTGAAAAATTAGGAATAAAGTTTAGATCAAAATCTTTAATTTAAATTTAGATCAGAATTCAACCTATAGCTTTGTAAGAAAAATATAATGTTATGAAAAAATATTTAAAATAATGGTATAGGCATACAAAATATATAAATAATGGAGTAGAAATAATGTTTGGTGCAAAATCTGAAAAAAAAATTTGTATATATTTCATAAAATTCACTCAAGAATCAGACTTCTAAAATTTTTGAAACATTCCAATTTATAATTTTTGGAAAAAAATATAACAATAAATGCAACAGACCTGAAAAATGTTAGATTTGGTTCGAAAAAATTGAAGTGTTGTTGAAATTCCTCAATTTATTGGTTTTGAAAAAGCATAAAACTAAATGTTGGAGATTTGAAAATTTCAAAACGTACTACCAATAGATTAGGAATAATATTAAAGGGAAATTTTTCCAAAAATATTTGCTTATATTTCCAAAAATTCACACAAGAATCCAACTTATAGATATAATGAATTTTTACAATTTATATTTGAAAAAATCATACAAGAATAACCGCCATAGATTTGGAAATTTTAAAAGTACTAAAAAATAGATTAAGAATGATGTTTGAGTCGAAATCTAGAAGAAATGTTTATTTGCTTATAGGTTAAATATTTAAAGCTTTAATGAATGTTACAAATTTATATTTGAAAAAATATTTACAAATAACTTTGGAAATTTTAAAAAGTACTAATAAAATAGATTGAGAATGATGTCAAAATCTAGAAGAAATATTTTCCTACGTTTCATATATTTCACCCAAGAATCCGACTTATAATTTTATTTATAATGTTTTGAAAAAAATATATATATAAAAAGGAATGGACTTGAAATTTTCAAAAAGTAGTGACAATACATTAGGAATAATCTTTAAGTCAAAATCTCAAACAATATTTATTTTGCTTGGAAAAATTTACTCAAGAAGTCGAGTTTTAACTTTAATTATATTCCTCTATTTATTATTTATAAAAAATATAAATCTAAATGACAGAGATTTGAAAATTTCAAAAAGTACTAACAGTAGATTAGGAATAATATTATAGTACAAAAATTATTAGAAATTACTAATAATGTGTCATTCAACTTATGACCTTGATGAGATATCCCAATTAATTATGTTTAAATAATATATTAAAATTAATGCTGGAGACTTGAAAATTTTAGTTTCTTTAAGTCTGAGTTTCGAGCGTTTCCATTCTGTTTATAATTATATCATAGCAATTGTTTGATTTATATTATTTTTTAATCGATTTTAAAATCAAAATTCTAGACAAATTTCATGTTTGAATATTTTTTACAATGTTTCAAAATATAATTTTTTGTTTCTCCAGCCTGGGCTTCAAGCATCTCGTTACTGAAATTATTTTATGGTGTTATTAAAATACATCTATTTAAATTATCTATTTAAATTAAGCAAATTCCACGGCTATTTTTTTTGCAATTTTTTAAATCCCGAAATGTGAATTTTAGATCCTCCAGTCTAAAATTCAGGCATTGCCCGTTTGTTTTCAAATACATTACACCAAATGTTTTTTAGTGTTATTAAATTAAGTTATTTATTTTTGTTAATGAAATTTTCGAACAAACCCTGCAGCTTGGTAATATATACAACATCTTAATTTCAGGAACTTTGACACAATTATTTGTTGATACATTTTATTCTGGCTTAGTTTAGTTAATACATCACTGCCTAAGCTATGGATTATAAGTCTTTCTGCCTTATCTGATGAAAGAAATTCAATTACAATTGTATGCCATCCAAATGATGCGATCTAATGAATTTTTGCTTGTAGGATGTTTGTCTTTTGGAGGAATATTGGAATTTCGAGGAATACAAAATTTATTGATAAAGGGTAGATTAAAGGGTTTTTCTGCGATTTTTTTTACCAATGACTAGTGTTTGTTGGAGTGATCTGTGTGGATTCGTATAAAAAATCATTTGATGAATTATGAAGAGGATTATCGAAGTGTTTTATTTTATTAAGGCTTCAGAACTTCAGAACAGAAATTTAAGGCTGATAATGTCAATTAGAGGTGATAAATTAAAATTAAAAAAAAAAATACAAATCTGAAATCCGTTGAATACAAATCCTGGCGAATTGTTACTAATATTGCAATCAATAAAGAGAAACAAGCTTATCTTAACTACAAATTCCAAACATCAACTTTGGGTGAAACGTGGAAAGAGCTTAACAGAATGAATGAACAAGCCGGAAATTCAAATACGAGTTATCAGAACCAGATGACATCAATAATTATTTTATAAAGTCTGTTATTAAAACTAACAATATTAATAAGCAAAATATTATTAATTTTTACCAATATCAAACTAAATTCAATCTTCATAACAAATTTTCGTCTAATAGTGTCAATGATGCTGAAGTTTCTAAATTTATCAGACAAATAAAGTAAAGCTTCTGGTATAGATGGATTTAATATTCAATTCATAAAACTGTGTTGTCCCTATTTACTACCTCTCTTAATATATTAACTGATGAGACTGTTATATGTTGAAAATTCATATTCACTTGTTTAGTTGTGGAAGTAAAACACTTAAATTTTCAAAACACTTTATTATTGCTTTTTTTGAAAACGCAACAATTGTTTCGCCACACTGTAACGAAGAAACCATTTCTTCACCTGAAGAGGCCACAGTGTGGCGAAACAATTGTTGCGTTTTCAAAAAAAGCAATAATAAAGTGTTTTGAAAATTTAAGTGTTTTACTTCCACAACTAAACAAGTACCTCTCTTAACACACATAATTAATTTTTGTTTTGAGAACAATGTATTTCTATCGATTTGGAAAGAATCGATCATTAGACCTGTTCCAAAAACTTCAAATCCAAAATGCTATTAAGATCTTAGACCAATTTCAATTTTACCGGCTTTGTCGAAAATATTAGAATAAAATGCAGAAAAATAATTACGTGGGTATTTAAATAAAAACAGCATGCCACCTGCACTTCAATCTGTCCTTAGACCAGGTCTTAGCTGTCAAACTGCTCTTTTGCATATCTTCGATGATATAATCCGCGATGCCGATGATGGTTTAGTGTCGGCCCTAGTCTTACTAGACATTAGTAAGGCTTTTGATGCTATTGACTATGGTATACTCCTATAAATTCTCCGTTACATAGGTCTTGATCATGGCAGTATAATGTTTTTCCAACAAAATAACAGGTCTCAACATGTCGTTCTTAATGGTATAAGCTCTAGCAAAATGCCAGTAATTTCAGACGTCCCTAAAGGGTCAATTCTTGGTCCACTCCGATACACTAACTATACAGTTCGATTCGAATTTTCTATCCTGAACTGCAGACATAATTTTTATGCTGATGATACTTAAATTTACACATCATTTCATCCGTACCAAAATAACCACTGACTTGGAATGGTTATTGCAAACAGTTGGAGATCATTATCTATCTCTGAACAGCAGTAAATCGTCAATTTTACTCGTAGGCAGAAAATAAGTAATTAATAAAATTGGTGATTTTACAATTATAATGAACAATGTCAAAGTAAAAGTTTGTCAAGAATTAAGTCAAGAATTTTGAAGTCACCTTTGACTCAAATTTAAGATTTAAAACACTTGTTAATAGTACGATACGAAAGGCATACTGTGGTTTGAAACTATTGTACAATAGCAGACGACTCTTAAATATTACTTTAAAAACAAAACGGGACACTTGCATTAATGCACTTCAATATACTTTATAATATGTACATTGATCAATAGGACTCGACTAGAATACAAAGCATACAAAACTCCTGTGTTAGGTACATATGTGGTATAAGGAAATATTACCATATTTTACACAAATTTAAAGAAACAGATCTGGCAAATAGAAGAAAACTCCATGCTTTATGTTTCTTTCATAAGCTTATTGTAAATAAAGTTCCGGCATACCTATACAATAAAATCCAATTCAGAACAGATGTACATAACATTAATTTAAGAAAGAAAGGGCTACTCTCTATGCCCATTTTCTTATATATATTTCACTAAAATTCATGTCATATACTAATTTCAAAAAACGCCTTAAATCCGCATTGCTTGCTTGCTCAAAACAACTAATTAGTAATAAACCTGATGTTTCGTTATATATTTTATCATTGTCTTTGTATATTTTTTAAATATGTTCACTTTTATTTATGCTGTTAGCAATACATATTTTGTCGATTATGGGTACGCAGAAGAACAAACCCTCTTATCAGTGATCTGAGCGTATTCCAATTTATCTAAGAGTATCTCGTTAGTGTTTTTGTAGTTATAATGTAATACATTTTGATTGATTAATGGTTGAGGCGTTAACTTCGTGATACATCACACTTTATGTGTGATATCAACAAAGAAAACGTTTTTGTTTAATATATTTTGTGTTCTTAAATAAATAAAGCTCTGTATTATTATTATTATTATTAATGCACCGTGTCACAAGTCGGTTAAAACGATTGTCAAAGTCAACAAATTGGGCTATGAATTGCTTCCCCACCTTCCGTAATGTCTTGATTTCGCCCCCAGCGACTATTTCCTCTGTGCAAGCAACAAGATTTTATTCGCTGGAGAGAAATTAAACACTAATGAAGAAGTGATCGCCAAAACAGAGGGTCTATTTTGAGGCTAAAGACTATTCATGCTACAAAAATGATATCGAAAAGTTGAAGACTACTATAATAGTTGTATCTCTCTCGAAGGCTGTTGAATAATAAAATTGATTTTTTCCAATTAAAATTAGTTTTTTTCTTCAAAACAATACGAACTTTTCAGTCTATTTGCTATATACTAACAGTGGTTTTCGTCGAAATTTCTTGGCTCTAATATGTTAGTGCCCTAAAATGTCAGCCTCTAGTTTTGACTTTGGCTTGAATGCATTGCATATGAGATTTGAAGGGAAGTAGTTGAATAGAATCTCAAAATATTTACAGGTGTATATGGAGATATTTCGGTGTGGTGGATTTTAATTTTATGATATTTTGAACAAATTTTAAAAAGGAAGGAAATGTTTGGTTTTATTACGGTTCGCCACTTGGAGAACTAATTTTGTTATAATTGGAGGGATGTTTTTAGTTCGTCAAACAGAGAGAAAAAGGTTTGGCAATAGGGGTAGTATTATCAGCAAAAAGCGAATATGTGGTCGGATTAAAATGTGTAAGATTGGGATTCAATATGTCATGAGAGTATAGGTTATAAAGTAATTGGAAGATTGAGGAGACTAATGGAATGCCTTCCCAAGAGGATAACGCTTGTCAGATTTTTACAATGCCAAACCGAGTCAAACGCCTATTTGGCATCGAGGAAAGCAATAGCGGACTTGTGACCTTCGCTTTGTTTGAATATTGGAATTAAGGATGGTATGGTTGATATTTGCAAAAGGAAATCAAATGCAGGTTCTGTAGGATTATAGGATTTTTTTTTAAATTGATGTGAATAGTTTGCCTAATACAAGAACGAGGATAATTGGTCTATAATTATGATTAAAATGGATTATTATCAGGTTTGAGGATACATACTATTATATAATAATTTTTTTCCAATTTCGGATATGTATTGGTTATGATAACAACAGCTTAGTCAAACATAATGATTCTTTTCAAGGCAAAAAGACCATATTTGACAAACAATTTAATGAATCATCATCATCAATGTCTTTATGGGGCAACTGATACCAGAAAAATAGAAGAATTTATAATGAAAAACACGAATGGAGTTTCGCCAAGTAACAGCCTTATCAATACAATATTTGGAAGATTAGAATGGAAAATCACATACTTTGTGGATTCAAGCCTTTCTAAATACGATCAAAATGTCGTTAGATTATTATTATGCATAATATTAGAATTTTTTGTTAGTATGTTGGATAAAATAACTAATACTTAATACTTAATACCTAAGGATTTTAATGATAAATTTGTGTATATTTTCTGGTAAATTTAGAAGAATGGAATGATAGATTTTTATCGCGACCTGGATTATTTAATTTTTACCAGGATGCAACACTTTATAGTAATTTTTTTCACTTATAATTTCGACAATCGGGGGTGGACATCTGAGTATTTTCTACAATTTTTTAAATTACAAAATATAATTTTTATCAATTTCTTCAGACTGAGCTTCAAGCGTTGCTATTTGTTTGGAAGTACATTACAGTTATCAAAATAAGTAATTTTTAAAACTATTTTGAAAATATGAAGCACATCCAATGTCTGAGTAATTTTTTACAATTTCAAAATTCCTATATGTAACTTCAAACTTCTTCAAATCTGTGATTCAAACGTTGCATTTTGTTTTTAATTAAATCTTTTAAAGTGAAAATTTTATGGTATTGCTAAACAAGTGTCCTATTTAAAATCCACTCCTAATACTAAAATACGTTATTTCTAAATTGAATTTGATTATTTCTTGCAAATTCTACGCCTGAATGTTTTTTACATTTTTTTAAATCTCGAAATGTAATTTGCAATTATTCGAGTATTTAGCGTGACCATTTTGTTTAAAAATATTTTAAAGCAGTTGTTTTATGATTTTATTCAATCACTTTACTTCTTAATCGTTTTTTTTTTTAATTTTCGAAAAAATTCCACACCTGAATATAATTTTTAGAATTTTTGAAATTGCTAAATGTAATTTTCAGACTCTCGGGCCTGAACCATTTTGCTACCAAATGTGAGATTGAAATTGTATGATTGTGTTACCAAAATACGTTGTTTCTCAATTAATTAAAAAATTTCACACCAATTCCTCTTCTTAGATAATTATTTACAATAATAAATTTAAAAATACGAAAACATTTCGTGAATCTACAACAATGAGTCTTCATAATTCTTGTGTCAGTTGCCGTACATATCTGAGTAAGTTATTTATATTTCATTATATTTATTATCATATTTCATTATATTTATTTTAGTAAGTGTTTTTATTTGTATTTAAAATCAATTTTATAATAAAGCTGTACTGAAGAGAGCGAAAGTTTGAAACACGTGTCTGCAGATGACTATAAACTTGAATGCTAGATTTTTTAATTGCTTTTGCTAATTTAATTCAATGAAATCAGTTTAAAATTCATTTTTCATAATTTTTCATGTTATAGTTACATTTAAACAATCTAAAGTACATTTTATCATTTATTAGTTTATTCAACAGAAATAATTTCATTTAAATTAGTGTTGCTTTGATTGTTGTACTATTTGTAACACGCAAATTAATTTGTATTATTCAATGTCTGTCGAAGTATTATCTAGAGAAGTAGTTGTTTCAAATTAATTTGTTTTGTAGTCTTAGTAAGACTCATTGTTGTAGATTCACGAAATGTTTCCGTATTTTTAAATTTATTATTTAATTTTCTACAACGAACTAAAGGATTTTAATACATTTTATTATTCAATTATTTACAATTTTTCTTAAATTCCAAGTGTTATAAAATTTCTTAATTTATGACTAATGAAAAACAAATAAATATAAAAAAAGTAGGCTTCAAAATTTCGAAAGTATTAATATTCGTTGAGGCATGAGATTTAATTCAATATCTAAAAAATATTTGCTTACGTTCCAAAAAATAAACCCAAGAAACCAACCTAATGTCTAGTTGAAATTTCCCTATTTTAAATGCTTAGGAAAAGATGTAAAAAAAATGCTACAGACCTTAAACATGTATAAGGTACTAATAATAAATTAAGAATAATGTTCTAGAAAAAAATAAATATTTGCTTATGTTTCAAAAAATCTACCAAAAATCCAATGTATAGTTTTATTGAAATGTCCCAATTTGTAATGTAAAAAATGTACAAACAAATACTAGAAACTTATAAATTTCAAAAAGTACCATAATTAATACATAAGAAATGGTAATAGAGTAAAAATCTAAACAGAAATATTTTTTGTTTCTGATTATTCAGATTCCAACTTACTCAATTTATTATGTTTAAGAAAAAGAAAAACCCAATACTACAGGCTTGGAAATTCCAAAAGGTACTAACGATAAATGAAAAATAATGTTTAACTAAAAATCTAATTATTTATTTGTTATGTTTCAAAATAGTCGTCCAAAGTCCAACTTTTAGCCTTGTTAAAATCTCATAATTAATAATGTTTGAAGAGCAAATAAAAAAATAATTTTTATAGACCTAAAAAATCACAAAAAGTACTAACAATAGATTTGGAATGATATTTAAATAAAAATCTACGTAAGTATTTGCTTACATTTCAACCTATGAATTCAATTTATAGCTCTGTTGAAATTTCTCAGAATAAATATAAAAATTATGAGTACTAATATAAATATTTATAAACATTTTTGTATATATTAATAATTAATTACCGTGATTGGATAGTTTTCAGTCACCCTCGTCCTATAAACGCCCTTCGTAAACTTCGGCGAAAGATCGTCGTTATCCTGGACCTTAATGATGACGTTCGTATTGGTACTCCTAGGAGGAAGTCCGCGATCCTAGAAAGAAGTTAAAATGTTCACTTCCACGAAGAAACGGGAGCGGCTTTCATTTAATTGTATCAAAGAGCCGAACTCTCACTCTCGTGAATTCTTTATTCTCTCAGTATTATACGTTTGCGTTTAATATTTACTTCCTGCGTAATTTATGCGACGGTGTGTGTATGTTTTTTTTTACAATTACCATTAATTGTGCTTTCTAAAGTCAACGACTTAATTCCGCGCACATTCTCTGGTTATTTACTTAAATACTCAAGTACGCTTAATAATTTTACCTGGTTGTAATAAAATACTTACTGATGCAGTCACAGTTAGCGTAAATTCTCGATCACCTGTATCAAAATCTAAGGATTTTTTTAATACGAGGAACGCTTGATGGCTACTATCCAAAGCGAATTTTCCTCTTTCATTTCCTGCTGTTATAGCGTACTGAACGTCCGAATTAGGTGTGTTGGGCTTGTCACGATCAGTCGCATGGATTCCTCTAAACACCGTTAATCCTATAATCAGGTCGATTATTTAATTAATTTTAGCTCTAACAATAATAAAAATATTTTTATGACTTAACGTTAAGAATCAATCACCAGCACAAGCTATAATTACGTAATAAAATACGTGCGTGTTCCATTAAACACAATCCATGCGTTTAATTTTATTACTTTTGATCAATTAGGGTCTCATCAATTAATTAATCAATTGTAAGCATCTAATAAAACCGTTAAATAATAACATCAATGGATACAGTTAAGTGGCTACTCTAACAATTTGAATCAATATATAAAAGAATAAGTACTCACCGACAGGTGTTAACTCGTCGACGGTTATGTGATACGGAGCTTTATCAAAGACTGGAGCATGGTCGTTTATATCCTCCACATAAACAGTTATCGACAGTGAAGAGGATATCTGGAATTGAACGTAAATCATGAATGTGAGACAGCAAAAAAAAAACAGGCACTAATCTTGTGTGTGTTTGTTATATAATAACTGCAAACGTTCCATCCAGGTGCTGCATCTCTATTATGCAATCGATAACGGAATTTAAATTCTACCCGATGGAATTATTTAATGGTAATGGGATCGTAGAATTTTTATAGTTTTTTTATGTGTTGCATTTTGAAATTTCTTATTTATGGCATTTAACAAGTTTCTATTTGTGTTAATGACTTAGGTAAAATTTGGGCTTTAAATTATTCCATTCCTAATGAAACAAGCGTTTATATACTGAATTGATGAGGCTGTTACTTGTTGAAACTCCATATCACTTAATAAAATACTAAAATATTATATTGTGTCAATATTTTGTTGAGTGACAAGCGTTTATTTCATGGAATATCTTTATTAACTTGAAATTTAAAAAAGTCGCCATGTTCTTTGCGTTAACACTGCTCATACAACAAAGTGTTTCAATTCCAAATTATTCCATTCTATCGAAAATTTGTTTTTAGTTTGAATAAATCAGTTAAGTATAAAACGTATTTCAGTCACTTAAATTTAAGTACAAAGACAAATTATATCCGAAGAATGAACACAACAAGAAAATTCCAGGTTTCTCGAAAATACATTCTCCCAATTTAAAAAAGAAATTATTAAAAATTTCTTGAAATCTTAAAAAGAACATTTACCCAATTTAGAAGAGAAATTGTTGCAAAATTCTAGTAAACTAGAAGAAAATTATAAAACCCTCGGAACACTTTCTTGAAATCTCCAAGAAATATTGCTAAAATACTATAAAACCCTCAAAGAAAACCCAATTTAGAAGAAAATTTAAAAATCTGAAGGAAGATTCTAGAAACCTTAAAACCATTTCCGGAAATTTGGAAGAATAAATTGATGAAAAATTATCCAGCTTTCAATGAAAGCTTTCCCAACTTAAAAGGAAAATTAATGAAGAAATTTGATACAATAAAGTAAAAAAATAAGCAATTGTGGGGGCTTTCACTTCGTGCTATATTTTGATATTTTAAAATAAAACGAATAACTCTTTTAATATCACCTCTTTAATAATACTTGTTACTATAGTTCACCTTCAGCTTATATTGTTATGAAAGAGTTAATCAGTTTGATAATGACAAGTTGAATTTTTCTTGAATGATTTTCTCATTTATCACTTAACATTTTAAACTATTACTGATAAAGGTTTTAATTAAATTACACTTGGTTTCTTTCACAATTTTTCTCTATTTATTCGACTTGTTTCGCTTTTTAAGACATTAAACCTTCATTAGTAAAAAGTGGAATTTATTGAACTTATAGCAAAAAGTAATATTAGAGAACTGATACTAAAAAGGTTATTAGTTTTATCTTCAATTTTGAAAAATTTTAAATCTTTTTAATGCAATGAAATCATTTCTTGTAATCTGGAAAATTATATTATCCTCGAAAAAGAAAACAGTCTCAATTTAGAACATTAATTTTTAAAGAATTTGTATTAAAAGAAGCGGAAAACTCTAAATCTCTCGGAAAGAAATTTTGAGAATTTAAAAACATAAAAAATAAAAACAACTTCCAATTTGCAAACAAAATTAATTTTTCATCTATTACTTCTAATATGGAAAAGTTTTCTTTATGACTTGTACAACTTTCACCAAATTTCTAGAATTTTTCTATAAAACAAAAAAATAAAAACCTGTAAGAAAATTCGCAATCCTTTTTTTTTCTACCTGAGATTTTTTTGCTAAATAGAAAATTCTAGAAACCTAGAAGGAAATTCTGAAATTTATAGAAAGCCTAAAAAGATTGATGGAAAGCTATAAAATCATCAAAGAAACTCAATAAAAAAATTGCTTAAGATATGCTGACAAAATAAAGTAGAATATTTTTAAAAATCTGAAAGGAAATTCTAGAAAACATGAAACCTTTTCTAGGCATTCAAAATAAAATGCCGGAAAACCCTCAAAAAGACTTGTTCAACTGGTAAGAGAAATTGCTAAAGACTTTTGATATAATTAAGTAAGAAAATTCTAAAGCATCGCAAGGAAACTTTAGAAGTATTAAAATAATTTTAAGGATATTGCCAAAAATTTATTCAATATACTAATTTGGAAGAGAAATTTTTAAAAAATTCCTATTAAGGGGGCAAACAAAAATTCTCTCGAATAGGAATTGCAACTCTCAAACAAAACTCTTGCAAATAAAATTAATTCTTCAACCAATATTTCAAATAAAGAAAAGTTGTTCTTTGAGAATACTATAACTTTCTACTAGCAAAAAAGTGTTAGAAAATTATCGTACTTTTCCAACTAGGAGTAGAAATTCATAAAGAATTTTGATACAATAATGTAAGAAAAATCTAAAACTTTGGAAGAAAGTTAAATAATGTTTAGAAATCTGTAAAATTATATAATCCTCATTAAAAAAAAATCTTTAGAAATGGCAGAAAATTTATAAAAAACTATAAATCTAAAATATCTCAAACTCTTATTTCTAAGATGGGAAATTAGTTTTGTGAGTTGTATAACATTCCATTATTTTTTTTATAAATTCCAGGAAATTTCCAATAAAACAAAGAAGTCTGTAATGTAATTTCAATTTTTTTAATTTATAATTGGAAAATTATAAAAATGTCGAAGAAATCTTACCCAAATGTAAAATTCTAGAAATCAAAAAGAAATTCTGTGACTCTCAAAATAACTTTTAGAAATAAATGAAAGTATAAGAACATCAAACAAAACTCAATTCAGAAGAGAAATTGCCTAAGACTTTCAATAAAATAAAGCAGAAAAATACTAGAATTCTGAAAGGAAATTCTAGCAATTCAAAACTCGACACTCTTGATGAAAAGTCTCCTAACTCGGAAGAGAAATATATTATTGATACCATAAAGTAAGAAAATTTTAAAACTTTGGAGAAAACTTTAAAATAATGTTAAGAATATGAAAAAATACATAATTCTCAAAAAAAACTCTTGCAATTTGGAAGGGAAATTTTTGAATTCGTATAAAAAAAGCAGAAAAAAAAATTTCGAAATCCCTCAAGAGGAAGTAGTAGGAACCTGAAAACAATGCAACTCTTAATAACCTTTCCAATTTGCAAATAAAAATATTTAAGAAAATAACAATATTTGCAGTATTACTAATATAAAAAAGATTTCTTTTTTTTAGAATTTTCATATAAAATAAAAATCTGTAAAAAAAATTAAACCCTAGAAACAATATTTTAGATTTAAAATTGTAAAACTCCTGAAAGAATTTCAGCCAAATATCAAACTCTGGAAATTTTACTAAAATAAAGTAAATTCTAAAAAACTGTAAGAAAATGCGAAATATTTTTTTTAAATCTAAAATTGTAAAATTAAAAAATTTACCCAAACATGAAATTCTAGGAATCTAAAATAACATTCTAGTACCTTATAATAATTTCTAGACATCTAGTAAAATTCCTGGAAAATAAAAGAATGGTATTAAAATAATCCTAGAATTTTACTATAAATAAAAAAACTCTAAAAATCTGCAAGGAAATTCTAAAACCTACAAAGCAATTCTTAAACTTAGAATAAACAAACTGTCTTCTAATTTTGAATAGAAAAGCATTCGATGAAACACGGAATAAAATTTCTAAACAATTCTCATAAAAATATTTGGAGAACGTTCGAAAATTAAAAAAAAATATAATTCTGAAATTTTTAAAAGAAAAGTTTCTAAAAAAATTCTAGGAATCTGAACAATAATTTTAATTTGAATTTGCTAAGAAATGAATCATAAATATTTTAGAAATCGCTAGGAAACCATAAACTGTATAAATAGAAGTAAATTAGGGAAGAAACTTTGAAAAATGCCTCAAAATTAGAAGAAAAATTTTAGAATTTTCAAAATCAGATTCGGAAAACTGATAAAATAAAGTAAGAAAGGGAATCTGGTACTGCTTCCTTCAAACAAATTCCATCACCCGGAGAGAACATTTCTCGAAAATTATAAAACGTAATGTAATGTAATCCGTTCGTCGTTTACTATTATAAATTGTGTTTAGTAAATATACGCATAATGTTATTGTTATGAATTATAATAGTAAACAGGCATTGACGCAGCACTAAACATTCCTTGAGGAAATGCTGAGTTTGTCAATACCCGGTTCCCATGAACTGGCGATAACGACCTAATGCAAGGATGTTTACTTGCATCAGGCTCGTGCCCTAGAAATAGTTAGTATATAAGACATTTTTGTATTAGATTAAGATATAGATAGATATAGACTACGCTAGACTAAGAACGACGATGTAACCGTCCATAATTGTGTATATTATACTATGTATAATAAAGTACCACTTATTTGTAATATCCGAGTATAATTGATGTCAACCCGAGGCTGAGCTGTACCACTGGAAGAGTCTGCATTCAACAACCGATCCCGGCATATCACATGGCGATCCTGCTAGTGCCATAATCATATGGCAAAACAACGATCCTGCAATTCATCGACAAAGAATCCACGAGAGTAAGGACTACAATATGGACAGCAGACAATCCAAAGAAGAGGCAATAATGACGGAAGTAAGAAGCAGCACACCCAATGGAACCATCAAGGGAACAAATATTTTGTAAATTGGGGAGCCCCAGCCATCCTGTTATTCATCATGGACATCATATTTTTTATTTGGACACGCATAAGAAGATACAGCACGAAGAAGCCAGCATACACACCAAACAAGAAATCACGTGGAACTGATGGAGCTGCATAATACGGTATAAATTAAGGTTAGTTAAATAGGATATGGAATTAGAGAATTTAAATTTTATTATTAAAAATTCGACGCCAATTTTATAGCAAGTATTAGAGAATTATTAGGTTAATTAAGATATAATCTATCCTTTAAATTTAGAGAGATTAGCTTTGAGTAAATTAGAAAAACCAAGTTTTTTCACAATGGGTGAAAAATTTGATTTAAAAACGACAAGCTTATTACCGGTCATGAATGGTTCAGAATGTATTACAAAACAACTCATTCGAGCTATCGAATTATACGATTCCTTACTAGCTGCGGAAGATAAACAATTATTAACTAATTATATTTTGAAAACGCGCCTATCAGAAAGTGCAGTAATTCGTTTAAAACCTTATTATATGTCAAACACAGAGTTGATTAAGGATTTGAAAAAACATTTTTTGACAAAAAAATCAGCCCCATTTTTGTCCAGTCAACTTAATTCGGCAAAACAAAATGGTCGCAATATTGAGCAATTCGGCAGACAAATTGAGGAGCTAATGGTGAACCTCACCATTGAGCAAGCTGAAGGTGACGATGTCGCTGCTAGTATACTTAGGGCAACTAACGAAAAAATTGCAATAAATTCGTTTGCGAATGGTTTAAATAATCCAGAACTGAGAACAATTATCAAAGCTCGTAATTATTCAGAACTTAACCAAGCTATTCGAGGAGCCTTAGATGAGGAATTAATTAAACAGTCCCAACAGATATTTCGTATTGGTAAAAATTTTAATAATAGAGACAACTGTAGTAATAGAGGACATTTTAAAAATTCTAATTATAGAGAAAATTTTAATAATAGAGGAAATTATAGTAAGAGAGGAGATGTTAGGAGAAGTTATTCTGTTCAGGGTAACGGTAAAAATTACTGTAATAGGAAAACTAGTGACAAAAATCACAATAAATATAATAATAATACTAATAATAAGGGCATAAGTATGCGCGGGAATAATGGTAAACGTGGTTATTTTATGAACCAAGAGAATCCATCGTCGCAGAACACTGACGATAAAAGCTTAACATTTTTTCGAGGCTAAAGGAAACAGTGTAATTTTTAATTTAAATGGATTGAATGTTGTAAAATTAAGATACAGAGAGAATGATTTATTATTTTTATTAGATACGGGTGCGTCTGTTAGTGTAATTTTCGATAATGTAATCGCAAGTAATGAAATTATTAATGATAAAGATAAAATAAGGATTAAAGGAGTTTCGGGATGCACAATGTCCCAAGGTTCAACAAATATTGCATTAAAAATAAACGGAGAGCTTGTAAAACATGATTTTTTAGTGTTAAAATGTTTTGAAAACGGTATACATGGTGTAATAGGATCTGATTTTTTTGAAAAATATAATGCTATCATTGACTACGAAAAATTTAATTTTTCATTTTGGATTGATAATAAACAAATAGTTATTCCAATGGAATCAAAACACAGTCAATATATTACCATACCAGCAAGATGTGAGATAATCAAATATGTTACAGTAAACGTAACCGAAGATGTTGTCGTTTTGCCAGATCAAATATCTGAAGGTATTTTCGTGGCGGGAGCAATCGTTTGCCCACGTAATAACAAAGTACCAGTTAAATTACTAAATGTACGAGAGGAGGAAGTTCAAATAAAAAACTTTATACCAAAAATCGAAATGTTAATAAATTATGAAGTGGCAAATTTTAAAAGTAAACCAAAATCTGTTGAAAGAGTCGATAAATTAATTGGATTAATTAACACTGACCATCTCAATAATGACGAGACATTTTCATTGCAACGAGTATGTGCAAAATATGCAGACGTGTTTCAATTAGACGGCGATCCGCTGACCGTGACCAACATTTATAAACAAAACATCAACCTTGCAAAATCAGCAACACCAGTCTACGTAAAACCATATCGCTTACCACAAGCACAAAAACACGAAATCCATACGCAGTTGGAAGATATGTTAAAGAATGATATAATTGAAGAAACAAAGTCGAAATGGTCATCACCGTTATTAATAGTACCAAAGAAAGCTGATAGCAACGGAAACAAAAAATGGAGAGTAGTAATTGATTATAGACTTTTAAATAGACAAATTGAGGATGATAAATTCCCTCTCCCTAACATATCTGAAATATTAGATTCATTATCAGGAGCAATGTATTTTTCTCACTTGGATTTATCGCAAGGAGACTATCAAATTGAATTGGAACCTTCTAGCCGTGAATATACTGCTTTTATAACAGATCGGGGTCAATATCAAATGAAAAGACTTCCGATGGGCCTAAAAATTAGTCCGAGTGCATTCTCACGAGCCATGACTATCGCTATGGCAGGGCTAAATTACGAGAACTGCTTTGTTTATTTAGATGATTTAATTGTATTTGGGAATAACCTAGTAACGCATAATAAAAATCTTACTAAAGTATTACAAAGACTGCGAGACGTAAATTTAAAACTAAATCCAAACAAATGTAAGTTTATGCATAAAGAAATTTTATACTTAGGTCATATAATCTCAGCACATGGTGTTTCACCGGATCCAGCAAAAATTGAAGCAATTCAAAAGTTCCCAGTACCTAAAGATTCGACTGAAACAAAACGCTTTGTAGCTTTTGTTAATTATTATCGGAAATATATTCCAAATTTCGCGCAAATAGCAGCACCATTGAATAGATTATCAAAGAAAGGAGTAAAATTTGAGTGGACTAAGGAGTGTGAACTTGCATTTCAATGTTTGAAAGAGTCACTAATATCCCCACCTATTTTGCAGTATCCAGATTTTTCAGAAAGTAACGAATTTATTTTAAAAACAGATGCTTCAGGATATGCAATTGGTGCAGTACTATCAAATAATAATGATAAACCTATTGCTTACGCAAGCCGTTCCTTAAATAAAGCAGAAAGAAACTATTGCACAATCGAGAAAGAACTATTAGCAATTGTATGGGCTGTAAAACATTTTCGACCATATCTCTTTGCACGAAAATTTACTATTTTTACTGATCATCGACCATTAGTTTATCTTTTTGGCATGACAAATCCTTCAAGTAGATTAACGAAGTTTCGGTTAATATTGGAAGAATATGATTTTGTAATAAAATATATAAAAGGGAAAGATAATGTAACTGCAGATGCATTATCGAGAATAGAAATATCAAAAGATGACTTAATAAAGACTAACAATCAAGTGTGCAACACAATGTATGCGATGACGCGAGCACAGTCAAGGAAAAAATCGGACGAAGATGATGATGAAAATATAGTTCAACGCGAAAGGATTGATCACCCTGGCGTAGTTGAATTGTTAAAACGTCCTACTAATGGAACAGAAATAAAACTTATGGATAAAGCAGAGTTCGAGAAGCTCTTGCAAAATAAAAAGTATGCTTACAAATCAAATAACTTAATTTATAATGAAATCTCTAGAGAAATATTTATTAAGCAGGAATCCCGATCAGCGTCTGTACTAGGTACGTCGTTGAGGGACCTGAAACAATTATGTATGAATTTTAATATTCCGGAATTATTTATGGTAAAATCCGAAGAGTGCACGCTATCGGATATGTTATTTGATGACATTGTAAATAATTGTAAACAAATAAAAGCAGAAGGCTTGAAAATAACTATACTGAAAGGTAAGCAAAATATTTCTGACCGTGACACAAGGCAAATAATAATGAACGATTTCCACATGTTACCAACTGGAGGTCATGCGGGTATTAATCGTATGTATAATAATATTAGGAAGTATTATTTCTGGACAAATATGCGGAAAGATATAGAGAAATTTGTAAGAAAATGTGATGACTGTCAACGATATAAATATTCAATTCCAAACCGAGAACCCATGTCTTTAACAACAACAGCTAAAACTGCTTTTCAAAAGGTGTATATAGATTTGGTAGGTCCATTAGAAACAGATAATTATAATTTTAAGTATATTTTAACAATACAGTGTGAGTTATCAAAATTTGTTGAGGCTTATCCGTTAGAGAATAAAGAATCTGTCACAGTAGCTAAAGCATTGGTGGATAATTTCATACTACGGTATGGCATTCCAGATGATATTGTATCAGATCAGGGTACCGAGTTTATGGCATGTATTTTTTCGGAAGTTTGCAAATTATTAAATATTAGAAAATTAAATTCAACAGCATATCGACATCAAACTCTTGGTGCACTAGAAAATTCACATAAACACTTGGGTGCATATTTAAGAATTCAAATAGCAAAATATCCAGGTACTTGGAGTTCTTGGATACCATATTGGTGTTTTGCATACAATAATACGGTACATACAGAAACGAATTACATGCCACATGAACTAGTGTTCGGAAAATTATGTAAATTACCATCAAATATTAGAAATACCATAAATCCAATATATAATTTTGATGATTACCCATCCGAGCTAAAATTTCGACTACAAACAGCATGTAAGGAAGCGAGAGATAATTTGATAGATTCAAAGAGTATTCGAAAAGCCAAATATGATGTAAAGAGTAAGAGTGTAAAATATAGCATAGGAGATAGTGTAATGTTAAAAAACGAAGTAGGTAATAAAATAGAACCTGTATATAACGGTCCTTATACCGTCGTAGAGATTAAGTCACCTAATATTGTAATTAGAATAAAAAATAAATTAGTAGAAGTACACAAGGATAGAATTAAAATGTATTATACTTAGAAAAAAAAATGTATCTTTGTAGAAATTTTTTTTCTTAATTTACGGGGAAGGTGTAATGTAATCCGTTCGTCGTTTACTATTATAAATTGTGTTTAGTAAATATACGCATAATGTTATTGTTATGAATTATAATAGTAAACAGGCATTGACGCAGCACTAAACATTCCTTGAGGAAATGCTGAGTTTGTCAATACCCGGTTCCCATGAACTGGCGATAACGACCTAATGCAAGGATGTTTACTTGCATCAGGCTCGTGCCCTAGAAATAGTTAGTATATAAGACATTTTTGTATTAGATTAAGATATAGATAGATATAGACTACGCTAGACTAAGAACGACGATGTAACCGTCCATAATTGTGTATATTATACTATGTATAATAAAGTACCACTTATTTGTAATATCCGAGTATAATTGATGTCAACCCGAGGCTGAGCTGTACCACTGGAAGAGTCTGCATTCAACAACCGATCCCGGCATATCACAAAATGTCTCTCACTTTTCAAAAAATTTTCAAAAATTTAAAATAAAATAAATGAGTAAGATAGATCTACATGAAATAAACTACACTAAGTATATAAATTTGAAAAAAATCTAGAATGTTTCTGCTTCAATTTATAGAATCTAGAATAGATATTCTGAAAAATCTAGAAATCTCAAAAAAAATCATGTTTGAAAAAGAAAATCTGATAAAGTAAAGGTTGAAAATTATAGAAATCTGGAAGCTTTTGAATTAAAATAACCCAAGAAATAAAAATACGTGAAACAAGAAAGGTTTTAAAATGCAGAAAAAGTAATCAAAAATTTGGAATAGATTAGGAGTCTTGAAACAAATTCTAGGATTATGGAAAGAACTTCTGGAAATGTATAAAACCCTTCAAGAAGTAATCAACTATTTAAAAGATATATTCTTAAAAATTTGTAATATAAATAATGAAGAAAAATTAAAAATTAGAGAACAATTCTTAAAAATAAGAAAAAAAGATGCTGGAAATTGTATAGATGTATATATATATATATATATATATATATATATATAGGGGAATTAACTTGAAAATTTTAGAACCCTCAAAAGAAATTCTGAAAATCTGTAAATTACAGAATTTACATACAAAACGCATTGAATTTGGAAGAGAAGAAAAGATTGAAAAATTTGAATTTTTGTCAACAATTGTTTCTTTATCTAAGAAGAAGTTCGTACAATGGAACAAATTCTAGAGTACTTACAAAAAAATTAGAACCTCCTAAGAAACCAATTTTGCTGAAAAAATGCGATAAAATTAAGCAAACAATTTGTTTCTGTTGAAAAATCAAAATTGAAATAATAATATTCTAGAAATATAAAACAGAAGTTACTGAAAAATTCTACAAACCTTGAAGCAAAATATGCAAACATTGAACTATTCAAGAAAAATGTTTAAATTTGGAGGGAAAATACTCAAAAATTTTGGATAAAATAAAGAAAGATAATTCTAGGAATTTAGAAGAAGATTTAAAATGAAAAATGACGAAAAAATCAACAAGTTTAGTTAGTAATAGCTCGAATAATTAAAAAAAAAATGGGTAAATACTAGAAACCTGTAAGAATCCATAATGGAAATTTTAGAACAATAATTACAAATTTTAAAATCATGAAATTTTAGAACACTCAAAACAAATTTAGAATTCTAAAATTCTTCTTTCTAAAAAGGAATTGCTACAAAATTATATAAACCTTGAAGAAATCTTCTGATAAGAAAAATCTAAAAATCAAGATAACAAAATTGTCAAAATTAAGAGGAGAGAATAATTCTTGAAAATGTTAATTAATCTCTATGAGGGAAATTTACTTAAAATTTTAGAACACAGAATAAATTTTAAAAGTCTGGAAATTGCAAAACTGGAAGAGATAGTATTTATTAATTTATTATTATTAAAAAATCGGAAAATAAAGCAATAAATGTTCGAATCATGGAATAATTCATAGAATATTCTAGAAACTTTGATCAGAAATTAATAGAAAATTGGAAAACACTGCAAACAAATACTAGAAATTTGGAAAATAAAATCTGTAACATTCTAGAACACAAAAGAAAACTCTTCGACTTTGGAAAACAAAATTGCTGGAAAAGTGTGATGAAACTAAGCAGAAAATTTCTATAAAAATGCAAAAGGAGTTAGAAGTGCTCAAAAAATGGATGAAAAATTGTTTAAATATTTGGGAATTCTGAATTCATTGCAGAACTTTCAAAGAAATTACTTTCGATTTGAAATAAAAATTGTTGAAAGAGTTTGAAATATTGGAATATGTTAGAAAAATGGAAGAAATGGTGCAATATTCTAAATACTTTGATCAGAAATTACACTGAACAATATCTGGAGAATACAAGAAAACTCGTCCATTAGAAAACGAAAAAATTCTGAAATAAATTTAATAAAATAAGAAAAAAAGAAAATTTAGAAATGCTCAAAAAATAAAGGTAAAATTGTTTAAGCATTTATTAATATAGAAGAAAAATTACTAAAAGCTTTAAACTAAGGAGAAAATTGCTAAAAAATTTGAGATCTCCCGAAGATTATTCTTGGAATTTAAAGGGAAATACGATAACATTCAACAATAATGTAAGAAAAAGTTGGTTGGTAGATGAGGCGTTGAGATGTTGAAAATCCATATTCATTTGTATATTAAAGTTGTAAATAACTATGATTGTCAAAATGTGTGTTTATTTTCACTACAATTACTTCGCAAATTTATTGCTTCTTCCGGTGAATGAAATATTACAACTTTAATATGCAAAAGTAAGAAAAAAAGGTAAATTCTAGAAATTAAGAAAAAAAATTAACATCAAAAAATTTTAAGAATCTGAAGAATTTCTCGAATATTTTTGAAAAATTTATCAGAAATTACAAGAAAATTAAAGAACGCTGGAAACACATTTGAGGAAACTGGAAGAAAAAATTCAGAACATTCTAGAGAGACAGGAGAGTTCTGAACATTCTAGAGAGATAGAAGAGATCTCTCTAGAATGTTCAGAATTTTTCTTTGTGAAAAATAGTTTGTTGAAAAATATTTTTGAAAAGTTGCAAATACCCAAGAAATGGAGATAGGTTAGGTGAAATTAAAATAGAAACTCTTGTTTGATTTTACTGAATTTTATATTTTTCACTGAATTTTGAATATTAGAGTCAATATATAAAATTAAGTGAAACAAACCAAGTGTTTTTAATTTAATTTGACAATTATTTCACAATGTTTCACTAATAAGTAAATTAAAGAAATTAAGAATCATTAAAATTTATACAAATATAGAAGATAAATTACTAGAAGCATTGAAACAAATTATATAAACATTTCTAGAAAATTTGTAAACTCTCTGAATTCAGAGGATGAATTACTCACAAATTTTCGATAAAATAAAGCAAAAAATTTTAATAATCTAGAAGAAGACTTGAAAAAATACGATAAAATTGAAAAAAAAAATGGTAGGAAGGTAAATTTTAGAAAATTACTAGAAAATCTAGAACAATAAATTCAAATTTAATGAATCTGAAAAATTGTATAACCTTCGAAATAAATTAAAGAAAAACCTTTACTAAAAAAAGTAATGCCAAAAAGTTATTATGATCTAATCTAAGATTGCTAAAACAATTTGATTCGATAAAGTAAAATAAAGTCAAAAATAGAAAAATATCGTCTGTAAAGTTTCAGGATAACAAAAAGTAATATATTAACATCATGAAATATCTAATAAAATTTAACAAGATTTATTTTTATATGCAGTTTCGCCATTTTAATTAACTGTCAATCTGTTAATAATATTATCATATTCAAATCAAATTAAGAAATCGTAGAAAAATCTTGCAAAATAATGACACTAACGTTTTTGGGAAAACTTTGGTTAGGATTAAATTATATGATACTTATTTCATATACTTTAATCCTTACCAAAGTTTTCCCAAAAACTTTAGCATCTTTCTTTTGCAAGTTTTTTCTACGATTTCATTTGAATATAATAAAAAACACTAGAACATTTTATAATAATGAATAATAATTGTATTCATACTTATGTATAAAAGCACGTATGTTATTGCCTCTTATTCAACTAGAAATATATATTTACATAACTTAAATAACAAAAAGCATTCTATCATGACAGATGCGGAATGCAGTATGCCAATCATTTTCTTTCTCCACTACAAATTGATCGAATGTGTAACTTCCGCGTACATTAATAATAATACCAAAAAAACTTGAAATGAGTTATAATTTCTCCCTATTACATACGATGATTATCCATTCGCATATATTCATTTATAAACGTATGCAATCACTACAATCTTTTATACACTTCTGCCGAGTGTAATTTCCTCGCTAATTCGCAGATGTTTGCATAATATTTCCAGTCTACTTATTGCAGTTTTTAGAAGTATGATTTTCCCTTTTTCATTAAACGTAAATGATATTTTAAATCTAAAACCGCAAGATGATATTAGTAAAGAAATATGCTAACCACAATCCAATAAAACTTAATTAACGATTATTGATGTTATGAATTGCTTTGTTTTTTAATTTAAAGTTAAAAACGTATTGGTTTATTTTAATCTATCGAGATGTTTCTGCCTTGTCAATTCAATATAATTTACTTCTATGTTGAATTAGCTTTTTTAATAATTATAACATTACATAATACTTTTGCTCTGTTTTAAAATTGTTTTTTTTTCGGCTTGAGAATAGTGAGATTCTTGCAATTTATGATAATTACGAAGCGATTAAAACTGTAACGTTCTTTTCACTTTCACGTAATTAAGTAAAAACGTAGGAGAGGAAATTCAGTGTTAATTAGTGTTTTGGAACATGCAGCAGATGCGAATAGCTTGCGAATATATCTCGTGACGTTTATTAGTTTTAATATTTTTCAATAATTATGTAATAGGTAATTAAGTAAAGAGAAAATTTACCTGTAATAATTTAAAATATTTTTGTTTTTGTACTAAAGGCGTTTACTTTGTGATACAATTTTTAAATTATAAATTAAAATAAATACTTCTGTTAATATGATAACGATTTATTTTAATGACTATGGTTTCTATTAGGAACTAATAATTATCACACTACAATCTTAAAAATATGTAATGTATTATATAGGATGTTTATTATACAGATAGCAAAAATTCAATAGGTTTTCCATCGGCTATTCTAAGAATAACATATTTTTGTCGTATGTTTACCTAAAAGGCTGTATAATGAGGTATACGTTTAAGTAGACATCCTAATAATTTTAAAACAAATAATACAAGTAACTCATGTTAAGTGGGAAACTAATAAAGTTGATAGTTAGGGCCATTACTTTAAAGTATATCATAGTGTTAAAGCTTCTACAATCATTCTTCTAAACATTTTAAGCAAGCTTCACTATAATTTATAGCAGTAAACAAAATCTTATTGCTGGAATGTACTTAATTAGGTAATTACGTTGTTTCAGTTATTCCGAATAAACTTGCCTCACTTTAAGACGACCGTCTTACATGAATGTGTTTTGATTAGTTCAAGAGGAAATGGTTGACCGTTTAGGCTGTTTTTATTAACTCAAAAGTGTGCATCTATGTCTCATTAAATTAACATTAGCTATCTTTTCAACTGTAAAATTAAACGGATTATATACCGTTTATTTAAATAACAATATTAATACACGATACATAAAATACTTCTGATAACATTTTATATCATTTTATTTGATTGAAATAATTTATATGAAGAAGAGAATAGTTATGATCGTAACTACGTGGTAATCTATACTTAGACTGAATTGAAAAAGAAATATTTATGGTTCAAACAGTGATAATAATTAGGATTCATAATTTAAAGATTAAACTAAAATAATGAGTATAATTTGATAATAACAAAACGTAGAAAGTTAATTCGTGTGTTTTTATAATATATATTCAATAGTTTTTAGTGGTAAAAACATAGTGCGTTAGTCTAATACTAAACTAAAACATTTATTATATTTTAACCAGTAAAAATAATGGAAGATAATTTGTAGTGAATATATTTTTCTTTTAATTAAAGCAAATTTTAATGATATATCATAATATTTATTTTGGCATTCATAACTTTTGTAATATCTTATATATAGCTTCTAGTGTAGAATATATGTGACTATATATCTAATTGGTGTCTTAAATGATGTTTCCTTGCATAATTTACCTAGTAACATATAATTTACAAATAATGATCCAGCATTTTATGTAATACCTTTGGAAAACAATGAGAGGAAACGTTGGTAACTCCGAAGATTCTTGTTGGCAGATAAGGACGTATAAAATTGGAAGTACATTACACGCATGCAAGGTTAAACTGCAACATCATCTTGTTATTAAAATTCAAATTTAATTTATTGCATGAATTAATTTAATTGCCCGAACTTACTTCAAACAATACATTTGATTAATTAAGAATATAAAAGAAAACTCTAAAAATCATTCTCTCGTTGCATGTTGTAGAAAATTTAGCTTGCCTTTGTGTTTCTTAAATTAGAAGTTGTATAATGAAGCAAATCACAAATTTAAACATTTAATTTAAAATTAATAATAAAACTAAATGTATTTGATATACAATAAATTATAAGATGAATGCTTAAGCTTTAAGAATATAACCGTTGTATGAGTTAGGAACTTTAAATGAAAATATTTATTATTTTCAAGATGTATCACAAAGTGACGGCTTCAATCATTAAACATATATGAGTTGTTTATAGCACAAAATGTTCCAGAAAATATGGGGAATAATAATTAATAAAATTATTTTAGCTTATATCATAAATATTAATTCTATAACTCAAATTAGCGGGCGTTTTACTGGTTGGAGTATGGATAGAGGACACCTACCCACCCTACAAATATGTGGTAAATTTAAAGACGCTTTAATGTTAAGTTTCCAGCATAACAAAATATATGTGTTTGTGTAAACTGTAAAAAATGCACGCAGTTTACGTTAATATAAAATATATATGTAGGGTGGGTGGGTGGCCTCTGATCTACCCTCCAATTAGTAAAACATATGCCCAAATTTTTAATTGTGTGTTTGATATAATAAGACGTTCTTCAAGCCTACGATTCCCTAATTCAAACAAATCAATAATTAATTGTTTTATTTAAAATACTTTAAACTTCTCTTGAATTAACTGATTTATACAATTAACTATAAATTTTTGATTCATTATTCATCTGCCTGATGAAGCCACTGTATGGTGAAACATGTTACAGTGTTCAACAATAAATGTGAAACCCTCCCAACTGTGTTGTTTTATTCAAACAATTAATTACTTATATTTAATGAATTTTCATCGTATCTCTAATTTTTCTTAAATATTGAGTTACATGAAAAGCACTGACATATCAATTCAATAAAAAACGCGGTGAATATTTGTTGGAATTCATTATTATTATTGATATATTTGCGTTAAGCAAACATAAATTACTTTATGAGCTGCGGGAGAGCATTTGATTTAATTTGATTTGTTTATTATTTTTGTACATTTTTGTCTGTTTTTGTTTTGTTTAGGTAGTTAAACATATATTTAATTTGTTTTATATTAGGGATTAGTCTTAAGTTATCCTGTAATAAGTTGTATACAACTGTTGGGTAATAAATTTATTTATTATTATTATTATCATTATTTGAGCAACAACAGCCACAAACTGGTTCTGGTCTAATTTAGATCTCATCAATGTAGTGCATTTGAAGATAGGGAAATTAAGTTCTATTATAGAGTTTTATAATTCCTAGTATCCGTAAATCTAGACAAACCATTAATGTGGTATTTTTATCTAAATCTAGAAGAACGCTTAAAACAATAGATTTTACCTTAGTGGTTTTCTGAATAAAAGAATATATTTGTAGATAATGAAGACTTTCCTTTGTCCTGTTTTTTTTATCGTAAATTAGTTAGTAATTCAAATTTAATTTATTGCGACGCGTTGTTGAGATTATGAAATTATGAATAAATCCTAGAGTTTTATGAAATGAAATTTACGTTTAGTGATAATGTTTTATTTCTTGCAATCATAGGGAATCTATGATTTGCAAGTGATAGAAAATAAGCTTACTTCAACAATCATATTGTAGATTTGTGCAGGGAGGAATTTGATGGATTAAGAAGAGGAGTTTAGGTACGTCTGAATTAATGAGCAACCTAAGGGCTGGAAAATTACGTAATGTTACTGGGCGAGGGTTGTAGAAAAGAATAGTCTACTTGTCAAGTAAAGGGCGGTAGATCATTTTGTATATGCATGTGATTTTTGTAAATGTATACCTTGTTTGCTTTTTCTTGATTTTTCCTTTAAGGGAAGTGAAGTACTTTTTATATATTACTGCGGTATTAAATACTAAAATACTATTCCAGATATTTGCAGGTGACTAAGGAATATTTACTTTGACCATTGGTGGATATTAAGTCATTTCGCAATTCAGTTTTTTATAGGCTCTATTATGTCTTGTAGGGTGCGGAGGGTTTTGGAATTATATGAGCGTAAGTAATAATGGCAGAATCTTCGGCGTAAAGAAGCGGATAGACGAAATTATTATTGAAGGGAGAAGGAAAAATCCAAACTGATGTTGGGTGATAGATCTAGATAATTAGGAAATGACTTAGTTTTTACGTGAGATTCAAACATTTATTCAAGGATAGGAAGTAAGGTAATTGGACGGTAGCTGCTTGGAACAAGGCAGACGAGGACATAGGGGAACAAACAATATAAGACAATTAAAGACAATGAAAGAAGGTTTGTTTTGGCATCTAGGAAAGCGGTCGCGGTTATATTTCATTAAGGCCTGCTGTTTAGAAGTTTGAAGAGTGAATGTTAGTTAGTTCATTTATTACATCTGAATATAAAATTACATTGTGGGTTCGCCAATACAAATTAAACATACAATATTACGATATAATGGATGGCTTAAAATTAAATTATTCCTTATCTAAAAATTCTGACACGAAATAAAAACATTTATCTAATAAATATAGTTAATATTATTAATTTTTGCGGCTTCTACTTCGTTATACATGTTTGAGTATAAATAAAACACTTTGTAACTTTGTTTGTATAACAATATAGTTTAAGTTTGTTTTTAAAGGTTTTTTTCTGTAAAATAAAAATATCATCATACTTTGGTCCCCAGAAAAGTAGTCCATATGTAAGGAACGATTCACAAGACCCACTAAAATTAAATGGGCCATCAGCAGGTTCCAACCTTACAAGTCCGCGGGACCGGATGGAATTTATCCCATTCTGTTACAAATGGGCATAGAGGAATTGGTGCCGCACCTGTCAAAAATCTTCAATGCCTGCTTGGCATGGGGATATATACCAAAATCATCGCAAAGCGTAAGGGTAATCTACCTGCCAAAGGTAGGCAGAATAGCTGACCTAACGCCAAAGTCATACAGACCTATCAGCCTACCTTAATTCTTACTAAAAACAATGGAAAGACTGATTGATAGGTACATAAGGGACGAGATACTGTTAAAAGATCCCCTCAACAACAGGCAATATGCATATCAGCCGGGTAAGTCAACGGAATCGGCGCTGGGCGACCTAAACAGGCTCATCACAAAGTCAATGGAAGACAAAGCTATAGCCATTGCCACATTTCTGGATATAGAAGGGGCGTTTAACAACGTCACAACAAACTCTCTCGTGGAGGCACAAGCAAGGAAAGGAGTCCCGACAAGCCTTTGCCAATGGATCAAGGCCAGCCTAGAGAAAAGGACAATCATATCCACTTTGGGGGGCCATACCATTAAGGCTAAGACAGGGGGGGCTGCCCACAAGGAGGAGTGCTATCTCCACTGTTATCGGCTACACTAGTAGATGACCTTCTAGGAAAACTGTCCAAAGAGGACATCAACTGTCTAGGGTACGCGAATGACTTAGCCATTGTCATCAGGGGCCGGTTCGCGGGACTTGTCTCGGAGCGAGCACAAAGAGCCCTAAACATAGTAGACAATTGGTGCAAACAGAAGCGATTGACAATCAATCCACAAAAAACACAAATTGTCGTATTCACAAAAAGACGAGCATTGCAAGGCCTAAAGCCACTGAAGCTCGGGGGTACGGAAATCCCCTTCGTAGGGGAGGCAAAGTACCTGGGAGTAACCTTTGACGCCAAAATGACGTGGAGACCACACATCACAAAAGCCACCAATATCATTGGGCAGATGTCGCAGAATGTGCGGGAAAAATTGGGCACAAAACCCTAAAATGACTCTATGGCTCTACACCAGGGTGCTAAGACCCATGATAGCCTATTGAGCAGTTGTGTGGTGGACTAGGACAAAGCAAAAGGGGGCGATAGGACTCCTGAGCAGTACACAAAGACTAGCATGTCTCAGTACAACAGGAGCCCTAAGCACCACCCCAACAGCAGCCCTAGAAGCCATCTTAAACATACCACCATTACACATCTTCATTCAAGGAGAAGCCAGGTCCGTATTATACAGACTGATGCAAGGACATGCGCCCATAATCCCATCACACGGAAAAACGCCCCAATGGCTAGAAGACGAGCTGAAGGCTAACGCGATTACAGCAATGCCTAGCGATGCCATGGTGAAAAAATACAATTTCGAAAAGAAATACAAGGTTCTAATCCCACAAAGAGAAGACTGGGTCGAAGGCCAACCTACCAAAGCAGAATCATGCTAGTTTACGGACGGCTCAAAGACCGACAAAGGGGTAGGAGCAGGTATATACGGCACAAAACCCGAGACAAAGATTTCTGTCAGTCTCACCAAGGACACCACGGTGTTCCAAGCAGAGGCGATAGCTCTTTACCACTGCACAAGAGAAATTGCAAGACAAGACACCAAAAGTAGGTAAATTGCTATATTCTCCGACAGCCAGGCGCTACTAAGAGCACTAAGCTCCACACAGGTCGAATCTAAGCTAGTGTGAGACTGTATACGCGCTCTTACCCAACTTGGCTGTCACAAAAAAGTAACAATCACATGGGTCCCAGGACACGGAGGACATCCGGGGAATGACATAGCAGACGAACTGGCCAAACACGGCTCGTCAAAAGCAGTAATTGGCCGGGAACCCTCTTGCGGAATCTCCAAAACCGCAGTCAAACGATCCATAAAAAAATGGGTGGAGACACAGGCCCATACCTGGTGGAAGAACTCACGAGGACAGAGACAGGCGAAACAGTTCCTTAAGAAACAATCGCCAAAATTTACCAAGACAGGAAAATGTTCAAAACAATAGTAAGCCTGATAACAGGACACTGCAAGCTCAACAAACATATGAGTAAAATAGGCCTGGTGGAAGAAGCACCATGCAGATTCTGCCTAGAGGAAGAAGAGGACTAGTTCCACATCCTATGCCACTGCGAGGGTCTAGCAAGGATTAGATATCAAAAGCTAGGCACTACAAACCCAAGCGCGGAGACTTATACCCAAGCCCCTCTGGCAGGGCTAATAGGACTAATCAAAGAGGCAAAGCTAGAGCTGGTCATCTGAGATAAACAGGGATCCATAATAGACCTGAAAAGGTCGCGGTGGAATAGGCGCTGGTGCCACCCATATAACATCTATCTATCTATCTATCTAAGGAACGATTCTATTAGAGTAAAGTATAATGTTTTTAGAACGTTAAGTGACACTAGCTTTTTGACATTTTTAATTAAAAATAGACGACTGCTAATCGTTAATAAAACTGAGTTAATATGATTTCGCCACGATTTCCGTCTATATGCAGGCCCAACAATTTAAATGAATCTACTGATTTAATAGTTGTGTTAAATATTTTCAGAAGTGGTGATGAGATAATTAATTTATTCTTCGAGGAAAATTGAATGAAAACTGTTTTTTCTTTATTTATATATAGCTTATTTTTACTAGACCATGATTCTATTAAGTTTAGATATTCTTGAGCTTTTGTGATGGCTTCGACTTCCGTTTTTGCCACAACAATAGCACTAACATCGTCCGCATATAAAACGGGAAAAGTAATATTGGCTATATTATCAGCCAGTTCATTGATGAAAATATTAAACAGGGTGGGGGATACACATGAGCCTTGTGGCGTCCCAATGCCTACTTTTTTATTATTAGAGCGAACCCCGTCGATGTCCACCCGTTGGAATCTGTTATCTAAATATGATTTCACAAAATGATTGGATTCATTTCTGACACCTACGTCATACATCTTTTCAAGTAAAATGCGGTGATCGACCGTATCGAAAGCTCGACTAAAATCGACGAATATCCCGATAATGAATTCTTTGCTAGCTAGTGACGAATGAATCACCTTCATTGCAGATAAAATTGCCTTTTTCGGTAGATAAACCTTGTCTGAAACCGTATTGGTATTGTGTTAATAAGTTTTTGTTTTCGAGAAACTTGCACAAACAAATATTAAAACAATACTCGAAAATTTTTGAGAAATGAGTTTGCAGCGATACCGGACGATAATTACTGATATCATCCGGGCTACCTTTGTTCTTAAAAATGGGCACCACTTTAAAGTGTTTTAAATTGTCCGGGTAGATGCCCTCTTGAAAACATTAATTAATTAAGTCCGCTAAAATTTGAGAGATTTCTGAGCTGACACTCATTATGATAAATCCTGGGATGTCGTCTTTTTATTACAGATTGTTTTAATATTTTTTTTAATTTCAAATTTGTCTGTCGGTTGCAAAAAGAATGAGTCTTTTGATTTTATATTTGTTATGATTTTAAATGTTTCATTGGAATTAATTAAAGTTTTGCACTTGTTGAGCGAAGATAAGCTTGTGAAAAATTCGTTGAAATTTGTTGCAATGTCTTCTTTATTAATAATAACTTTGTTATTAACTGCGATACGTGAGATACTTTTTTTATTTAAATTTTCGTTTATTTTGTGCCAAGTTTCTTTGTTTACATTATTTGCGTTACTAAGTCTGTTATTATAATAATATTTCTTTGCGTTAGTTACTAATTGATCGTACACTTTTTTCAAATTTTTATATTGCTGATTATAAAAATTACTATTAAATTCTTTTTTAGTTTGGTCATATCTCATAACATAGCTGACAAGTTTAATATTTGGGGAGTAACCCATTGATTTTTAAATGTTTGTTTTTTCTTGGTTGGGTTAGTTGAATTTAAGGGAAAACAGTTGGTAAAGGCCTTGTTAAATATGTCAAAAAATTTATATTTTTTTTTATTTATGTCATTTATTGGTGATAGTTCCTGCGACCAAACGATTGATAGTAAATGATATCTAGTTAAAAAGTTGTTCATCGGTATTCTAGAAAGCCAAACTTATATTAGATGATAGATTTAGATATGTAGGACATGCATTTGTTTTAGAAAAGAAATGCAAACAATCTTTCAAGGTCAGGAAGAAAGGTTGTTATACGGTAATTGCTTGGAAAGAAAGAATAATTGTCAGGGATACACGTAATTATTACCTTTTTCAATTTGGTTTTCGAGTATGGTATCTATGGTTGTAAAGTAAATTGATTGGATGAGTTACGTGAAGATAAACTTGATTATAAAATAAAGTACTAAACATTTTTCTTCACACAGTTTATTTGAAACATCAACTATATATTTTGGACACAAAGTTTAATACAGTAATAAACAATTAATAATGGTCACTTCGTGTCTGAAATATAGGGTCTCCGGCAAGTAGGGACGAATATTCTAAGTTCTATAGAACATTCAAAATTTATTGAAACTGTATTTTTTATATAAGCACATTAAGTAACACTTCTCAGAGAGAGAGAGAGAATAACATCTTTATTCGAACATATAACTATATACAATTTAAAAACCTTTACAAGTGATGGATAATGGATTAGTCTGTCCGTTTGGCCTATTGGGCATCGGTCTTTCTGCCCTGTCTTGACTCTAAGTTATGTGTGAAAAATAAATATCTTTGCTAGCTAGCTTAACTGTCTGGGTGATTCGAACTAATGAATTGATGTAGAGTGACGGAAGGGTGTTTAATAACCCTTCTCATTTATGTATAAAAATTTATATCCTCCATATGACCACCGAAGGCCGCGCGGCAACAAGCAATGTGTTCATTGAAGTTCTTGATGACGCGTTTACAAATATCTGGTTAGGTGCCTTTAATAACCCTTTAAATTGCATCCTTCAATTGGTGTATTGTTTTTGGTTTGTTCACGTACACTTTTGTTTTCACAAGTTCCCACAAAAGAGTCTTGCAGGCCATTCCTGATTACCGCGCAAAGAGATAATTTTTTGGGGAGACTTTTCAGTCAGCAGAGCAATCGTTTTACGAGATGTATGACATGTCACATCATCTTGTTGAAATGAAAAATCGTTATTTTCATCCACAACTGTGAAAAACAACCAGAAAGCATATTTCTGTAACTGTTGCTTAGTTGTCATCTGCTTTATAGCGAAAATAAACATCAAACTACAATGCTCACCACACAAAAGCTATAAGACTGTTAATGGAAAGGATAGCAAATAATAAACCAAAAGCCAAACGTCATATGACAAAATGGTGCCAAATTCAAATTCGCCCTTACTACCTGGACATTAAAATGGCTTCGAACTGGTTCATTAGTAACCGAGTTAAGCTAAACGATACCAAAACCAAATCCCTCAATTTCACCTTGGCAAAGGGAATTAATCATAAAGAATCTGTGAAATTCTTAGGTGTGCAGTTAGATTGTCAAATGACTTGGGCAGCACATGATGATGCTCTTGCCGGTAAGCTATGTTCTAATACCTTTTTAATTCGTAACCTTACTAAAGTAGTTTCCAAGGAAGTGTTACGTGTGGCATATTTCTCCTCATGCCAGAGTCATATGTTGTATGCGTTGCTAGCAAGGGGCCATTCAGCGATTCGACTCCGTATATTTGGACTGCAGCGAAAAGTTATTCGTATCATGGCTGGCCTTGGATATTAAGATGATTGTCGAGAAGCGTTCGTAGAGATGGAAATACTTATATTCCCTTGCTTATATATATTTGAAAGCGTTGCATACATTAAAAAACACATCGAACAATTTCAGTGTCATTTTGCCAAACACAATTATAACACAAGGCAAGGCATAAATATATACCCGAATAAGATTAGATTGGCCAAAGCTCAGACGGGAGTCAGATATCATGCCATTAAGTTTTTTAATGTTTTACCGGATAGCGTCAAAACTCAACCACTTAACAAATGTTTACAATTAGTAAAAAAATTCTTGTATAAGCATGCATTTTACAGCTGGGAGGAGTTTTTAGAATTCGATTTTAATACGTACATATTTTAGCTTTATAACTAGTTTATAGTTTATTTTAAAGTTCTATTTTATTACTCAGTGTTTTTTTTAATTTAATGTGCATTCAATCTTTTATCACTTTAATAATCAGTGTTTTGAACTGTAGAATTTTATATATTTTTAATCTGTTTTTTTTTTAATTGTAAGTCCCCGTGTTCTTTTGCTATATACAGTATTTATTTTAATCTGTTTTAACTTATTTTAATTTTATCTATTGACCTAGCAAATAGTTCTTAGCATTGTGTGTTTCTTTTAGTGTAATGTCTACAAATCCAGCACTTTGCATGGTCAAGGTTCTTAAATTTATTTTTCTCCTTGGCCTATGTATAAAATTCCTAGCGTCAAAACAATTTGCATTTATAATTATATTTGTTTTTCTCTTTTTGGCATATTACTATCTATATTTATATTTTAGGTTTAGGTACTGATTAACTTTATTTATGTATATCGACCTGTGTAAAACATTATTGTTAAGACACCAATAAATATTATTATTATCCTTTATATCACTATTTAGATAACTTATTCACCTGTAGAAGCCACAGTGTGGCGAAACATATGCAGTGTTTGCAATAAAACCAATTTGAAAATCTAACAGTTTTGTTATCTAAATAGTGAATATGGATTTTCAACACTTAAGTGCCTCAACAATCAATCACGCTATATATATTTGGTGTTACAAATAAACTATGTGAAGAAATATTTTTAGTGTTTTATTTTAAAATTATGGTTATAAATTCGATTGATATAAAAGATATGTAATCAGACAGATTTTGAGATCAGCCTGAGAATACCATTATAATCAGATATAGATTATAAAGGACAGAAGAGAACAGATGGCATAGGACAGAGCATAGACAGCGACAAAGGGCAGAGGTCAAACAAGGACAGAAGACAGACAATGGCAGCCGATGACAAAGACAGACGATTGCAAACGAGGATAGATAATTGTAGAGGATGACAAACGAGAGCAGACGGGGACAGACGATGGAAGATAATTATAGGCGAGAGCAGACGGGGACAGAGAAGAACAGTTGATAGCAGTCGAGGACAGACGAAAACAAACAAAGATAGACGATAACAGATGAGAGACAATTTCAGACGAGGATAGACGACGACAGACGAGAACAGACAAGCATAGACGAGATGGATGATAGGCAAACGAGGAAAGACGAGGACAGATAAGTAGATGCAACGACAGAGGAGGACAGACAATGATAGACGATAGAGCAGAACAGAGATATACGAGATCAGACGATGACAGACGATGATAAACGAGGGCAGAGGAGAACAGACGAGGACATATGGCAACAGGTGAGAACAGACAATGACAGATAATAACAGACAATTACAGATGATGATAGATGAAGACAAACGAGAACATACAACGACAGATGGCAAGAGGACAGATGATGACAGAAGATGCAGACATATGAGGACAGACGAGGACATAGGACAACAGACGAGGACAGATAACAACAGATGAGGACAGATGACAACAGACGACGGCATATGAGGTCAGACGAAAACAGACCATGACAGAGAACAGACAGGGATAAATGAAGACAGACGATGACATTTGTGTTTCTACGCTTTCCGCCTTTGGCCTTGAGCCCTTCATCCTGCAATCTATACCCTCCATCTTCTTGTGATATAATCATCATTCAACTGTCCGTCACAGTGCAACCCAATGTGGACACAGAGCGCATGCGACTTGGAGCTTGACGCCACCCCTGACTACTCAATTAAGTGTGAGTTGTACCCGGCCTCGTCCCCTCGCCATCCTCTTTCAGGGATGAGTCTACCACGGCACCACTCCTCTCTGTATTCATTTCTGGCTGAATCGACCCCTTGCACGCTCACATGTACTCACTTTAGACTAAGTCGACGCCCTGCACGCTCGCATGAGCTCTTTTAACTCATTTAAGGCTGAGTGCATATCCTGTAACCAATCTCGCGTTCTCATTTTAGGGTGAGTCAACCCACATAGCCTACCTATGTACTCATTGGGTAAAGTTGAGTGAACCCCCATGGGACCGTCTGTCACCACGTACTCATTTTAAACTAAGTTGACCCCAGCACCGTCAACCCCATTCACACTGGCATGTTTTCATTAAAGCTGAGCATCAACTCTTGTCTGGTATCAGCGGATACCATGTGAAGGTACATTGGTCGGACTTAGGCACTCAATGCGACCCCGATTTAAGCTCTTAAGTTCCCCGCCCGACGGCCAGAGCGCGGCACCAGCGGCTCTTTTTGCTCTTCCCGCGTTACTGGAACCCGAGCTAATTTCGCACTCTGGTCGAAGGGTCGGACCCGCCACAGACAATGACAGACGAGAGCATACATTTTGCTTCTCAGTAGCAAATTAAATGACCCTCTCTTATTTCCAATAATGTATGTTTTATGCCCATTACATGTTCAACAGGTGAAAAATCAAAGCAAAGTTCTATAGACGAAAACAATACTTAATGAAAATTTAGCAAATATTAGTCCAGGAACATATGTAAAAGCAAATTTAATTGTTGACACTTATGTTAAAGCAAATATAAGCGCTAGTACTTATATTTTAGATGATTCTGTCGTAAACCTAGGCTCTTTATCTGATTATCCAGGAACTTGCCAAGAGAATATATTACCTTAAATAATTCCATCTAATCCAAGAACAAACGAGGATAGATAGATAGATGTTATATGGGTGGGACCAGTGCCTATAACACCGCGACATTTTCAGATCTATTGTGGATTCCTGTTTATCTCAGAAGACTAGCTCTAGCTTTGCCTCTTTGATTAGTCCTATTAGCCCTGCCAGAGGGGCTTGGGTATAGGTCTCCCCGCTTGGGTTTGTAGTACCCAGCTTTTGATATCTAATCCTTGCTAGACCCTCGCAGTGGCATAGGATGTGGAACGAGTTCTCTTCTTCTTCTAGGCAGAATTTGCATGGTGCTTTTTCCACCAGGCCTATTTTGCTTATATGTATGTTGAGCTTGTAGTGTCCTGTTATCAGGCCTACTATTGTTTTGACCATTATTCTGTCTTGGTTCAGAAATTCGGTCGTGAATTTTGACGATTGTTTCTTAAGGAACTGTTTCGCCTGCCTCTGTCCTGGTGAGCTCGTCCACCAGGTATGGGCCTGTGCTCCACCCATTTTTTTTGTGGATCGTTTGACCGCCGTTTTGGAGATTCCGCAGGAGGGTTCCGGGCCAATTACTGCTTTTGACCAGCCTTGTTTGGCCAGTTCGTCTGCTTTGTCATTCCCCGGATGTCCTCTGTGTCCTGGGACTCATGTGATTGTTAATTTTTTGTGACAGCCAAGTTCATTAAGAGCAAGAACAAACGAGGAGAGACAATGACAGATAAAAACACGATGACAGACAAGAACAGGCGAGAATCAAAAAGAACAGACGACGACAGACGATGACAGATGGGGACTGCTAATGACAGACGAAGACAGGCAAGAACAGACTATATAATTGCAAACAACGGCATAGGAGATAGACAACGACAGACACACGAGGACAAAAGATGACAGAACAGACAAGGACAGACGATGACAGACGAATACAGATGAGAACAGACAAGGATGGCAAATGATGACAGGCGATGGCAAATGAGGACAGACGAGGACACATGAGGACATGCGAAGTCAGGTGAGGATTAACGAGAACAGACGGCGACAGACGATGACAGATGAGGGCAAACGATGACATGCGAGAGGAATGATGAAGGCCGACAGGGACAGAAGACGACAGACGAAGACAGACAAGAATAGAAGATTGCAGACGAGGACAGACAATTGTAGACAACGACACACGAGAACAAGTAAATATAGACGATGACAGACGAGAACAGAGGAGGAAAGACGTTGACATGAGAACAGATGAGAATGATGACAGACGATGAAACGCGATGGCAAATGAGGATAGACCGGAAAAGATAATGACAGATAACGGCCGAGGAAATTAGGATATGAGAACAGACGAGGATAAACGAGGAGAGCTGATGATAGGCAATTTCCATGAAATTTATATGGAAAATAATTTTAAATAATACAAAATTGAGCAAATTATTACAAATTGCCTTTTTGCGTAAACTTCATAGTTTTCATGAAAAATGCAAGGAAAATACTATGATGGCCACAATACAATTTTATATTTCTTTGTATACAACTTTTAATTAAAGCCCTCGCTTATGTTTTACTGATTGGATTGTGAGATCGAGGCCACCTACCCACCCTACATATACATGATAACTTTAAATACTCATCGTTGATGATTTTGCTGCAAAATACCTTGTATGTAATAAAAAATAATAATAAAAATAAATGACCTTCTATAGTAGTAACATATATTTATTGACAAATTTTGTACATATTTACATTGGAATAATGAAGAATGAATGAGGTGTTAATGTATTAATTTGTCAAAAGGCTATCGACCAGAGGTCTTTCTGCCTTTTTTTGTCCAGTCATATGGCGTCAGTCGTTAATGCGTAAAAGGATGAAATGATGAAATGAAATCAAATATGGTTGAATTGGGATTTTTAAATTTAGGGTTAATATTAGGGTTTCTGGGAAGACAATATTGGGATAAGATATGGAAGTTGAAAGGATTTTTGGAGAATTTTTCTGATAGGAATCGAAGGCGTTCTAGGATAGGGATAACTAAAGTGGTATCATAGAGGAGCTGATTAGATGGATTGTGTAAAGGATTAAGAGGATGTCGGAGTTTGGTTAGGTTACGGAGGGATGCTCGCTCGCTAACTTCAATATTACGGCCTTCTATAGATAATCTTATCTAATTAAGATTTAAGGTCTGCATAAATTTTTTTATTAATTTACTTGCACAAAAATTTACCTTTTAATTTTTTAATAAAATGTAATAAAATCCTTTAGTTCGTTGTAGAAAATTAAATAATAAATTTAAAAATACGAAAACATTTCGTGAATCTACAACAATGAGTCTTACTAAGACTACAAAACAAATTAATTTGAAACAACTACTTCTCTAGCTAATACTTCGACAGACATTGAATAATACAAATTAATTTGCGTGTTACAAATAGTACAACTATTAAAGCAACACTAATTTGAATGAAATTATTTCTGTTGAATAAACTAATAAATGATAAAATGTACTTTAGATTGTTTAAATGTAACTATAACATGAAAAATTATGAAAAATAAATTTTAAACTGATTTCATTAAATTAAATTAGCAAAAGCAATTAAAAAATCTAGCATTCAAGTTTATAATCATCTGCAGACACGTGTTTCGAACTTTCGCTCTCTTCAGTACAGCTTTATTATAAAATTGATTTTAAATACAAATAAAAACACTTACTAAAATAAATATAATGAAATATGATAATAATTAATTTGTATTATTCAATGTCTGTCGAAGTATTAGCTAGAGAAGTAGTTGTTTCAAATTAATTTGTTTTGTAGTCTTAGTAAGACTCATTGTTGTAGATTCACGAAATGTTTTCGTATTTTTAAATTTATTTTAATTTTTTATTCAAAACGTGTTGTAATTAACTTTACTCCAAACCGCGATCAGTAATTGAAATTTATATGTGTAAGTAGGGGTGTAGGTTAGGTGGGTAGTCTCTATTTCACCCTCCCTCCAACAACAAAAATTATTTGAAAAATTCGTATGAATAAGTCTCTAAAAATTGTAATTATTTTATGTTTATTTATATTTTAAAATTTTTAACAAAACCTCTCGCTTATATTTTACTGATTGGAGGGTGTAATTAAAGTTATTGCAAACCGCGAGGCGATCAGTAAATAAAGTTAATACTCTCCAATCAGTAAAACATAAGTGAGGGTTTTAATTAATATAGAATTATACAATGTAAATAAACATAAAATTATTGCAAAATTTAATAGATTCATTCAATTTTTTTTGAAATTTAAGAAATTTTAAAATATAAGGTAGACGAGAATAAAAAACTAAATAAGTTTTATTAAAACAAGTTCTTAACTTGAGAAAAAATTAATAAATTTTACATTTTCTGCCTATTGCTAATAAACTATACGAGTTAAATAAAATGTATGTGAGTAATTGTAAAGAAATCAAAATTGAGCAAATAGCCCCATAGTTTCGAGTAAAATGTAGAGAAAGTATGATGGCCACATCACCATTTTTTAATATCACACACTTTTTATATTAATTTTCACTATAGTTTCGGCAGAGTTAAGCTTGTTATTCTCCAACCATACTTATCGTTTAAGCTGTCGAAACTATAGTCTCAAATAATATAAAAAGTGTGCTGAAGAAGGTACTCGTGTTTTTAATATTATATTTTGCCACGATTTAAAATTTCTTAATATAGATTTCGAAGGTTTTATAAGTTTCAACTTGGTCTTGAAAGACTTTAACATAGTCGTTGTTTTTGTACAAATGAAACCGAATGGTTCAAAAATTGCCATAAATCGAATCTGAGATTTCTGCGTTATCTGATTATATTAATCAGCAGGAATATGCTTTAAGATGGAGGCAGGGATGGGGGGTGATTAATAAGAACTTAATTATTTAATTGTTAAATGATCCGAGTTCAACTTAACGATAAGTTTTAATTATATATTAAGTGTTTAATATTGTTGGTATAAAGGAGGATATCAGGAGTGGATGGCTGTGTATCAGACATGTTAAATGTGGTCAGAGAAGAAAACTTTAGTGAAAATGGTGTCTTCAATAATAGAGGAGTGATGGGAATAAATAAGGAAATGTGCAATGTATATGAGGGTAGTTCAACAGTGAAATGCAGACATTTGTTAATGAAAGTATCAATTCTCAGTGGATCAAGCGTTATTTCAGGATCCATTGCAACCATTTAGTCATCAATTATGTTTTAAAATTGACTAGCTGCTTGTTTTCAATATAAGGCCATTTTTAATGGAAAATTGTTTTTAGACTTAGTTTCAACTAGCAGTTTAATGTTGTTTGGATTACTGGCGAGGAAATTGAATCGAGGCTGGAATAGTTTAGTTATGGAATTAATCTTAGTATACATACAAAATTATATTATTATTAAATACCAATCAACTACCGTTGAAGCAAGCTTTATAATTAATATAATTTTACGAAATCACGGACCTTAATAACGGTCGCTTATTATTTTTTTTTTGAGGTGCGGCTTTGTAATTTAGAAAATGGATTAAGCGCGTAGACCAGTTTGGCCTGTGTACGGATCACGATTTGAATGGACAGAGATCTGTAAATGAAACAGATGTGAAATACCGTCTTGCATTGCTGCGCTCCAATTTCCACATAATGCATAATTTCAGGTTTACAGCCGACAGAATTGCACGCATGGCGTTTGATTAAATGTCAATTGTAATACTGTTACGGAGTGTGTATAATCGGGAATTCTGAATCCCGTTAAAATAATACAAATTGGGAATTTTTGATGGTTCATTAGACGAAAAAAATTGATTTATATAATATTTTAAATCACAAAGTCGACGCTATGTTATTATTTAATAAAACCCGACCCCAGGATATCCTCTGATCGACTTAGAGGAGAAAAATGTAAATCTATATAATTATTGACCCAGAATCTAACACACTCGCACACACGCGAAGATTTCACTTTCGACGCTTCATTTGCATACGCGTTCGTGATCTGAAAAATGCCTACCGGAATTTATTGGTTAATCCGCAAAAATGAAATGGAGAGTTAAGTACCAGTTGCTATCTACATATAAAATTGATGGAGTAACGACCTGTGGATTTTCTGCGTATGATATGATTATGGATATGGAAAGTTGGCACGTTTATGTAAATTGTATTTTTTATTTAATTAAAGAATTACCATTGAACATTTTTAGTAAATTTAATTAACATGAAATAAAATAAGTTGTAATCTATTCCATATTTATATTTTATTAAAATTTAGGTCAATGGACGTATTTAAGGACGAAGACAATATCGCTTATGCATAGTTAAGATTTTAATCGTGTTAGAGGTGTAATTAAAACTTTCTTACCATATCCTCTCCGTCGTCATAGTCGCACATCAGTCGGAACTTGAGGACGTTCTGTGGATTCTCGGTGTCCACGAGTTCTTCAAGAGAACGCGCCAACAGCAAGGCGACCGTGGTTCGATTAACATCTCGGTATGAGAAATAGTGAATGTCTTCTTCCTGTAATATTGTCGGTATTAAATTACTTTATAATAATTATTTTTAATGTTAGTAATATAAAAAAATATTGTATTTGTTAATGCACTCTTGAAAAATATAAAGTGGATTTTATAATATAATATGAAATTTCAACGATATTTATTATGACTACATCTCTTGAGCTCATGACCTACCTCAATATATCAGATCTTTACCGATATATTATAACTATCTATATAAACAAAGTTTTGATCTGATTGGTTAGTTAAAATTAATGACTATTTGACTATTTAAAATATAAATGTATTCATTTAGTTAAACTTGAAAATATTTTCGATTTAGAGGATTTTGTAGAGACGCTCTAATTATACTATTCGAACTTCCATCACTATAGTCTTTTAAACTAATTAATTTATGACAAAATAACGTAAGAAAATACCTTATCTACGGGCCGTATGCTTAAGTTCTTCTTCGGGTAAACTTCCACCCTTAAAACTTCATCTCCAATCTTGAGGTTTTCGGGGACTCGTACGAACCGCAAGTATTCACCTGGAGGATGAAACTGGCATGCTGTAATGTAAATAAAGAAATATTAAAACTTCAACGAATTTTAAACAGCAAATATATTAATTTTCCTCTTTTTAATAAAGTTTACCTACTATAACGACTGAAGTTTTTAAATTGCATAATCTCGTCGTTTTTACAAATTCACCAATCAATATTGAATAATGAAACATTAATATTTGCTACATGAAAGTAGACTAGAGTAAATGTATTTTAAATATCTTGTCCGTTCAATAAATAAATAAATAATTTTACAGTTAGAAGTACCCACTATTCCACCCTTCATTTATTTTAATATAAACGAGTGTTTTTCAAGAAAAAATAATGAATTTAAAAAAATATTCATAGAATAAAAATTGTTAATGTCTTCTTGTGTATAAAAATTTATTCAACCAAACCCTCTTATGTTTTAGTGATTGGAGGGTGGGTTCGAGGCCACCCACCCACCGTACATATACATTCGTATTTCAACCACTTTCAGACTTTTAGTTTCCTGAAAAATATTATAAAATCGGCGTTGAAATATTTTGGAAACTAAAATCCTTCTTCTAGATTTAAATTTTTATGAATTTGTAGGGTGGGTGGATGAGCACTATCCCACCTCCAATTATTTTAATATAAAAAAGTGTTTCTCATGAAAAATGAAGTATATTAAAGAATATTCATATAATAAAAATTGTTAACGTTTTCTTGTTTATAGAAATTTATTCAACAAAACCCTAACTTATGTTTTAGTGATTGGAGGATGGGTTCGAGGCCACCCACCCGCCCTACATATACACCGGATTTCAATCACTTACAGACTTTTAGTTTCCTAAACAATATTATAAAATCGGTGTTGAAATTTTTTGGAAAAAAGAAGTGTATCCATAAACAATAAAGTCTATTAAAGAATATTCATAGAATAAAATTTGTCAACGTTTTCTTGTTTATAAATATTTATCCAACAAAACCCTAACTTATGTTTTAGTGATTGAAGGGTGGGTTCTGTAATCACTTACAGAATTTTAGTTTCCTGAAAAAAATATAAAATTAGTATTGAAATATTTTGGAAACTAAAATCCTTCTTCTAGATTAAAATTTTAATGTGTTTGTGAGGTGGGTGGGTGGTCACTATCCCACCTCCAATTATTTTAAAATAAAGAAGTGTTTCTCATAAAAAAATAAAGTATATTAAAGAATCTACATAGAATAAAAATTGTTAACGTTTTCTTGTTTATAGATATGTATCCAACAAAACTTTAACTTATGTTTTAGTGATTGGAGGGTGGGTTCGAGGCCACCTGCCCGCTCTACATATATGCTCGGATTTCAATCACTTACAGACTCTTAGTTTCCTAAAAAATATTATAAAATCGGCTATGAAATTTTGGGAAACTAAAATCCTTTTTCTAGATTTAATTTTTGTATGTATTTGTAGGGTGGGTGAGTGTCGACTATCCCACCACCAATTATTTTAATATAAAAAAGTATTTCTCATGAAAAATAAAGTATATTAAATAATATTCATAGAATAAAAATTGTTAACGTTTTCTTGTTTATAGAAATTTATCCAACAAAACCCTAACTTATGCTTTAGTGATTGGAGGGTGGGTTCGAGGCCACCTACCCGCCCTACATATATGCTCGCATTTTAATCACTTACAGACTTTTAGTTTCCTGAAAAAGCATATAAAATCAGTGTTGAATTTTTTTGGAAACTTCTTCTAATAAAAAAAGTGTATCTCATAAACAATAAAGTTTTAGTTTTAGTTATTAGTTTTCTGAAAAAAATATAGAATTAGTGTTGAAATTTTTTGGAACTTGTAATCCCTCTCCTAGTTTTAATTTTTATGCATTTGTAGGGTAGGTGGGTGCCCACTATCCCACCCTCCAATTATTTTAATATAAACCAATGTTTTTCTTAAAAAATAATCTTTAAAGAAAATTCATAAAATAAAAAATAGAGACGTTTTATTGTTAATAGAAATTTATTCAATAAAACCCTCACTTATGTATTGATGATAAGAGGGTATGTCAAAGGCCACCCACGCACCCTACATATACAATTGCATTTTATTCTCTATCAAACTTTTAGTTTCCTGAAAAAAATATATAATTAGTGTTGAAATTTTTGGAAATTAAAATCCTTCTCCTAGTTTTATTTTGTATGCATTTGTAGAGTGGTGGGTAGCCACTATCTTTAATTATTTAAATATAAACCAATGTTTCATGAGAAAATTCATAAAATAAAACATGGAAAAGATTTATAGTTAAAATTTATTCAATAAAACCCTCGCTTATATTTTGATGATTGGAGGGTGTGTTAGAGGCCACCCACCCATACTACATACCAAACTTTTAGTTTCCTGAAAAAAAAAATATAGAATTAGTGTTGAAATTTTTTGGAAATTAAAATCCTTCTCCTAATTTTAAATTTTATATATTTGTACGGTGGGTGGGTGGCCACTAATTCACCCTCTAATTATTTTAATATATATGAATGTTTCTAATGAAAAAAAATAATGGTTAAAGAAAATTTATAAAATAAAAAATGGAAAATAATTATTGTTAATAAAAAATTATTCAATAAAACCTCGCTTATGTTTTGATAATTGGAGGATGTATTAGAAACCATCAAATCACCCTACATATACAATCGCATTGTAATCCCTATCAAACTTTTAGTTTTCTGAAAAAATATAGAATTAGTGTTCAAATTTTTGGAAATTAATATCCTTCTCCTAATTTTAATTTTTATGCATTTGTAGGATGGGTGGGTGTCCACTATTCCACCCTTTAATTATTTTAATATAAACGAAGTCTCTTATAAAAAATATAGTTTAATGAAAATTCATAAAATAAAAAATGGAAAAGTTTTATTGTTAATAGAAATTTATTCAATAAAACCCTCGCTTATGCTATGATGATTGGAGGGTGTGTTAGAGGCTACCCACCCACCCTACATATACAATCGCATTTCAATCTATATCAAGCGTTTAGTTTCCTGAAAAAAATATAGAATTAGTGTTGAAATTTTTTGGAAATAAAAATCCTTCTCCTAGTTTTAATTTTTATGCATTTGTAGGGTGGGTGGGTGTCCACTATCCCACCCTCAAATTATTTAAATATAAAATAAATATTTCTCATGGGAAAATTGTTTAAAGAAAATTCATAATATAAAAAATGGAAAAGTTTTATTGTTAATAGAAATTTATTCAATAAACCCTCGCTTATGTTTTACTGATTGGAGGATGTGTTAGAGGCCACCCACCCACCCTACATATACAATTGCATTTAATCTCTATCAAACTTTTAGTTTCCTGAAAAAAATATAGAATTAGTGTTGAAATTTTTTGGAAATAAAAATCCTTCTCCTAGTATTAATTTGTATGCATTTGTAGGGTAGGTGGGTGGCCGCTATCCCATATTTCAATTATTTTTATATAAACGAATGTTTCTCATGAAAAAAAAATGTTTAAAGAAAAATCATAAAATAAGAAATGGAAAAGTTTTATTGTTAATAGAAATTTATTCAATAAACCCTCGCTTATGTTTTAGTGATTGGAGGGTGGGTTAGAGACCACCCACCCACCCTACATATACAATCACATTTCAATCTCTATCAAACTTTTAGTTTTATGAAAAAATTACAGAATTAGTGTTGAATTTTTTTTTGGAAATTAAAATCCTTCTCCTACTTTTAATTTTTATGCATTTGTAGGGTGGTTGGGTAGCCACTATTCCACCCTCCAATTATTTGAATATAAAAGAATGTTTCTCATGAAAAAAATAATGTTTAAAGAAAACTTATAAAATAAAAAATGGAAAAGTTTTATTGTTAATAGAAATTTATTCAATAAACCCTCGCTTATGTTATAGTGATTGAAGGGTGCGTTAGAGGCCATCCACCCACCCTACATATACCATCGCATTTTAATGCCTATCAAACTTATATTTTCCTGAAAAATAATTATAGAATTAGTGTTGAAATTTTTTGGAAATAAAAATCCTTCTCCTAGTATTAATTTTTATGCATTTGTAGGGTGGCCGCTATCCCATATTTCAATTATTTTAATATAAACGAATGTCTCTCATGAAAAAATAATGTTTAAAGAAAATTCATAAAATAGAAAGTGGAAAAGTTTTATTGTTAATAGAAATGTATTCAATAAAACCCTCGCTTATGTTTTAGTGATTGGATGGTGGGTTAGAGGCCACCCACCCACCATACGTATACAATCACATTTTAATCTTAATCAAACTTTTAGTTTTCTGAAAAAAAATACAGAATTAGTGTTGAATTTTTTTGGAAATTAAAATCCTTCTCCTGTTTTGATGTACTTGTAGGGTTAGTGGGTGGCAACTATCCTACCCTTCAAGTAAGTAAGTAAGTAAGTAAGTAATTTATTTCCATAAAAAATGTATACATTCTTGGATGAGTCAAAAAAAAAATATATATATAAGTGTAGGATGTAAACAGAGCTGGTAAAATTATTCTATTTACTAATACTTAGTCTATGTTAGTTTAATTAATAATTAGTTTTATTAGTTAAGACAGACTACGATAAGTAAATTAAAACTAGTGTAGAGATAAAATATTACAATTAATTATAAAACAAACATACAATAATAAAAAATAAGGAGTCAAATAATTAAAACTTAATAGCTATTGTATAAGACTTAAGCATACATTGATAAAAAATAAATAATCGATAATTAAAACTTAATAACTATTGATCACAAATTAAAATTTAGTGTAAAGATAAAATATAACAATGATTCGAGCAAATAAAATCATGAGTAATAGTACAACTATAAATAGATACGACTAACACATATTGAAGACTATGGATTATTTTACAGATTATCGCAGAATTCTTCGTACTCTTTAACACTGTAGAAACAATTTTGTTCTAAAAGTTGTTTAATATATTTTACAAACAACGTTTTTGGTAACTCTTTGATTCTGTTAGGGAGATTATTATATATTTTTACGCTTTGCACTATACACGAATGTTGATAAAAACTGTGGTTATGTTTGGGCAACTTGATTAAGTTATTCCGTGTATTATATTTGTGTTCTGTTTCATGTATGCTAAATAGGTAAATATTACTTTTTACGAATTTTAGTGTTTCATAGAGATAGAGACTTATTACAGGCATGATTTTAAGTTTTTTGAACAGTTCACGGCAGCTTGTGTTTGGTTTTTTGTTACAAATTGCTCTTATCAATCGTTTCTGTAGTACACACACTTTATGAATATTGATCTTGGTTGTATTTCCCCAAAAGATGATACCATAAGATAATTGGGATTGACAATATGCAATGTAAACTGTTCTGGAAGCATCTTGATGTACGTCGTTTCTCGTGGCATATATAAGGTACGTATATTTTGATATTTTAGAACACAACACCTCTATATGTTTATTCCATTTTAGATCTTTTTGAATTATGAGTCCTAAAAATTTAGCTTCTTCTTTTTCCGATATTAATTCGCCCTTTATATTGACATCAGTTAGGGACATCGGTGCTCTAAAATTAATAATGTGTGTCTTAGATGGATTAACTATAAGGTTATTTCTATCTAACCACGCACACATCTCATGCATTACGTTATTTGCTGCTACATTTAGTTCGTTAAAACATTGACCTTCTAAGTTCAACGTTGTGTCATCAGCAAACATTATTATATGAGCATTTATAGTTAGTGGTATGTCATTTACAAATAGCAGAAATGGTAACGGGCCTAAAATGCTACCTTGTGGGACACCGACTGTTGGACAGGCAGTATTTGATGTATAATACTGGTTTTTTATAGTCATTGTTGTTACATGCTTCCGCTCCGACAAATATGACGTTAGTAGTCGAAGACAGTTTCCTCTAATACCATAGCTAGCTAATTTATTTAACAGTAATTCATTTGGCACACAGTCAAATGCCTTTGACAGATCTAATAGTATGGAATAAGTATGAATATTTTTATCTTGGTTGTCGTAGATAAATTTGAGAAAATTAAATATGGCATGAGTTGTTGTAAACCCCTTTCTAAATCCAAATTGTTGTGCGCACAGAGTTTTATTACATTCAATATAATGCAATATTCTATTATGTATAACTTTTTCAAATATTTTGGAAAACACAGGTAGTATTGAAATTGGCCTGTAATTGCCCAGTTCATGCGTATCTCCTTTTTTGTAAATGGGCACAATTCTACCCATTTTAAGAATTGATGGAAATATGCCTTGAGTCAATGATAGATTAATGGCTTGTGTTAAAGGATCAATAATAGAATTAATTGTGTGTTTGATTACTTTTATACTCAGATCATAAATGTCGTTAGTGCTGTTGGTTTTCATGTCAGTTACAATTTTTTTTTGATTTCCGATTCGGATGCAGGCCTGAGAAAAATAGATCCCACGTTTTTGCTTTCAATAATATAATTTTGGGTTTTATTTGGTTTAGCTGTATTGCCAATTGTACAAAAATAATTATTCATCGTATCCACTATACAATGAGGATTATCTATTTTGACTTTATTAGAGTCTATTAGGTAATTTACACATGTATTATTTTTGTTGTTGTCTTGGTTTTTATTCTTGAGTATACTCCATAGTGCTTTTGTTTTATTATTTGCATTTTGAATGCGATTCGAGTTATAGTTTTTTATTTCTATTTGCAGTGAGGATTTATACTTATTTTTAAGTGACTTATAGATATTATTTACCTCATAGCTTTTTGTTCGTTGATATAGTTGATAAAGGAAATCAATTTCTTTTTTAAGATTTTTTAAGGTGCCTGTATACCAAGGTTTCTTATGCTTGAAGTTATTTTTATTTTTTATTTTGGTTTTAATTGGGCAATACTTATTGAAAGCTGCTAAGAAAATATTATGGAATTCTTTAAAATACGTTTCACAGTCGAAACAGTACAATTTTAAATCGTCCCATTTTATGTCGTTAAGTGCATTATTTAATTTCAATAAAGTTTCTTCATTTACTAATCGGGATTTTACTGTATTTTTATTTTTTTTGAGGCTGCAACCAAATTTTATGACCTGTCCTTTATGATCCGATATGTGAGTGTCGACTACATTAGCACTGGTATAATTAATATTTGTTATAATATTATCGATACATGTTTGACTGATATTAGTTACACGAGTTGGCGATTTTATAGTAATTTCTAAATTATAACAATTTAAGAGATCAATAAATAAAGAGGTTTTGTGATCACTAATTTTAAGAATGTCAATGTTAAAATCACCAGCAATAATTACATTGCATTTTTCCCTAATAATCGTTTGATATAAAACATTTTCCATAGTATTGAGAAAGTCATTAATATTTCCATCGGGTGGGCGATAAATACATAAAATGATTATTTTTTGATTTAATTTAGGTTTGAATTCTACAGCAGCAATTTCAATATTCATTTCATTAGAAAAATTATTTAAATCAGTCCTGGTATTAGCAGTTATATTATCATTTACCATGATTGCTGCGCCCCCATGGCTGTGGTTGAGTCGACTAAAACTAGAAATTTGGTGGAAATTGCTTATTTTTGGAAATGTTTCACAATCCGCAACCCAATGTTCGGTAACTAGAAAAAAATTTACATTCAGTTCATTCAAAATTATATCTAATTCATTTATTTTATTTTTAATAGATTGTGTATTTTGGTGAAACACCGTAATTAATTCAAGCGTGTTCTCGCTCGAATGTCTTATTTGATGTTTTGAGACTTCTTGTCTCGGTGAAAAAAACGTGCCACGTATGTTCCGTACGGCCACATTGCTGCGTCCATCGCTCTATCGAAGTTAGTCCGGTCTATGGTGATTTTGAATGATTTGTAGTGTTCGGGATATTTACTCTCCACGCCTTCACATGCTGCTTCGGGAAAATGAGGTTTAATATATGAAACAAGGTCCTCCTGTGTAGTTGATAAATGGAGCCGAGACACATACAAAAATGCCTTTCGCGAAATGGCTTTGATATTGTGTTGGTTTGCCGAGAGTCCAACGATGCCCTGAGATTTGGGTTTTTTCTTTTATTTAAAACAGTTTTCCAGTTACGATCTTTTTCATTTTTCTGTGACTTTCTGGAATCTTCATTAGATTCTGTACTATTCAAATTTATCGCTCGTTCATTTACTGGTGATGCAACTTTGTGTAGAGAGTTAATTTTATTCACGGTAATTACGTCCATATTTCGGTCTTCTAAGATTGATGTTGGAGTATTGGTATGCAGTGATTTATTTTCTGCATTTACTGCTACTGGCGTATAGATGGCGTTCTCAGATGATTTACAGATATCTTCGGGAACAATAATTTTATTTTTAGGAGATTTATGTTCTACTAAATTTGGTTTGCGACTTGGCTTAGATTGGAGATGTATAATTTTCTCTTTCAAAAGGCTATTACATTCCGATAGCACGTCATTCTTACTTTCTAATTATTTTATTAGCTTTTTTAAGAGTTTATTCTCTTCTATCACATAACGAAGTTGCACAGTACCTTCATTGGTGGGATTTGGAGACTTAACCTCTTCTTCCTCGTAAACGGTATTGATGTTAAGACGCTCGCATCTCTTGGTGTGGAGATCCAAGCATGCTAGATGGAAGTGCATATTACAGGTTGCACAGCAGACAGCAGACACCACATCACGCTTACATTTAAAACACTTAATTTTTGATTTATTTATGGCGTTTTCACATTCGACGTTTTCTTCGTCCGCCATATTTTGAATATAAACGAATGTTTCTCATGAAATATAATGTTTAAAGAAAATTCATAAAATAAAAAATGGAAAAGTTTTATTGTTGACAAATTCCCTCATGTGTCAAATGCAAGGTTAGAAGCCATATGGTGGCACTTCAAATTACAGCAGCTTTGTTTATCTCGATAAAACAAAAACGAAGAAGTGATAAAAAAAATCGATAAAATCCCTGTAGGGTGATAAAATCCCAGTAGGGTAATTGTAGGTGTCGTTGGTTCGCATTTGTCAAAAGTGACAGTACAATCGAATCTCCGACGTGCATTCATTTCTTTCGAATAATGAAACGTTTCGGCAGTTTAAAATCAAAGGAAATTGAAGCAATTATTAAAAGCAATATACCAACTAATACTCGGAATAATTCGGTATGTTATTTTTTTTTTGTATTAGTAACATTAACGATTCAATTGTATTTTTTTAGTAACATTAAATAAATCTCATATAACAATCTATTATTCTGGAATTTGTCTTACCAAAAATAACTCGACCTCTCGTTTTTAATCGGAAAATGCACTCAAAATGTGTTTCTTTTAAGCAAAATCCCTCATCCTGTTGACAATAAAAACCCGAGTGCGAAGCACGAGGGTTTTTAATATTGTCAACAGGATTCGGGATATTGCTAAGCAACACATTTTTCGTGCATAGGATTTTCCGATAAAAACGAGAGGTCTTGTTATTTTACTTGTGATAAAATTATAGAATTAGTGTTGAAATTTTTTGGAAACTAAAATCCTTCTCCTAATTTTAATTTTTATGTATGTAATAATTGGAGGGTAGGACAGTGGCCACACACCCACCCTCCAATTATTTACGAAACGAATGTTCCTCATGAAGAAAACCTGATATATCCACCTCTACAAAACGACTTATTCTTCTTCAATAATACAAATTTTCCACACCGATAAAAAAACGCATTACATTATACATAACATTTCCCCACTTTCTACAATTAACGTAACACTTTGCACTTTCCTAATCGCATTTTTCCGGTCCTGAAGGGAACGTTTCTAAACACGCATCTTATGCCGTTGTTAATCATCTCGAACGGCATACATTATCCTCTCTTAAATCTTGAAACAAAGGCACCTTTTACGTATAACTCCATTAACAAGTGTAACGGCTCGTGTGGGAAAATTGTCGGTGTTAATTTAGCGCCTCAAGATTGTGTTTATGTATTTTTTCTCTGTGTGTGTGGCAAGAGAAACGGATTTTTTCCAAAGGGAAATGTGCGTGCCTGTGCAATTAAAAGTAGTTTTCCGCCAGGAAATGCGTTTCTAATTATTGTGTTGTAAAAGCATTGTGTAATGGATAGGTTTAAAATGCGATTATTTAAGTATTCATCATTACCTTGAGGTTATTAAAATGATTTTTTTAAATTATGCAATAATTAACTAAAGATGATGGTAGTGAAAGTCGTGGCGAATGTTTCCATATAATAACTGCATAAAAATAATGCAAAAAGTAAGGAAATGTTCGTTTTAATATAAATATTCATAATAAATAGATTGTAGATTAAAAATTTCCTCAGTTTAAGTTTCTTGTGTTGGCAATTAATTCATAAGCATAATATGATATATATTTGTTATAAATTTAAAAGTTGTATAATTTTGAAAACTTGTATCTACTTGTACATGCAGTTGATTACTTATTATATTTATATATCTGTCATTCTGACATTAACAGCCAGAAAATACTCTCTGAAAAAGGAGAAAAACACACTAAACAAAAGTAAATATTGAAGATTCCAGGTGTCGAAGAGGATACTAGCTCCCTCAACATCATGGTAAAGAAAGGGTTCGAGTGGAAGACCATATTTAATTGTGAATTCCGCCTGTGCTCCTTTTGCCCAAAATTTAATGTATATTTTTATTTTTATTAATATGCTTATTATGTATTATTCAAGAAAGAAGACCAAAGATAAATAAATGAATTAAATAAATATGGCACAACAAACGTCAATTAAAAATTAGACTTTCTTCAATTTGATTCTCTTTGGTTTGCAATTAATTTACAGGCATCATACATTAGTTATTTGTTATAAAATCAAAATTTCTATAATTTTAAAGATGTTTCACAAATATTTGTGCTTATAATTTTTGAAACGTTAATTGAAAATTAAAATTACTTCAGATTAAGTTTCATGGGTTTTCAAGCATTATACATTATATAATCTCTTTGTTATAAAATTAAAAACTATATAATATACGAACGTATTTACATATGTTTTCAAATATTGTGTAATATATTTCTTATCTGAATACATTCTGTTTGTATCTGGAGTAAAACAATCGGTCCGTGTGTGTTTACCTGTAAAGGTCATCATTAAATGCAAGTGGATAGCTAAATGGGTTAATAGTGTTTTGCCATGCATATAAAAGATACCCGGACTGTAGTGGACGAGAAAGTGAATCCAAGGAAATGTGTATTTTTAAGGAACAAAATTTACATGTGGAATTGCGTTGCATGCAAGCAATAGAAATCCATTTTTGAACGATTTATTTATATGATAATTTATACCACTACAGTCGAGAGGTTAGCAACGTGTACATATTTTGTTTCTTATAAATTTCTAGATAAATTAGACAAATAAAGCATTAATAATTAACATCCGATACAAACCTGTTGTAATTGAAAGCAAACACCGTGTCGTCCACTTAGGCAACAATAACAGACGGCAAAAAAGAATTAGAATTAAACGCTAATAAACGTCCATAATGGCTTTCTTCATTAATGTTGTGCCATAATTCAGTGGCTTTACGAAACGCGCCGGCGTTACTTAATTTGGCGGGACCGTGCTAACAAAGAGACCATCACCGGAGACCCTTCACTGGAAAAATGGTCGAATTAATTTATGTCTTCGAAAGTGATATTTAATCATCACGTATGAATTAATTCAATTAATTTACGAGTAAAAGTGTGTTTATACGTGTGGATGCAAAAGTTACTTTTCCGCAAATCTCGAGCGCTGTTATTATTCTTATTTCCGTCGCCGTTTTCCCTGCTCCAATTTACATTAAACGCTCGACTTTCTTGTGCACTCACTAAGTGTGCTAACTATGCAAGTGAATAAATGCAATGTTTTATAAAGATTTACTCTTCTATAACAAATTATCAAACATCAAATCAAAAACCAATTTAATAGAAAAACAATCATCGTCAAGTTTATTCATTATTAATAAATTTATGTATGAATAATTCAAGACATATAAAGTAAAATCAATCAATCAATAAATTAAATTAATAAGATAATGAATTGAAATTTGATTTTTAAAAGAGAAGGAAAATAAGGTTTTGATGTTAGATTTTAAATAACTAGTGAACACAAATAAATCATTTTGATGTTAGGAACAGCTTTATTTATTTTTATAAAATGTGTGGTCCTATTGTTTGTCTTGTTAAAACCCATATTAATTAAAGATTGAAATTCAATAAAGATTTAGTGATAATAGTTTAATGGATATTCTTTATATAATTAATTATTCGTTTAGTAGTTTTACTTAAAGACAATAAATTATATTTTTATTATTGAGAGAAATGTGTGATTAAATTTTCATGAGTTGATCGTAAAATTTTATTACTAATTCTAGAAAATATCAACACATAGATTAAGATTTAAGACTAGATATTTTAAATTTACTTTTTATAATACCTTCAGCTTATCTTATTAAATGTTGATAGCTCGAGGAAAAAATACCAATTGTCAAGATATCAAGAAACTATTTTAATTAAATTTCCACTTGTACGAATTTAAATATCTTATTAACGGAAATAATTATTAATTCCCATGCCATATTACGTTTATTTCGTTCCTCCGATGTGTTTTCTTTGAGAAATTTCCATTAAGTCTATACCGTTACCAATTTTATTACCATGGATTAATGTGATCGATACAGTCGAATAACTTTCCAAAATAATTTAAATTTTAAGCATTACATATGCGTTAACTCTTTAAATTTCTTACATTTGCATCTATATTATTTTGAAATGAATGAATTTTTATTTAACTTCTATAGTATGCCGTTTAAAAAATTACCTCTTATTTCTACTTTAAAAAATAAGTTAAGTATAGTTAATAAATCCATCTTTTGCATAATCAGGTAAATGACAACGCGCGACTGCGAATTAAACCGCAATCCGAACGACAGGAAACCGTACAATTTCTTGAAGAAAGCAAAACTCGTTACCGCAACTAACGTCCCATCAATTATTTCTCGGATCCCTCACCTGTATTTATTCCTCGTATTTTACCTATTGAGGACGTCTGTGTGAACGGGTCATGGAACGATGAATGGTGGAAAATTGTACCACTCAAGGACATTCGTATTAATAATTTCCCATAATTACTCCATCACCAACAGACTTGTCATGTCAAGACTATGCGTATGGATTATGTTTTTAAAAAAAATCTGATAGAACGAGAAGGAGAGAGAGAGAGAAGGATAAAGCGTCCAGTTCCAATTAGTGTATTAGTTGCGTCAGTTGATCTTAATTATGTTGGGATATAAATGTCGAGTGGACGTTATGGATTGGCAAGGTGTTGTGGATTAAATTTTCTGTTTTCACTTTGGAAAAGTTGCGCCGGGCGTTATGTAAACGTGACGCGTTGTTGGTCAATAGTTTCTAGATGTATTGTGCATTTCCTGTTATTAATTGTTTTGTGCGGACGTGCGCTTGGGAATGTTTAATTTTCGATTTGCTAATAAAATTCATCAGTTTAATAACTAATCATTAACTTCTGATTATATAAATTTCAAATGAGGACACTTATTAGTAGCTACCATATAATCCTTAAAACCCATTCTCTAAGAAGTCCTTTTTAAACAAAACTATACAACCTAAGAATTTAATCTAAATTATGTGCAGAAATAATATGAATAAGACAATAAGACGAATTGTCAAATATAACGACACGAAGTGTCAAATAATTATACCTTGTTAAGGCAAAAAGGTCACAATTAGCCAATCATTTGATGAATCGTCATCAAGAGAGTCTCCGCAGAGCCAAACATCTGGCAGAAGAATAGAAGGTGAAAATGGAAGAAAACATATTTTGTGAATTCAAGCCTTTCCAAATGCGATCATAATTTCTGTAGAAATTTTTTATGTACAATAGTGAAATATTTTTGTTAGCATATTGGATAAAACAAATAATACCTAAAAATTCTCGCGAATGATATATGCATTGGAGGGTGGGTTTGATACTCTAAAATTATTCTTTTGTTCTCAGGAAAAATTCAGGTAGAATAAACGCAAATGAAAAAAGTATAATATTATTAGAGACTGAGGTGAACTAGTGCTCTATCTTGTGGATGTTAGGTTCAAATCCCGCTCGGTTAGTCAAAGTGTTAAATTTATTTGAATTTTTACACATTGTAATTTAACACTTTGACTAATCGAGCGGGATTCGAATCTAAGATCCACAAGACAGAGCACTAGTTCACAATACTCTCTAATAATATTATATTTTATAACCAAAGTATAGTAATTTAAAACTTTCGCTTACGGTTTATATTACAGGAATCCTATCTTAACATACATAATAAGATAATTCAAGCAGTAAATTATTGCTACAATAACCTACAGTAATCTAGAATAAACACATCAACATTTCAAGTTCAGCTCGACCAGTTAAATGCAGGTTAATTTATATCAAGTGTATCGCACACCTTTAAAAAAATATTTTCTAACGGAACAAGCCGGCGGTTTACATCTGCATAATTAACCTGCATCTTCTGTTTTGTTTAAGCAAAGCCACACGATGAGTTACCGTTATCAAAAGGTCTTGCAAAGGCAAAAAACACCTAACGTTGCGATTATTTATCTGACCTCCATGTTCAGGTCAGAAGGTGTCCATTGAATAATTATAGCGAGTTTTCATTTAATTAATGTAATATAGCCTTTTATTTATTTTCACTTGACGATATCCTGTTTATATTAGATATATAAACAATTATATATTAATTACTACTAAAATTTAGGTCACAGGACTTGCGGGTTCACTATGTGTTTTACCACTCTGACACCATCTCCTGCTTCAGATAATGGAATTCTCTGTCAGTAAAGTATTTTTGTCATACAAGCAATATTTTAAGGTTCTTGAAATGTGATGGTTATTATGTGTTATTTTTCAAAACAATTTCGAGACCATAGATCTTTCATCATCTGATATTTGGTGAGTGGTAAATTTATTTTTTTCAAATATTCAACAAATAATAACTAGATAATACGTTTATTAGCCAAAATATTAAAGTAAAAATTATGATCAGACATCATGCTAGGTACCACGTATTCTGTTTTTTTTTGTATTTTCTAGAATTCCTAATCCGTTTGCGAATATCTACTGAAAAATAAAGAAGCGTCTAAATTGGAAGAAAACAAAAATAAGCATATTTTTAAATAAATCTTAAATATATTAATTTAGCTTTAATTTTTCATATGTTATATATATCTTCTTCTGTCATTTTCCAAAATCAAATGGGTTATCTGCTATCTACCAGTTGCAATATATCATCTGTAACCTCTGTTTATCATCTATTATTTTTTTACTTGTTAACTGTCTTCTGTTATCCCCCATCTAATTGTTTTATTATGTACTAGAAAAGTCTAGTAATTGATATACTAAAAAATTACATTCTTAATGTTTTTTTTTCTACAATTCGTTAATCATATTTTCAAAAAAACATAATAACCATAAATCCTCAATATATTACACATCACCTGCGATACTCCATTTGTCTGATATGTCTTTTACCAGAAGTTACTACTCTGTCATCTATCATTTATCATTTAGCATCTGTCACCTATCATCTGTTATGTGTGTTATGTGTCATCTTTCACCTGTTGTCTGTCATTATTTATCTGTCGTCTGTTATCTGTCCTCTATAATCTATCATCTATCATCTATCATCTATCATCTATCATCTATCATCTATCATCTATCATCTATCATCTATCATCTATCATCTATCATCTATCATCTATCATCTATCATCTATCATCTATCATCTATCATCTGTCATCTAGCATCTAACATCTATCATCTATCTTCTGTCATCTGTTATCTGTCAATTATCTGCTAAATTTCATATATTTTCATTTGTTATCTGTTGAAAATATTCGTTAAAATATTGAACAATGGAAAATGCTAGAAAAGTTTTATTAAAAGAAGTGTGAGTGGTTGTATTATCTATATTAGTTTAACTACGGTCATTTTTAGGATCTGTAAAGTACCTGTGATTAACCAAAGAATGCACTCTAATCTTAACAACCTATTAAAATTGTATTAAAAGACAATAATAAAAAACTTTTCATATATTCTCAATGTATTATGTGCCACTTGACATTTACAATATCGGACGTCTGCCACATGCCATTATCAGTTATATAAATAAATATTGCATCTGTTATCTTATATAATATTGTTTGATTTCATATGTCATACTTGAAAATCATTATGTCATCTTCTCGGATCTGTATTTGTTATATATATATATATATATATATATATATATATATATATATATATATATATATACATCTTTATTACCAAACAAATAAATATAAATAAACTGAATATAATACATGAATGATATAATGGATGCTAGTGAGTTAGTTAAAATGGATTACGACCAGCGGACTTTTAGCCGGGATTTGTCATTGTCTCATTGTCGATGCGTTTTGTCAGTCTGTCTCTGAAGAAGATAATGGATAATGGTGATGCGATGAATTCAAATGTAGTAAATGAAGGGGTTTTGAATTTTGGGATCAAGATGGCATTTCTGGGCAAGCAGATGACGAAAAGGATGTGTTGTTTTTTTGAAGCTTTAGAAACAGTGGGTGCATGGAAAATTAGGGCTGTATCAACTGAGAATTTGAGAAGATATTTAGAGGGATTAAAGTAAAGACGATGGGGATTAGAAAAGTCGAAGAGTCAGAATATGTTATAAAGAAGCGGAGATAGAGGGGAAGCTTGGGTTGGGCCTTGTACAGGAAAAAAAGAAGGGGAGTAAATATTGATTTTGACTTGAAGGGATCTGTTTGAAAGGAATTGATTGATAATGAAAAAATATAGGTATGAATTTTAAGGAGGTAGAATTTGTACAACAGACCTTGATGCCAGAGAGAATCGAAGACTTTTTGGATATACAATAGTAAGACGGCTGATGACTTTTCTTCAAGGTGTACTTGAGATAAGGATGGTAAAAGGGAGGGTAGTGGATCATTTTGGAAGGAAGCCAAATCGGTAGTTCAGAATACGTTCACGGATTAGAAGCAATATTTTGTTTTTGAGGAATGATTCGTAAGTAATAATAATCTCTCATCTATCATATCTCAAATATGTTTCTACGAAAAATGAAAAATTATTTTAAAATATTTATGTAATTTGTCATCTATTATCTATCATATATCTGGGATCTGCATCTGTTGTTAATTTGAAACATTTGAAAATTTTTGTCTTGAAAAAAAAATTACGATAAAGAGAAAAATTACTAAACCATTCGAAATCATATTTATTCACTGCAGATGTTTTCATATGGATAATTTAAAAATGCCAACTTAAAAATTATTATTCATTAATCAAATAAATATGGATTTTCAACATCTTAACGCCTTATCAAGTAATGAATTGATAAAACGAAAATAAAATTCCTTACTTCACTTATAATTTTTATTAATACCAGATGTACATTTCAAGTACTATGTACTCATTATCAATGGTTAATAAATTAACATTTAATAAATTAATAAAAATTATAAGTGAAGTAAGGAATTTTATTTTCGTTTTATCAATTCATTACTTGATAAGGCGTTAAGATGTTGAAAATCCATATTTATTTGATTAATGAATAATAATTTTTAAGTTGGCATTTTTAAATTATCCATATGAAAACATCTGCAGTGAATAAATATGATTTCGAATGGTTTAGTAATTTTTCTCTTTATCGTAATTTTTTTTTCAAGACAAAAATTTTCAAATGTTTCAAATTAACAAATTTCGTTTCATCATAATATATAACTTCACATTACTCAACCCGAAATTTAGTGAAGTAATGAATTAAAATTTATTCATCTGTCGTCTATCGTCTATTATCTATCATTTATTATCTATCATCTATCGTCTACTCTAAATTATTAAGTAATTGGTAAATTTATATTAATTGTTAGAATATATTTTTAAGTAGACATGTAAAGTAAAATCAATAAATAAATAATTATCTATCATCTATCATGACATTTATTATCATTCATCAAATCTAAACTACTCCCTTCTGATATTTGTCATCTGTCATCAGTCTGCTGTGATCTGTCGGAGCTATTATTAATATAAAGTTTCTATAAAGATAAATAATACACAAATTACACGGACATTAGATAAAAATACGTAATTTTTTCTAAAAACAAAATGATTTTTTGTTTTATGCAATAAGTATTTTTAAGATTAGTATTTAACTAAAAAATAAAAAGAAAGAAAGAAGCTAAAATGCAGGAACACATATATTTTTAAAATTACAAACTATTCTATTATATTTTTGTAATGAGACAAAAGTCTTAACTGTCACTTGGGGATTTTTGTTATCACATATCGTTTGTCATCTATCATCTGTCATATATTATTTTATGTTATTTATCAGATGACAGATGCCATCTGTCATCTGTCGTCTGTCATCTGTCATATATCATCTGTCATCTGTTACCTGTCATATGTCATCTGCTAACTGTTATCTGTCATCTGATATATGTTATCTGTCATTTACTAAAAATATTTACATATTTTTAATACCAATTGTTATTAATCCAAAACTTCAAGGAAATTATAAAGAAAAAATGTATTTGACAGCAAAACCGGCAATAAAGTTTTAACGCCATGTAAATCTTCATAAAAAACCTTGAAACCTTACACATATAAAAATTAAAAATATAAATTAATTGTTTTAAAAATATTAGATTAATAAGGAATGTCTTTTACGTTTTTGATTGTAAAATGCAATTTTGTATTTTACGTGCGTAAACCAAAAATTTGTTATTTTGGAAAAATGTTGAAATGATGGAAATAAATAAGGACTGATGACGGATAATAGACTATTTTTAATTATTCATGCACTCAAATAATTAATGACATTTCATTATTTGAGTTAAGAAATTAAAATAATTTTAAATGTGCTATGATTTAAAAAGATAGCAAATGTTAAAAAATACTTAATACGTAATCTGTCATAACTATTATCTGTTGTTTTTTTGTATTAATTTTGTCAACTATCATATCTGTCATCATGTTATATCATTGTTTATAGTTTGTCATCTGCCACCTGTCATATATTGCCTGATATATTTTTTCCATCAATTATGAGTTATCAGTCATCTAGTATCTGTTAATTGTCATCTGCTGTACCATCTATTTTCAGTCGATTGTTATTTTCTGACATCGAAAACCTTTGGTGCTGTATTTCGCTTATTTTTGATCCGATTTTAATAAGTAAACCATCAAATTAAATCGTTTTTAAGAGACTTTAATATGAACTGAACTGATTTCTTGCATGTAGTTTTTGACAAAAGGCGATCTACTTTTTTTTCACATTGCACTCTATTTCAATTTTTATATTGATCCACAAGGAAATTTTTTTCTGAATATAAAATTGTAAACTATTTTATCCATTCATTAAGCCAAAGTCGAGAAATTGAGGACTTTTTGAAAAAAAGTACCCATAGTAAACAATATACAGAGCCTATTACAAATATCAAAAGTGACAGTGTCAGTCATTGGTACAATACTACAATGATTTTTAATAATTTCACCATTAAATTTAATAAAGAAGTAGTTTTTTTAGTATTTATAATAGAGAATTTTCTTTCAAATACGTAGTCATAAAGAACAACAAAAAATGTATTTTAAAAGGGAAGAGAGAACCAAAACAAATAATTTAAAAAAATCTAAATATATGTGGTGTCCGTCCTGATGCAACCCGATTGTATTCGGCACTTCTATTGGCAATTCACCCAGAAAATTATTTATTTCATTTGATAACATTTTTTATTAAGACTGCCTTTAGTAAAACTGGCCCACCTCTCTGTCTCATAATATACCATACTACTCATTAACACTAAATAGTTTTTGGAAAATATTTTCCACTACAACAATCATTACGCACCAGTCTTTCAAATTTGCTGGCACATGGAATTACTCTATCAGAAAAACGATTTCTGTAGAGGCACAAAATTCTAGTACAGTGTGAAATCTTGCTACATTTTAATTATGAAATTATTAAAAATCGTTGCAGTATTGTATCAATGGCCGACACTGTCCCTTTTGACATTTAAAATAGGCTCTGTATATTATTTACAATGGATACTTGATTTTTTGTTTTTTTTTTCAAAAATTCTCAATTTCTTGACTTTAATTTGATGTATGGATAAAATTGTCTACAGTTTTATATTCAGAAAAAAATCTCCTTGCGGATCAATAAAAATATCTATACAGTGCATTTTGAAAAAAAAGTTGATCGTCTTTTGTCAGAAACTGGATGCAAGAAAAAATATCAGTTCAGTTCATATTATTAAAAAATGATTTAATTTGATGTTTTATTTATTAAATTTGGATCAAAAATAAGCAAGATACAGCACCAATGATTTATCGCCAGTCACCCTGTATATTAATATATACGTGAAAATTTAATATCAAAAAAGCATTATAATTTTTGTGACAATTATTGTAAATTTCCAAAATATCAACTGATATCTATTATCTTCTATCAATTATCTTTCGCCTGTTATCTGCTATCGGTCATCTGCCATCTAACATTTATCATCTGTCAACACTTATTCATCTGTCCACTGTCTCTGTCATCTGTCATCTGTTATCTGTCAAGTCATCAGTCATCTGTAATCTGTCATCTGTCATATATTTGATGTTTGATATTTATTTATTTGTCCAATGTGAATATAACTGTTTTAAGGCTATATAATGTATATAAAAATTTCGATTTCACATAGAAAGGCTCAAGTTCACGTCCACGTGATCTTCCACTCTCGCCCGATTTGTCATTCGTTACCTGTTTTATGTCATCCATCATCTGTCATGTTTATCTGTTATATGTCATCTGAGTGATATTCATGATTGATTCGTTTTGAAGAATTATACATTCCAAAAGTCAATGGCGAATAATTTAAATTGATACCTTAAATTATACAAAAACTAAAGTATCGTGAAAATTTAATTCCAACGTGGCATTATAATTTCTTTACAATTGTTCTAAACTTCAGTTAATTTGATTTCTGTCAATCATTATCTTGTATCATCTATCATTTTTAAACTTTTATTCGACAGCTATCTTCTATCTATCTTTCACCATGTATATCATCTGTGATCTATCAAATAATGTCACATTTAATATTATATCTGTTATCTGTTATTTATCATCTATCATCTGCTCTAAATTATTAAGTAGTTTTTAAATTTATAATAATTGTTAGTATATATTTTTTAAGTAGACATGTATAGTAAAATCAATAAATAAATAATTTATCATTTATCACCACACTTATTAACGTTCGTCAAATCTAAACTTCTACCTTCTGTTATTGTTATCTGTCATCTGTCTACTGTGATCTGTCATAGCTATTATTAATTTTTCAAAATTATAAAGTTTCTATAAAAACATTATACACAAATTACGCGAACATTAGATATAAAACGTAACGTTTCTAAGAACAAAATGGTTTTCAATGTTTTATGCGATTAGTATTTTTTTAGGTTAGTATTTACCTAAACAATATTTAATTGAGGCATGGAACTAAAATGTAGAAACACATATATTTTTAAAATTACAAACTACTTTCTTATACTTTTATAATAGGGCAACAATCTTAACAGTCACCTGTCATCTGTTATATGTCAATTTACCATCTGTCATCTGTCATATGTCGTCTGTTATCTGTCATCTATCCTTTGTCATGTGTCATGTATCATCTGATTTTTATCATCCATCTTATATTATCTATCATCTGCTCTAACTTGTTAATTAGTTTGTAAATTAATATCAATTGTTAGAATATATTTTTTAGTAGACATGTAAAGTAAAATCAATAAATAAATAATGATCTATCATCTATCATGACATTTATTATCGTTTGTCAAATCTAAACTTCTGTTATTTGTCATATGTCTACTGTGATCTGTCGTAGCTATTATTAATTTCACGAAATTATAAAGTTTCTATACACATTATATAAAAAACGTAAATTTTTCTAAGAATAAAATATAATTGTTCATGTTTTGTGCCATTAATGTAATAAGTATATATAATATTTCACACAGCCGTCTAATTGAAGAAATAATCTCACATGCAGAAACACATATGTTTTTAAAATTACAAACTACTCTCTTATATTTTTGTAATGAGACAAACATCTTAACTGTCATTTGAATTTTAGTTGTCAAATATCGTTTGTCAACTATTACCTGTCATATATTATTGTCATCTGTTATATGTCACCTATCATATGTCATCTGTTATCTCTCATCTATCATTTGTCATTTGTCATGTATCGTCTATAATCTACCATCTATTATCTGTCATCTGCTATCTGTCATCTTACATTTGACATTTGTCATTTGTTATCTGTTACGTAATAAAAATATGTATTGACATAGTTTTAATGACAATTTTAATAGATTCAAAATTACAAGGAAATTATGAAGAAAAAAAATGCATTTGACAGCAAAGCCTTCAATAAAATTTTATTATCATATAATCCTTCAGAAAAACAACCTTGAAGCCTTACGCATCTAAAAATTAAAAATTAAAAAATATCATAATAATCATAGAGAGGGCTGAAAGACCTCAGGTCTATAGCCCTGACGGACTAACACCATTTATTTATTTGTATGTTAAATGTTATTATGTATTGTAAATGTATCCAAATAAAGATTATTGTATATAATCATAGAGAAATAATTTACAAAATTTTAGATAAATAAAAAAGGTCATTTGCGTTTTTGGTTGCAAAAATTTGTAATTTTAGAAAAATGTTGAAATAATGAAAATAAATAAGGACTGATTCTGGATAATAGACTATTTTAAATTATTCATGCACAAGATTTAAAAATATCGCGAATTTCCAAAAAATCAAAATAAGCTGAAAAAAGATATTTATCAGTGTAAATACTCAATACATCATCTGTTATCACATAACTATCATCTGTATTAATAATAAATTTCATTCAAATCGAATAAAGCGTTCAATTGTTATAAACAAAAGAAATAATAAATTTTGAAACTTTGAAGACAAATTCCGGCTTAACCGTAAATATTTGGATATAGATAAGTTGTGTTAAATCATCATATTTTGACCCCAGGAATATATGTTCCATTTCCCCACATTAACGGGACACCCTGTATATCATCTGCCACCTATCACCTGTAATATAATATATAATATTCTCTTAACTATCAACTATCATATTCTTACCTGAAACCGGACATTTCTTATGTAGCATCTATTTTTTTTAACTATTTCTATTCATTCATATGAATTCTGCCCTCTATAATTTATTATACAGGGTGAGTTTTTTTCGATGTTCTCTATGGGGATCTCGGAAACTATAAGAGATAGAGAAACGGTTAAATGGGGAAAGAAGTGTAGATTTACGAGACGAATAAAATTCCACTTTCAAAGTTTTCAAAAAAGTCAAGGGTAACTAGATATTTTGAAAAAAGTAAAAAGTGTCAATTTTTTCAAATCAATATATCTCGGTTATTATAACAGATAGAAAAAAACTGTAAAGGACAAAGTTTTAGATAATTTTATGTAGATTAATAAAAAATAATCAGAAAAATTTTATTGCCATTATTTTCCGAGATATGATGCAAACTTACATTTTTTTAAATGGAAACCATAGTTGGCTATAGCCTCATTCAAAAGGTATTTTTTTTCTCTTTAATCCAATATGGCATACGACATAGTTATTTCTAAAAATAAGTGAGTTATAGTTATTTTAAATTTTATTATAAATAAAAAATGGGTAGCCATGAAAAAGATGAAATTAAAACAATTGCAGTTGTTTATAATAATAGCAATATTGTAATTATTAGTTCTACAAAGTTAAATAAAAATGAAAAACCAGCATAAGAATTATAATTTTGTAATTATTAAATGGCCTTATGTATGTTGTATAAACCCATTTGTTTCTTACAAAAATATTATGAACAGATGAATCGCGATTCACTAATTGTGGTATTTTTAATCGCCACAATGAACATAGATGAACTTAAGAGAATCCACGAGAAGTTTCACAGAGAAAACTACAAATTAAATTTGGGTTTAATCCATGGTGTGTTTGGATTAATAATTCTCGGTCCATATATTTTTGAAAGCTCACTAAGTGAAACTGATTACTTTCATGTTCTTCAGAAAACATTTGAAGATACGCTTGATTGTTTAAATTTATCATTACAAGCAAGATTAAAATGGTTCCAATATGACCGTGCTCCACGTCATAACATGTTGGCTTTACAAATTATTTAAATTATGCTTTTCCTAACTCATAAGTGGGAAGAAATAAAGCAATCCCAGGGCCACCTAGATCTCCCGATCTGCGCGTTTTAATTTTTTTTTCTGTAGGGTTATGTAAAAAAAACAAAGTATATGAAAAATCATATCACCTGTGGAGGATCATAAACTAGTTGTTATTGAAACATTTAATTCAATTCACATGAGAATAGTCAAAAAGCCATAAATTCAATTTTAAAAAGATATAATTTATGCCATAATAGTATTAATGATGGACTCTTTGACCATATTTTTTTAATATTAAAAAATCTCTCCCATTCATACATTGATAATTACAGAATTACTTTACGCAGTTGTTTCATTTTGGTTTATCTCTGTAAAACTAATAATTACAATATTGCTAATATTATAAACAACTGCAATTGTTTTACTTTCACCTTTTTCATGACTACCCATTTTTTATTTATAATAAAATTTAAAATGACTATAACTCACTCATTTTTAGAAATAACTATGTCGTATGCCATATAGGATTAAAGAGAAAAAAAATACCTTTTGAATGAGGTCACAGCCAACTATGGTTTCCATTTAAAAAAATGTAAGTTTGCGTCATATCTCGGAAAATAATGGCGATACAAATTTTCTGATTATTTTTTATTAATCTACATAAAATTATCTAAAACTTTGTCCTTTATAGTTTTTTTCTATCTGTTATAATAACCGAGATATATTGATTTGAAAAAATTGACACTTTTTACTTTTTTCAAAATATCTAGTTACCCTTGACTTTTTTGAAAACTTTGAAAGTGGAATTTTATTCGTCTCGTAAATCTACACTTCTTTCCCCATTTAACCGTTTCTCTATCTCTTATAGTTTCCGAGATCCCCATAGAGAACATCGAAAAAAACTCACCCTGTATATCAGTTTAATACTGAGATAATGCAATTGTTTGATTTTAAAATATTGGTTTATTAAAGACTACATATGTTTTCCCACACTGTGGCTTCTTCAAGTGAAGTAAATATACAAAATAAAATATACATTGTTTCTTATATGTTCAGATTGGCCGGGGAGGAAAATATTTTTAGAAATAGCAAACAACACTCTGCATGAATTTTCCAAAATAATCAAAAACACAAAAATTCAAAATCATAATAGTAATGAAATGTCAATAGCAAAATCAAACAAAAACTAAATCAAACATAAATAAAATAGTCTTCATTAAAGCCGATAAAGGCAAAACGAAAATATAAATTCTAAATGAAATAGAATACATAAATAAAGTCAAAGAATTCATGACAACAAATTCATTTAAATCTTTAAACACCAACCTAATAAAAACATACCAAAAATAAGTAACTAGACAAAATTAATTAAGTATTTGTTTTCAAATAAAAAAAATTCTCATTAATCAATATGAATTCACAACCACCAAAACTATACGGATTAATTAAACTTCACAAAGACAATAATCCAATAAGGACAGTAGTCTCCTAGCCAAAAAACTGAATAAACTTTTAATGAAACACTTAAATTTTATATTCATCTAGTTAATAACATTAAAAATATTCAGCTACACAATAATGCAAAATTCGTCTCTTTTGACGTAACAAATCCTTTTACAAACGTACGTGCGGGGGAAGTACGCGAATTAATTATAAATAAGCTCGGAGACAATAATACTAATCCATTAATAATAGACGAAATTTTAACCCTCTTAGACATTTGTTTACGACAAATTCGCTAGACGTTAATAATCAGATTTATATACAAACAGAAGGATGAGCAATGGAAACCCCACTAATCCCCCTAATAGCCAAAATATTCATGTATCACCGTGAAAATAATATATCAAAATTAACACTATTTAAAAACTGCACATATTGGTGGAGATACATCGATGATATCTTAATAATTTATATTAATTGTTATTTTTTTAAGTGAACATGTAAAGAAAAATCAATAAATTAATCAATCAATAAATTAATAGCATTTACAGGCACAGATATACAATTAAATACGTTTTTAAACAATTTAAACCAACAACACAATAAAATTAGATTCACAATTGAAACCGAAATAGATAAATTAATCAATTTTTTTTAGATTTGACAATTACAATCACACAAACAAACATGACGTTGCTATTTATAATAAACCTACACACACAGATAGTACAATAAATAATAAATCGTTTCACCGAACTAAGAATAAAATAGATGCATCGATGATGCATCGAGTTTTATCGATACCAATATCGACCGAAAATTATAAAAACAATTAAACACAATCTATTAGATAGCAGTTAAAAATGGCTACAACAAAACAATGATTAACAAACTAATAAAACAAAAACAAAACAATTATCAGTAATTTTATATCCCCCCTTCAATCACTATCAATCAGAACCAAAAAACAATTTAAATAAGTAATTGTGGAGGCTTTCACTTTGTGATACATTTTGATAAATTCAAAATTGATAATGACATGCTGAAGTTATCGAAACTATAGTTACAAGTATAAATAAAAAGTGATACCAACAAAGTTAATTGTTTATTTATTTTGAATTTATAAAAAAACAATTTCTCTACAATAACATTCAATGGCCATTTAAGCGAAAGAATCAACATAGCACACAAAACCCGTAATTCCTTATCAAAAATAATCAAAAACAACAAAGATAAAATAGTCAAAAACTAGGCAGAATGGAGTCTATTTACTAAAATGTATGAACTGCCTCAAAATTTACGTAATCCCAACCCGACGTGCATTTGAGGACCAAATCAACGAATACCTCAAATGTTTTAGTTACCAAAAAACTTTATCAACATACGCAAACCATTTCCTAGCGGAAAACCACACATTCAACCCACACTTCAACATCCTACATAAAGAAAGAAATTGACAAAAACTAAACCTATTGGAAAATTTAGAAATTAATCGATATTTCTTGAATGTTATCGGCGTTTACTTGGTGGTACATTTAGATTAAAATTAAATAAAATACCTTTAACTTTGTTTTGCCACAATAGTTATTTATTAACTGTGACTATAGTTTCGATCATAAACTGATCATTGTCAAACATATAGTACTTAAAAATATTTACAAGCGTTATTTATATACCTTCGAAAAGAGGAGAAGAAATTAAGTCAGGGTGGTCATTAAGAAAGGAAATCCCGGGATTAATTTTTGCTTTGTGAATCTCTATGAAAATATGATTATTGTCTAACAAATGATTAGCAAAAGTAGAGTTCCTATGTTTCAATCTGAAAGCTCGTTCGTGTTCTTTAAGTCGTGTTTCAAAATTTCGACCAGACTGACCAATGTAAATTCCTTTACATGATTCGCACGTTAATTTATAAATACTTGATTTCTTCAATTTGCCTAATTTTAAATAAGTAATTGTGGAGGCTTTCACTTCATGTGCATTTTGAATTGTCTAATTTTGTTTTTGAGTTGTACATTGAATTTGAATATTATTACATCTAAAAGCCACTTTAACGTTACATTTTTCTAAAATATTTTTGATTTTAAGGCTAATCATACCGAATAAAGTTAAACTTTGAAACCGTTTATTGTCTTCTGAAGTTGGAAAAAAGTTATAATCGCCTTTGTTTAGAATAAAAACTTTGAAAGTGTAAAAATAAATTCATTTTTTTAACAATTTAAAAATTGTAAATATTTTATCGTAAAAATGCTTTACCTGCACTTAGTTATTCGAGATAATTGAACAGATATACCAGCTCGCTTAAGTAATCCAATTAATAAGGTTCTATCATGTGGAACTGAAATCCAAATTGGAATAGATTCGATTACGATGAAAGTTGAAGTGATCAAAAGCTACGAGAGCATTTATTTAATGTTGTTTTGACGCATAAATCTAGCGATTATTTGCAATAAGGAAGCTAATGATTTAAATTGAAGCAATTAACTTATGCTATAATTATTACGACTCTAAGTAATCTACGTTCGGTTTAGTTGTGGATGTTAATTTACAAACATAAACTAGGAAATATTAAAATTATATTTATAATAAATGTGCCACTTACATAATTTTGGCTTACAGATTACACATGTAAGATATTTTTATGTTAATTAAGATAAATAAATATAAATATAAACAGCCAAAAAGTCTATCATAAAAGGGGACAAAAGAATAAAATAAAATCATTATTAATTAATTTTAAAACATTATTCGTAAATCTATAAAACGAGTCTTATAAAAACAAATATTCTTGAATGTTATCGACATTTACTTGGTGATACATTTTGATTAAAACTAAATATCATTAGTAAATTTCCTACAACGGCTTAAGGGAAATACATTTTGTCATTATTAAATGTATTATGTTTTTATAAGTTTTTATGCAATTATTTTATTATGACGATACTGTTCTAATTTTAGTTGACTTTATACATATTTATTATGAAAATGTAATTACTTACCAGTTGAAGAATGCAATATAGCAATCACTATAATTGTGATGCTCAAGAAATTCATCATCGATTCCTCATTTGGGTCAGCAAAGAGTTATTAATGCCTGAAACATAAATAATAATAATAAATTAGTTAATTTCATGAAATCAAAAATAATACTTATAGCACTTATATTCAAGATGTATCACAAAATAAACGTCTCCACGATTAAATACTCAAAAGTAATATCCAGTTTTTCTTAACAAGAAAGAAATAATTCAATATTTTTATCATGAATTATTAAAATGTATATATTTATTCAACATGTAACAACCATAAACACAGGTTAACGCCACAATAACTCGGAACTAATAAATAATTCATCGATTCTGTAACGCTAATCAATTAAATTAGAATCTCCAGACCATATGGCACTGGTGGTATATTAAACAAATAAAATATTAGTGAAAGTCGCATTTTGAAAATGAGCGAAAACTACCTAAAAAAATTAATATTAGGATATTCGTTAATGGAGATCATCATGGTACACATTCTTGCCAATAAACACCAACAAAAGGAGAAAAAGTCTTGCCGATGAAACTTTCTAATTGGAATATTTAAATCGCTGATTTATTGTTTAAGATATTCTCGAGATTTAGTAAAAGTGATTGGTGTGTATAACATTATTTTCACTTAATTTATAGATAAAATATAAAATTACATGGATTTTCTTTGTGAAGTTTAATTTATCACAGATATTTTTTTCCTATTGGTTAATTATGAGTATTAGGAAGATATACTAATAATTTATTTACTAGTGTTTTAATCCCTAAATTATGCTCTCAGGATTATACATTAGGTTGTTTACAATCGTTCAAATATTTAATATCCATTATCGAGATATTCTGGAAGATTATATTGACTCAAAGAATAGATAGTGTTTAATTAATTAAGTGTATCTCAATATTTATAGAAGTAAAAATAAGCAAAGAAAAATGGAATGACTAAAGCAGACTTAACTTAAATATAAACTAAAAACGAAAAAAAAGAGAATCCTTCTAAATTAAACATTTAAACTAAAAAATACTATGAAAATATGAACCTTATTTAATTTTCTCTATGTCTATAAGATTGTATTAAGAAAAATATTCCTCAGTTAATTTCTTACGTATCGATTATATTGTTTGTGGCACGTACAGCAATTAAATGCCGTAATGAATAAAATGTACCAGATTAAGTTTCACTATCATTAGCACAACTAAGGTGATTGCATCGCGTTTTATTGCCGATTGCCGGCGAAAGTGGCGAAACTCGATTCGATTTGATAAAGTCCATCATTAACCACTTTTACATAACGTATAATCTCTAATGAAATTTAATATCGAAAGTGGGAAATTTTTACATCAACTATATTCACAATTAATTCGCGATTATAGTTTAATTCACCCCTTAATAAGGACGTGTTTATCTTTCCATTAAATTATGATTATGAAAATATTAAAACAATGCATTCAATATAAAAATATATTTTTTTATACAACCATTCATTAAAATAAATTTAAAAAAAAAACACAAAAACATTTCATAAACCTATAAAAATATATGTTTTAATTCATTAAAATATTCTAAAAATATGGTGAAATAATTATAGTATCTACATAATAATATTATTATTTTTATTAATTAAAGGACATAATTTAGTAACAACGTTATAAAACAAATCATACAAATATATTAAAATTGTAACAAGATAATACCCAACTCATGCATTCATACATCCATGCAGAAATCGGTTTTCTTACGATGACATAATAAAAATATTCAGGAAATAATTCCCTTAGATAATTTTCCCATTTATTCGCTCTCTTTCCACCAAAAGCGTATCTTTCGTGATAGCAGGAATGGCGAACGTTACAGTTCCTGTATTTTACGAGCGTAATTTATGATGTGTACAAACACACACTAACACACACACACATACACACTTATATGTGTCGTTATGTACGCTAGAAATTTTCTCTTTTCTGGTCAAGGAAAAGAAGAAAGAAAGAAACAAATGAATTCAAACCGTAACCGGTTCGATTCGTGTTCTCGGGAGGGCATCGACTGGAAAGAAAATTCGTTTCGAAATTTTCATCGTCTACGTCAATAAACATGCCTTTTCCTCTATTAAAAATGTAACTGGTCAATATCTAACTAAATGTATTTAATTAATTACTTATTTAACTCGTGGTGGAACATTTTTTTTAACAATCTTGGTTTAAATTAGAAATCGCTTCGTTTGTTTCAAAGATAATTTATTATTTTCTTCTCTGTTAATGTTTAATGTTTAATGTTTATTATCTTTATTCAATGTGCTAACATAATTGTTATTTCTGCTCTACTCGTAAGAATCTCATGAAATATATATACGTACCTGAGGAGTATAAATATTAGGCTTTAGAGACAAAGTCCACAAATTTATATTAAAAGCACTGTGGCACTTTTTAGTGGTAAAAAAAACATAGTAAGTGCATGAATTTAGTATTTATCATGAATGACCACATAGTAACGGTTGCCACCATCCTTATGAAGAAACTAACACCTTTAAATCTCCAACTCAAACGCAGAGCAAATAATCTCTAAGCTTACTCCTTTAAAAATTAACCTTTTAGAAGAGGCAATCAAATCAAAATCTTAGGAAAATTACTAGGCAATAGACTAGATATAAATATGCTGAATAGGGATGAAGCTGCAGCTGCAAAAACTGCAATACAGACAACAGTCGCATCTATAGCTTCATCGTTTGGAGCATCTGCCCTCTTCTACTAGATGCAGAAGAGCAATATTTTACCAGAACGTTCATAAAGGTGAACACTAAAATAAATTTTAAAACATTCTTACATGAAGCTGTTAAAATGGCCAAAATTACACTTCGAGCCGGAACGTCAAAAACAACTTACGTTTTTCTCCTTTCTGTACCTGATAATATGCAAAATAAACTATGCTTCGGTATCTTGACACCGGAAAATATTGTTTTAATTAGTATGTTATGACTATATTCTACTTCAATATTATATTTTTGATCTTATTGTCGTGTTTGTCTGTATTATTATATTTTACATTCATTCAAAGAGTTAGAACAAATGTTGCAATGAAAATGCAACAGTTACAAGTCACATATTGATGAGTTGAATATCAATGTAGCCCTTGTAAAAGACCCATTTATCCTTATATATCATTTAACTTTCAACGTCATAACATTCTCAGTAGGGACTATATACCACAATAACGCTTCATATAAAAGGTGTGCATATTCCTCTGAGGTTAATAATACGCATGTAAACCTTGCTTCAGGCTCTCAATACCGGAAAAAGTTGTAATTTATCTGATACGTCCATGATGTGTTTTAAAATTAATTTTTGTAGATCTTATTGTTCTGTTTAGCTGTATTATTTTACATTCACTTAAAGAATTTGAACAAATGGTCCTATGAAACTTCAACATTTACAGTCATATATTGGTGAGTTGAAGAACACCCTTGAAATTTGAAGCCTCTTCTGTGTATGTCTACAAAATACTAATTTCCATCCTCAAGAATTATTTAACCTTTAATGCTATAACATTATAAGAATGTTTACTATGTTTTAATCACAAATAATTATTATAAAAATATTATATAACCTGTAGGCACAATTATATAAATCTAAAAGTAAGTAATGGTCGCAACCATTCTCTTTATTATTCTCAGAAGGGATTTTATAGCATAATAACACGTTAGAGGACGAGTGGGCATATTTGTCTGGGGCTAATAAACCCTTGCTTGAAGTTGAAGAACATTCTTGAAAAATGCAACACTTGCAGAGGGCCATTTCTATCATCAAGAACCATTTACTTTTTTCAGAAGAGAGGATATAATATGACATCGCCCCAAAGGAGGAGTATGGGTATTTTTCTAAAAGAAGAGGGTATTTTTAGAGAAAGATTTTCAAGCCACAGCTTGTAAAGTAATATCTCTACTGGCTGTAATAATATGCGCGTTCCACGTTCCAGATGAAAACTAAAAGATTTGATCTAGTCCAGCAGTTACCTAATCTATCTATTGTTTAAAGATTTAAATACACACAATAATTCACTTTTTGATTCGTTGGATATCGATACCAGAAGTAAATATATAGAAGACCTAGTGGATATCACAGAAACCATACTCCTTTCCTTTTTTTCAATGCCTCAAATGGATCTGCCTCAGCAATATATTTGATAATATCTTCGAACACTATAGCTACTTATATTCAGTGGACCTTTATTAAAGCGATTACTTCCCTATCATTACAACAACAATTTTAAAGATTGTACAACGCAGGCCCAGGCGCCGGTAAAGTGGGATAAGAACGAGTTAAGAAATCCTACTCAAGAAAATTTCATTGTATTTAAACAAAAGTGAATGGCACACTTCCAACATCAAGAATCATTTAGCCTTCGAGGCTAAAAAATTCTCAAAAAGATGTTATGCCACGATAACACGTCAGAGGAGGAGTATGCATATTTCTAAAGAAGAGACTGTTTTAAAGAGAAATCATTAAGAAAAGATCTTCAAGGCGTAGCTTGTAAAATAATATATCCACTGGCTGCAACTTATATCTTCCAGAAGGAAACTAGAAGGTTCGCTAAGTTGTTGATTTAGTCCATCAGTTACCTAAGCCATTTCTATTGCTATCAGCCATAATTATCGAACATAACAGGAAGCATACAGGTGACTCATTTTAATGCTTCTCTTAGCAATAGATTTAATAATAGCTTCACCAATTCTAGTCACGCATCTTTTGTGCCAAGCTCTTGATAAGATTTATGGAAGCGATTACTTTCCTATCACGTTACCTGACAACTTTGAAGATATTGGTTCCACTCTTTTAAGTGTCAATATCAACATAACTGAAGCAACGGACACTTATATACCACATACTATTTCATTTCGTGGTGGATCGCAGATACCAGTCGAGTGATCGCTAAATAGAAACGAGCTTTTAACGTTTATAAGAGAAATCCTTTACAAGAAAATCTCATTTTATTTAACAGAAGCGGGCCGTCGCCAAAAACGAATCCTGGAAAAACTATTTAAATTAAATGTCATGTGATACGTAAATCACAGAAGTCTAGATAAAACCATATTCTATATGAGGACAATGGCTGCCGTCTACCATAAGCTTTTCTTATAAAGACGATGCAATTTGAGCCTTTTTCCAGCACAAGTTCAACTATTCATACGTATAACAGATGGGCTAGTCTTCACTCCAAATTCTGATCTCTATTATAATAAAGATCAGAGCAATATTCAATCATAATACTTGAAGAGGCACTTAATAGTAACATCTTGTATTCTGTTCTAGGTAAAACCTCCTACAAAATATTACATCATTATCTTGAAAAGATAATATCTTGGCACTCTTTAATGGATGGTTTTTATTCAAACAGAAATGGCTTGATATAAAAGGTGCACGAATTATAAAAGTATCTCTGATTTGTTAATAGTATCCTCGGACTTGGGTGGTTGTAAGAAATTGATAAATTTCCCCTCTTATGGATTAATTATCTCTAAATTGATTTTCAATCCTAAATAAAAAATAATAACAAAAGGAAAATTGGGTATACATAGTTAAAACTTTATCAAGAGATACAGGTTTCAGAAAATGTTTCAATATCGTTTTTGTTTTGTTTTAGATACTCTGATGAAAACCCTGATATTTACATCTTGTCTAGGTATTATCATATCCCGTAGACCTTCCTTCAATTAATTCCTCTTATGTGAGTATTATACAATGCCATATGGCCTAAGTAAATAATTAAGCTTCGACCATTAACTTGGATGTACCAACTACTTGCATTTGCTCAAAGACATGGCCACGCATTCTGTTCAAAAGGCTGTAGATACCACCAACAGTAACTTCTGAACACTGAATTTCACATTGGTCAGATTTTTTGATAGGAATGCAATGATCCGCTTTAAGATCCTATAAGTAGATTTCCAAGTGTAACTCAGCAGCATCGGCAATTATGTTTTCACCGAATTCTTTAAGGATACATTGCCACATTTTACAGCTATACGTACAGGTAATACAGAGAACAAAGAACTTCATGACCTTCATATTGTGGGCATCTTCGAAAGTGGTGATAACCAGTTTTAACCAAAAATTGATCTACACTAACTAAACCACAGATGTTACTGCATGAGACATTTTCAACGGCTTCTACATAACGACCCGTCATAAGAATGATACGTTGGGCGGCCGTTTTCAATAAATCAAGAGAAGAGAAATATCTTCTTTATGGAGAGAAACTATTATTGTGCCCGTTCTTAAATCAAGTAAGTAATGGTCCAAATCTACGGATTAAAAAAAACGTAATTGCACTATTGACCATCTTGCTACTTTAGAGAATGCTGTACAGAAAGCTATTCTCCAATCCTTTTTGACCACCGTGTTTTTATTTAGAAAATTTACTCTACTATCCTTTCTCTACGTACAAGAAAACGGTATACCGTGGAATTTGGCAGTCAGTGTAAACAAATTACCTATTGCGGTAAATGATATTGCAACTTTTATAAGTACAGCCGGAAATACGTGTTTGTATGTCAAAGGTTCAATTTATGATTGGTGACACAACCCTGATGATTTGTAAACAATTTCAGAGGAGCATTGATAATACATATCTTTCAAGCCAGTGGGGTGTGTGGTTTTTGGTCTTTAGAGATGAAATGCGTCTATTTCTGTCGCCTAAGAAAACCACACAGTTCATACGTATAGATTTCTAGGACTAATTTTTGATAGAACTCTTTCACCTAAAGCAATTAATTAAGGTTTGAGTAGAGAGGTTTTACTGCGACTTTATCAGGCACTGTTTTTATCCAGGATTGACTACTGGTGCGTAATATATTCCGCTACTCGAAATTCGTGGTTCCAAGTCCTAGATTTGATACATTCGCTTTTAGAACCGCATTAGTAAATTGTCTCTGCTATGATTCTGGGTTGCTACCGCTAAAATACAGACGTCTTTGGTCTGTACGTAGTAACCCAAAACACATAAACTTTTAATATTTCTACAGAGCAGAGGCATAGCAAAAATAAGCCTTGTGCCCGTCTACCTAAATTTCGGGGTATGTTCGAGTCGCGAGTTCTACAAGAGCCAATAATTCTAATTTAAATGGTAAATGATATACGAAGTACCAACATGGACCATTTTTTTAACTTACGACATTATGTATTGATTAGAAATATGAAAGAAATACAATGTTTTGATCTACATCTTAAAAAAATGTATGTACATGTAAAATGCACTTACTAAATTAAACTTAATATAAAATCTCTTTTAATTTATAAAATATACAGAACAAAAGACAAGACAAAATAAATATAAACATGATCCTAGACTTACTACAAGAAAACAAACAAGAAACAACTTCAAAAATTTTGCGGGTAAAACTTTTGGAACTCCTTAAAAAATACACATACTTTTGCTGCATAGATACGAATAGATCTAAATCTGGTATGCGAGTAGGGGCAGCATTTGTGGTTAATATTCACTCATTGACACGAGATCTTCTTTCCTTTGTGTATACTGCTAAACTCTACTAAATTTGGAAGGTGTGCCCAACTATTGTGATATGTCTAGCAATAGAATATTTCTTATTTCATCTGATTAGCTCTCTTCCCTACATGGTATATTTGGAAGAATATAGAACATCTTACTTTATCTGTACAATCCGCATCTCCCCGACAAAGATCTTGTCTTTATCTAACAGGCCACCCATTAGATGGAGGTACCTATCGCCTTTGAAGACGATGGGAGGTCACTTGGTCACTCAAAATCAACCTATTCTTATGTCCATTGTCATAGTGTACTTTCGATCTCAATAATTTCTATATTAGTCTGTTACAATTCTAACGTACCTTAATTATTCATATATTGACTTAATATTTTCATGACCTTAACGAAGAACCTAAATGTTTTTCTAGAACATACAACTATAAATAATAATAGTTATCAATCTAGCATATGCTTGACCTAAGTTAATATTTAGTAATTGATAATGTTTATAGATAATGCCTTGTGTATGATAAAGATCGTACAAAAGCTAGGTTAATATAAAATATCTTGAGCTAGGTTAATGGTATGCTAGAGCAATGAATAATTAGTTGGGATGGGTCAGGAGTATGCTAGGACACTCGATAATTAATTGAGGTAGATCAAGAATACACATGCCTAATATGAAATGTATTAAGGTTTATTACGAATATGTACTGTTAATATACAACTTATTAGAGTAGGTTAAACATACTATAATTTATTGAGGTACTGTATGTATTATTATTATTTATATATAATTAGATTCATTTAAATTTTGAAGTAACCTAATTACTTAACATTTATATTTTACACATTTGTTTTAATTATACATACAACCTGAATTTAAAAATCAGCAGACCCCACAGCTAACATCGATTAACAAAGTTATATTTAGCAAAATATATCACAGTTTTGCAATTTGAATTCAATCCTACTCTTAAAGTAAAAAAAATAACTTTGAAGCAATTCGTTGGAAAATAAACTACAACTATGAATCTAAGTAGCCACATAAATTTATATAAAGAGTGACTGTAAAGTAACTACAAGTTATAAACTTATATTCAAAAGAGGCATTCTTTAAACATAGATATTGTTCCTGCGCCACAAGATTTTGTATTATCCTCAGATGCACAATAAAACGATTGACCGTAAGTACATTTGTTGGCACCAAACAAGACTGGCCTGGCAACCTCCTGTCCACAGGTGTAAATTGCTCTGCAGACTTTGCTGAAGTCTTTTGAGTTCTTCAACAACTTGTAAAGCACCTCTTCAAATTCACCAAGCAAAGCGATTTACTTTTTATGGTGCTTTTTGTTAAGGCCGCGGAATATCTTTTGTACCCCTTGTACATGGGCGTAATCGGCATTGGGGATTTCAAGGATTATTTTCATTATCTTTGCCATGGATTCACAAAATGCACATTTATTGATGTAATACTGTACATCTTATGGTTGAAGGTCATCGCATAGCATAAGAAGGGAAAATGTTGTCACCGTATTTCTTGATGAATTCATCACAACTATCTTTCTCTGATTTTGGTAATATGCTGCACAACTTATCAAGGGAATTCTTCCTTTGATGTTTTGCCAATCAATTGTTCAACCTGAGTCATGACAAGCTTACAAAGGGTACACTATGGTGAACGGAAGTTTTGCACAGAAAACTCTGTATTTTTTTATCGTTACCAACTTGACAACAATTTACAACTCTAATATACAAATACATTTTTTTACCGCATAAATTCATCATTGCGCATATTTGTCCTGATTAGCCTCGCTTATAATCAAAGAGAAAATCAAATCTGCATACTTGTCAACAAAATCAATGCACTCTTTTCTAATCGACTTTGGCATGTGATTACAAACGGAAATGACTTCCTTTTTGATCTCATCCTTAGTGTTTGTTAATCCATCAAAAGTCATATCCATTAATGAAGTATCGGGTTTGTCGTCCTTGAAGAGTTTCAGGTAAACACAAACCTCTTGCGACTTGAATTCGGTCACGAACATCTCTACTAATTCACCTGTGTAGGTTTTAACAAAATCTTGACATTCCTCTTTAACGTTGCCTGGGAGATCAGAGCACAAAGTATTCAGTGCGGTCTTGATGTTATCCTTTGTCCTTCTGTTATTTACCATCTCTTCAAATTTTGTGACCGTCAACAAACACAAAGGGCAGTTGGTTTTATCTCTAGTTGTACCTTGCATGAAAATTTCGATATCAAGGACATCTTTTCCAGGATAGACCTAGATCAACGGGCAAATTGTAGATGAATTAATTTCTTATGCCACATGCCTCGACACGGGTTTCATTAACAGAACTTGGAAATATTTTACAGGCTCTGTCAATTATAATATAATATAATGTGAATAATGTTTGATATTTTCTTTTGTTTTTTAATCAGTAATAGTCTGCTGTGCATAGTACAAGAAGTATTCACAGAAAGTGCACAATTCCTTATTATAAAGATTTCTTTCTGGATTGTTCATTCTTTCAATAGGCAACTGCATCAATTCAGGATTCTGGCATTCGAAGGGTGTATCGGGTTTGATAACATAGACGATCGTTTCTGTCTTGGGGACTCCAACTCTTACAAGAGCACTAATCTCTTCTTTGGCAAAGGAAGCAATCTTAACTAACAGAAGTGGCATAATGGGAGCAATCTCGTCGTTATTAATAGGGCAAATGTTGGTGAGGGTGCAAAGTTCTGTAGAATTCAACTTGTTTGCAAGGAACTTGTACTCTACGGTCTAGAATTCCTCCACAATGCTCAAACACTGTTTCTGGAAACCTTGGGTCTGCTTGCACAATCCTTCCAGTACTATCTTAAACTCTTCTTAGGTCGCGTCGGCTATGAAGAGATCGCGCAAATGGTTCACTAGTTGTTTGCATAAGTCGCATGGTAAATCGTCTCTGACTGTTACTACACCAACATCAGACATAGCTCCCTTTACCATTTTCTTGCATGTTTGGCATATACAGTCATTATTGATCGGATAATCTTTGTGCACCTAGACTGTCTGGATGCACTGCATTACAACCAGCAGCTGACTTTAAATTTGAACACTAGTATGACAGTCCCCACGTGATTGTTTCGAAACGGCAGATGTAGTTGTGGAGGCAGATTATATGTTGGTACGGATAGTTTCGCGAAGATTATTTTTGTTCATTGTAAATGTTCGGCTTAAATATTCGAATTTGCAAGTTTTAATGGTTCTGAAATCACAGATCACAGATGAAAGATCCAAAGTTGAGCACCTCTTAGTTATGGTTGGCATTGGGCACAATTGAAAGGCAGGTCAAAACCCGTAGGAAGTTCAGTACACGTTCTGGACTTACACTTATTATTGAAAGTGAAAAGGTTTTATATTTGTATATTCAATGATTTGATTAACATGTGTTGCTATAACAGATGCTAAATTTCAGATGACAGTTGACAAATGAGAGATAACAAATAAAAGATAACAGATGACAGAGGACAGATGCCAAGTATCAGATAGAGTTAAAAGTAAAGAGTAAAATGAGTAATAAAACGAAAAACTAAAATAAGAGAGACATAAGTGTAGAAGAATAAGGCAATTGAGATTAAAAATTGTGCGGGAGAAATAAAAAATAGAGACATAAAAAAGAAATTGAAGAAAAAGATCAAAAAGAAAAAAAACAAAGCACTAGAAATAAAAAAAATAAATTAGAAAAAAAAATGATCTAAATAAATACATAAAAAATTTAACTTTCACCTTCACATTGTTATTATTAAAGGTACCAATTTCATAAACATTATGATCGACTCTGACACCAATAATACATCAATCAATTTTTATGTTTCCTGTATTTTAATTTATCGATAAACCGCAAAAATTGTATTAAAATCTCAACATCCATCCACGTGCACATACATGCAGGGTTAATTGTACCCGATGACGATTTCTAACCGCAATCTGTAAATGAAACCGAACTCGTTTTTACTTTTAGCTCCATAAGTGTGCGGCTGGATGGAAATTTCTAAACATTTCATAAACGCCAAGAAAGCTGGCCGCGGTTTTCCATAATTAATAATGTATACGCTTGGAATTCCGAAGAGTTCATTCGAAATTAAAAAAAAATATTAATAGGAAGTATTATTCGATTGGCTTTCACTTAAATTGTTAATAATTCATTAAACAAAATTCTTTACAGTTGTTTAAAAATTATTTCATTCATAAAAATTAATACAACTAAAAATAAAATTTTAATAACCCAAACTAACTTTCTTTCTCAATTCCCTCAGTTTACAGGATACGGCGTATTAATTTTTTTTAATTGACTCCCCAGAATCAAATATTTCATCAACATCTCCATTAGCACTCACCCACTTTTCTTCGATTACTAATTACCGCACTCGCCGATTGCTAATTACGCCTGCACTTGAACCTAATTGGAAAATATTTGCACATAACCCGCATTTGCATAACACTCTCCTAATAAACGTGATTGCCTGCATTAAATTTTTATTCTCTCGCGTATAAACGTAATGTGTAACAAAAATGTGATACACTTGACACACATCACATTGGTCGTGCCCGTTTTTTTTCTTTTTCGTTTTTCAGATTTAAATGGATGCGTGTTAACCTGGTTCCTGCTGCACTCTTGTCTTTACGACCGATGTCATTTCTAGTTTTATGTACCCGCTCCTATGGCTAATGAAGTAATATTTACAGTTAGATTTTAATTTAGATACTTGGGAGTATAAAATGTGTGATACGAAGTGAACAACTGTACATTTGAATTATTATTATTATAGTGTGTTAGTTTCTTTTATGCCAAGTCTGCAGAATTGGTTTTGTGATGATTTATGTCTTTAATGTGCTAATAGGTTAGTATTATAATTTAAAAATTGCAACTGTTAGTCACAACGATTGAAAAATAACCGTGTTAAATCAAATATCTGAATCCAATTACACGGTCGGTGACTAGAAGATGACTTAAAATATTAAGTCACCTTCTAGTCACCGTCCGTGTAATAACACAATCTTTTACTGCTGATCTTCTTAAGATAATTGTTTTAATTGCGTGAAAGTTGCACTTTTGTGCGAATGGTACATTAACATCTGAAAACGAAATGATTTGAATTTATGTAAATTCGCGACGGGTTATGGTCGGCCACTGTGTTTGTTTTCACGGTTCTTCGGCATAAGGTCAGATAGGAAGATAAAGCGATGCAAAGACAATACGAAATTTATTCCCAAATCCATTTGCATTAACGCCAATTACCCATTAATTGCGTCTGTAGGTAATAATAATAAAATTGCAATGTATTGTTGTTTCTGCATGAAGAGTACGTATTACTGGGATCACATAGCTGTATGTTATTAATGTCTGGTTAGCGGTACGCAAACTTTTCACCTCGACAATCGTGCGAAGTAGTTCTTCTTTGATTACCTATATGTTTTGAATTAAACGATAACCATTTCATTAATTTATAAACATTTGCTATTATTTCAATTTTATTATTTATAGTTTTAGAAATGACTGAAATGGCATGTAAAAATAGGCAGAAAATTTATAAAATCCCCTGAAGAAAATTCGCAATTTGTAAGAATATTACTATATTTTTTTCAAAAAATATTTCCAAAAAATTCTTCAATCCTAGAAAATAACCAACTGAAAAGTGTATATAATCTAGAAGAGTATTGCTGGAAACTTCTTACAACACCACAAAAAGATGTTAAATAATAGATTTTTCAGAAAATATTTCTAGAAATTTATAGTATAGTAATTAAATTTCGATGATTACTTGTTCAACGAACATGAAAAATCGTTGCTAAAACTTCAAAAAATCCTCAAAGAAAATTTAAAATGTTTTTGAATACAGTTTCGTTAATTACTTTTCCAAATTATTTCAATTTTTCTTATTCTTGAAAACTGAAAGAGAAATTACTGTAAAATCTGAATCAGAACTGCTGAGAACTTCTAATATTCAAATGCAATGCAATTTCAAAGACGTATTTCTGAGATGTATTGGATCTAGCCTAAAAAAATAATTATTCAACATTTTAAGAAATTTAAAAAAAAAATGTTTCAAGAGAGAACAGTACGACCGTAGGTCGATATCCCAAACGAACAGTCTAACCCTTATTTTAAATTAAAATGTATTTGTTCTAAATGTATTTTTGTATTTTTGTATAAAGATGTTCTCTTTGTTTGAAGAGAAATTATTACAAAATTATAGATTTTTTTAAGATGAAACTTGATAATTCTAGAAATCTAAAATAAATTACTGAAAAATTTTAGAAATGTATGTTAGACGAAAGTCACTCGAATCATCTAAAGCCCCTAGAAGAAAATTGAATTGCTGGCATTTTTCTTCTAGGGGTTTAAGATGATTGTTTTAAAAGACGTTTCCAGAAATTCTTTAAAAATTCAGGAACTATAGAAGAAAACTAAAATTAATCTCGTAGTTCTACTTCTTAAAACCTAGAAAAATGTAAGTAATCTTGCTGGAAAATTCTAAAACCTAGATTCTAGAAACTATAACATATAAGAAATCTGTAAGAAAATTGCTGAAACTGTTACAATTAGGCAAAATAAAGAGAATGGTTGCGATCGTTACTACGTGGTAATCCATACATACACTGAATTGACGATATGACTTGATAATGACGATAAAACGTCGAAACTCGAGTCGTGCTGTGTTGTTTAGATTTATATAATTGTGCCTACACGTTATATAATATTTTTTACAATAACTATTTGTGGTTAAAACATAGTGAATTTTTCAATTCAGTGTAATTAGGAAAAATGTTTGTGAAAAACAATTTCAGCATTTTTTTTCTTTGTTGTGAAAAGTTTGTACAAGATTTAATGTTTTATTTTATTTTAGAAATTACTCGATAATTTGGATTAAATTTCTGTGAACTTCTAAAACCCTTCAAAGGTAATATTTCAATTTGGAAGAAACAATGTTGAAAAGTACTATATCTTGTCCAAAATTATAATTCTTCAATATTTTAATAAATATGAAAGAAAATTGTTTAAAGATAAATCAGTAAAAGAAATAATTAAAATTTTCAAAAGATATATCTGGTAACTTAAAAGTTTCTAGAAGAAAATTACTATTACTCGGTTATGACAAAAGATGTTTCAAGAAATCTTCTTAGGATCTGGCAAAGAAATTACTGAAAATGCAGGAAATATGGATAAATATATCTAAAAACTTCTAGAATAAATGTCGCAGTTTCGAAAATAAATAGCTGAAAATTATTTTTAAATTTTTTTGGAAAATATTCTATTTCTTGAAATCTAGGAAAGAAATAGCTGGAAAACTTCTAAAACCTCGAAAAAGGTGTTGCAATTTTAAATAAGTCTTGCTGTTAAATGTGTGTTTTTGGAATGTTTTCTAGAAATCCAAAAAGGAAGTACTGTAAAATATAAGAAATACGTAAAAACTTGTTAGAAATTTCGACTGAAATCCTCGAAAAAGGGTAATTTAGTTTAGAAGTTTATGGGAAACAATTTCTGGTCATTTTTATCTTATTGTTAAAAAGAATTTTATAATTTGAGAAATATAGGAAGAAATAGTAAATATAAAAAAGAAAGTGTAATATAAAAAATAAAAATTGTTTGAAGAGAAACAAAATATTAATAGAGATTTTTAAGATATCTCCAGAAAAATAAGTTACTTGAAATTCTAGAATTCTAAACGAAAATTACTGGAAACATCTAAAATCCCTAGAAGAAATTTTTGCTATTTAGAAGAGAAATTGCTGTAAAATATTACATTTCTTACGAAAATTTTCTAATTCTAATAAAGGGAATCGTTGCGACCGTTACTACGTGGTAATCCATACTTATATTGAATTGAAAAATTCACTATATTTTAGCTATAAATAATTTTAGAAAACTAAAGAAAAAAATCCTGGAAAATCTAGACTAAAGTTAGGAGAAAATTCTAAAACTAAATACAGGAAACGTGGAAAAATATAATTAATAAGGCTGAAAAACCGCAGGTCGATAGCCGTTTGACAGAGAAAATAAATAAATTATTGTATAATATCATTGTCATATTGTTAACCAAATGTAATTTATTTTCTTTTTTCTGTAAATTAAGATGTTTATTGTTAATTTTATTATTAATAATAGAAAATAAATTGCTGGATATTATACATTATATTTTCTCAAAAATTGTGTCTCCAAAAAACAATTTGAACACAAAAGTAAAACTGTAAATTCGAAAATAAAAGATTAAATTTAAAATAGAAATTGCTGTTTAATAATAGATGAATCTGGAAAAGTTTTTTAAGTCTAGAAATCTGTAAGAATCTAAAATTGAAATCTGGAATAATTTTAAGAAATCTGTAAGAAAATTGTTTAAAGATAATTTACTGAAAAAATAATAAATAACTTCAAAATATGTTTCCGAAAAATTCTTATAATTCTAAAGATTTAGAATAGAAATTGTAAGAACATCTAGACGTCAATTAGTGTAAACTTCAAAAACTCCTCGAAAAAATTTGCTAGAAATTACTAGGTTCCTTTAAAAGATATAGGAAATAAGAATAAGAAAACTACTGGAAACTTCTAAAACATCTCGCACTAAAAATACATTGCTGAAAATTCCTAGATTAATAAAATATTCTAATAAAATGCAAAAATAAAACAAATATAGAAGAGAAAAGTAATCTAGGAGAACAATCCAGGAAACTTCTAAAACCATTCGAAGAAATTTTTGCAATGTAGAAGAGAAAGGATTATCTAATTAGAAAATATTTTTGAAAAATGTTCCTGGAAATTTTTCATATTCTAAAACACTAGATAAAATACTGTAAAATCTTGGTACAAATTTGTTAAAATTTCTAAAACCTTTCGCAATTAAATTAAAGACTGTAGTAAAATATTGTATCAAATAAAATTAACATTCTTATTTTTGAAATCTTAAAAAATATATAAGAATTTTAAGAAATTTAGACGAAAATTACTGAAGAATGTATTTTGAATTAAAATTTTCTCGAAACTTCTTTTATTACTTTAGCAAATTGTTATAGAAATTGTCAGGGGTTTCAATTCCAAGTTACAAAAATGTTTTCAAACATTTTCCAATTTTTAGTTAGTTATCCTCCAAAATTTATATAATTTTGTAGAAATTTTCAATTTCAATTTTAAAATTTGCAAGAGTTTTTTGATTGCTATTTTTTTCAGCAATTAAATTTCTCTGAAATTTCTGTACTTATTTTATATATTTTTTTAATATCTAAGAATTCCTCTTTTCTTTTTCTCTTCCGTATTTTAGTAGAAGCTTCTACAAGCTTTTTCCATTTTTTATAGAAATATCTAGAATTTCTCTTTGAATTTGAGAGAATTGATTAATTTTGAAAGTTTTCAGTATTTTACGAAGTTTCAAGATTTTTTCTTTATTCTATTTCACAAATATTTCATTTTTTATAGAATTTGTCAGAAGTTTCATTTCCAAGGTGCAAAAATGTTTATAATTTTACAATTTTTTTAAATAAATTAAACTTACGCTTTTTGTCGGCCAAAAAATTGTCCAACTATTATTTTAGTTATTCTCCAAATTTTTTAATTTTCATTTACGAGATTTGCAAGAATATTTTTGGTAGCTCTTAGAATTTTACACTAATTGAAATCCTCTGAAGTATCCGAAATTGTAAAATATTTTTTAATATTATTAAGAATTCCTCTTCCAAATTGCAATAATTTTTCTTCCAGATTTTTAGTATCTAGAATTTGTCTTTGAAATTGCGACAATTAAAGGATTTTTAAAGTTTTCAGTATTTTAGGAAATTTCTATATTCTATTTTTCCAGTAACTTTTCTTAAAGTTTAAACTCTTTATTTTTGAATTTGGAATTTTTAAGAACATTCCAGAATTTCCTTATTTTATTTTCAAAAATTTCTAGAATTTTTAAGCAATGTTTTTATATAATATTCCAAAATATCTTTTACCAGAAGTACTAGAATCTCTGTTTGAGTTTAATGCATTTTTTCCTGCAATTCATTAAACTTTTGGGTTATATCTCTTTAAAATTGTCGAAGATTTTTGAATATTTTTATTAATTTCTTTTCCGAATTTCTAAATGTTTTATAAGTTGTCTTTCATTTTTAGAAAATATTTCAAAATTTCTTTGTAGGTCCAAGAATTTTTTGGCTTAATTACTAAATTTCTATCCGCAATATGTTTTCCTTTCTCACAGAATTTTTGATGAATTTCTATTCCAAGTTATGAATAATTTTTTAATGTTATATGAATTTCTATTCTATTTCTCAATTTTTTTTAAATGTAATTTTTCAAACAATTACCTAGCGATGTAGATTTTAAACTTTTCAGCTATTGTTATAGATTTATAGATTTTTTTTGTAATACATGTGGTACCATGAGGATTTTTAATGCACATTTCTTTTTACTTTTTATTTTTTTGTTTTGTTTTAGTAATAGTTTAGTACTACTTTTTATTGATTTAGTAATTCTAATTTTTTTAAATTAAAACATATTTTTTAAATTAGAAATATTTTAAAACTCAATTAGAACATTCTAAAAATTATTTTATTTTTTGGTAATTCTAATAAAAGTTTTTATTTTTATCTTTTGGAAATATTACATTTTTATAGAATTTAAAATAATAGAATTCAAAATACAAAATTTTTTTTGAAGGATTATAGAATATTCCAAAAAGATAAATAAAAATAGGAAAATATTTAGAAAGTTAAAAAATATAGCAAAATAGTAGGTAAAGAGGACAGTATTGTGAGAGTGAGGCTGGTGAGATGAATAGTGAAAAGAAATATGTTAGAAAACAAGAAAGAAATGAAGAGGAAGAGTAAAAACATAAAAAGAAAAAATAGAACAGGTGAAGATAGTAAAAAAGTAACGGAGATTAGAAAAATAAGATAAAATATAAAGAAAACTACGAGTTACAAGGAAATAATAGAGAAGAGAAGAAAAATAATATTGAAGATAAAGAAGGCGTCGAGTATAGATATGGAAAAATAATAAAATAAAGAGATTAAGTTAAGTAATAAATAAATGTTTCAAATGAGGCAAAATATTTCAAATAAGGCAGAAAGACCTACGGTCGATAGCCATGAAGAAAAAGAAGAAGAGAAAGAATCACAATAATTCTTATAATTATATGTAACTATTATTTTAAACAAAACAGACAGATGATGAGATAATGAAAATATATGCGAAGTAGAAAGAGAAAGAGATAAGATCGAAAGTTGGAAGAAATGGTGGTGTCATAATAGCACAAAAAAATTATATACAGGAAGAGGAATAAAAATGATATTTTCCAAACTGTTTATATAATCTCATAAAATCATTTTCATTTCAATTAATCAAGAAAACAATTCTGCCTCGCAACATTTTTTATTATGTTATTCTAACTGCCATCTCAATATTTTCAAGAAAATATACTATCTTTAAAGTGGCATCAATTGTTGGTTGAAATTCCCCAATTAAGTAAATATATCAAATATAATTACGCATTGTCCACAGTCAACAACAGCCACGGGACGGTTTCGATCTTTTTGGATCTCATCAGAGTAGAGCAGTTGAAGACAGGGGATCGAGATTCACTTAGGAGGTATTTAATCGTATCAATAATAATTACGGTCAAAATGATATTAAAAGAACAAAAATTCAAAATTTAGGAAAACAGAACAGGAGAAGAGAGTAAGTAACGGAGATAACAAGAAAAATAAGATAAAACATAAAGAAAACTACGAGTTATAAGGTAATAATAGAGAAAAGAAAAAAATAAGAATAAGGAAAGCGACGAGTTAGTATACATGTAGAAAAATGCGAAAATGAATTAGAATTAGAGAGATTAGAAATATGTTTAGAAAAATTGTCTAGAAACGCAAAAAATAGAAAAGAGGAAGCTAAAATGGAAGAGGATGATAAAAAAATAGAAGATGTAATTATGTATGACATAAAAGCAAAGAAAATAGAATTAGAAAAAGAACAATAAAAAGAAGAATAAAGACCAAAATGTTACAAGAGAAACAGTTGGAAAAATAAAAGAAAGAAGTAAATAGAGAGTAAATAGATAGTTTAGAGAATGGGATCTAAAACAAAATTTTCTACAATAAAGCCAAAGGCCAATTTTGTGGCCATTTTTTAGTTGTATTAGAAATAATCCGATGATCGATAAAACGTTTAGTTTATTTTAGTTTGGTTTAGTTTATTTGGTTTACAAGTCTTACAAAAAATGTACAAAATAAAATACATTTACAAACACTTTAAAATTTAAAGTCAGTTCACAGTCTAGTATTCTTCCACTCAACTTTAATATAATATATACTACTATGAATATTATTACTATAATTTAAATTGAAGAGGCCCGAAAGGAGTTCATTTCTTCGAAATGTTCTTCCACTCTGACCCAATCAGCCTATTCTCGTGAAGAATCCATCGTTGGTTTTCCCCTGGCGACTATTATTCAGCTATTAAGCTCATTTGTTGTTTTAATGAAATACTATTTCCTTTAAGTTAATGAATATTTCAGTGTGTGTATAAATAATGTGTACATTTTGCCAACATGATATTTTTATGTGTGTATATGTTATATTAAGGAAACAACTTTAAAACATTGTTTAACTACTATACATTTTAATATATGTAACTAACGTCTCAATTATGATTTCATCCTTATGAAAAAATACAAACAAGAATACTTTTATGCAGCCTTTAAGAGAGGAGTTTTAAATTTAAAGTCTTATTCCAAAAGGGTTATTCAAAAATATGAAATAAAATAAAGGATGAGAACATTTAGAAATGTTTCGAGGCTGTTGTTAGGAATCTGATCTACCCACTGAACTTAAATCTTCAACACTAACTGAAATCTGACACTTAAATAACATTGGTGCTTTCCATAAGCAACAAGAACGATAAAAAAACTAACGCTCACATATTTAACAGGCAAAATTAAATTTAAGTAAAGCATTATAAACATACACTTAGATGATTGTAATTGTTTCTTTAAAAAAACACACCATGAATTATATCCCAACAGCAAATGATATTAATTAGACTGTGTTTAGTTTCAATTTATACTTTGGATAAATTTAGTTTATGAAAGGCAGGACTTGATAATGTTATAACCAGGCATGGGTATGGATTTTCTCCATTAGGAATTAAACGATGATTGCGATAAATTCCAGATTAAAGGCCATTGAAATATGAGACACATTAGCTGGAATGACGGGATTAGGAAGATAAATGCGATAATTTCATCTGTGACCGCTCGTCCTATGCGTTATTCGAATACTGAAACTTTGTGCAGAACTGAAATATCCCTAGAGTTGATCAATTTTAATTATCACATTAATTAAATTCAGTAATTGTGTTACATATTAACCCTTTGCACTCGTATGTCCCCGTACGGGGGACATCACTCGTTTTACCGTTGCGCTCGTATGTCCCCTTACAGGGGACATCGAATCTCTACGCTCTTATATCGCTGTATCGGCACTAAATACTTCATATTTTATCTTTTTTAAGTATATAGCTGTCATCAAGTCATAAATTAGCGGCGGAAGGGTTTTTTCTAGTCTATATAAGCAAAATATTATGGTCGCTCGAGTTAATATAAAATAAATAAATTCAATTATTGATGCTTTATTGATGATCCGGATATGTTTATAATTTATTCACTTTTTCAAATATTTATAGACGTCTAGGTGTGGGTTATAAATTTAGTTTAGTGTCATAATGAGACAGTTTTGTGTTATAGTTATATAGTACTATTACTTTATATTTTTTTTTTACTTTTTATATTCGCAATGCCTAAGCGATGTTTCTAAGGCAACATTGAAAATGAATTTGAGAGCAGTGACGATGAATTTTATATGGACTATTATGATAAAGAATTAGAGTGCCCTGAAAGTAATAACGAAGGCTGCAGGGAAGAAGCTGCAGAAAATGATACTAGTGGTAGTGACATTATAGTTACCCAAAGAAATCAGGCATTACCTTTGCCCAGTACAAGCAGCAGATTCCTCTGACTCTGGATCTGGATCTAAATTTGTACGATGGGTGGACAAAGAGTTCAGCTGTACGTAGGCCCCAGTGGGCCCTTTGTACGTCTTCCCATCTGAGTCCTCATTCCTTGCTATGGTCTAGCCAATCCAAGGCATTGGCAAATGCCAGGATAGCAGCAAGAGGGACTCTTAGGATGCCTGATGACATCCCTTTCCCAGTGTGGATTCACGTAAGTTGGATAGAACCGGACAGTCCAGAAGCACATGCTCGGCGGTTTCCTCTTCCTCTTCGCACCTTCTGCAGATTGAATTAGAGTATAGTCACAATCTATTCAAGTGCAATCTTAGATTACAGTGTCCTGTTAGAAGCCCTATAACTTTCCGTAGGTTTTCTCTGGACAGTTGCATACAGTATCTGGCTTTTAGATTTTGTGGTGTTCACCTCCTCCGTTGCTTACAAACCATCTTTTAGTTGCTCGTAGTCTTATAACAGCCGCTGCTGCCTGTTCGCTGATATATATGTCCAAGGATGGCAGCTTGGTAGCATGAAATCCTTGATTTTGTTCCTTCTTGTGGCCAGTCCCAGTTCCGTTTTTGTTGTATTTACAAATAGTCTTTGGTCTATGCACCATTTGTTTAGTACCCGACATACGTTTCGTTAACATACTTTCCGAGTTGCCGGAAAGTAGGATCGTGATATTGTCGGCATAACCTACTGTGAAGAAGCCCTGCCTATTCAGTGATTCGAGTAGTCCGTCGACGACTAGGTTCCATAGTAAAGAGAACACTCCCCTCTGTGGACAACCTTTTGCCTGTCAACTGTACAAAACTCATTGACTCTTTTAAACTTTTTTTCGGATGAATTGATGGAAAAAGAATGTAGAAGAGACGAATAATTATGCTCACATTAAAATTAAACAAAAAAGCTTATCAAAGCGATCCACCTGAAATACATGAGTGGTCCTTACAGTGGCAGAATTTGAGGCCTTTTTAGGAGTTATTAACGGCTAACCGTTATTGTATTCATATATAAAAACGGTTAGCCACCTGCAGGAATATTGGTCCCAAAACTTCAGTGCCAAAATTCCTTTCTTTAGTGCCATATTTAGAAGGGACTGATTCTTGCAAATCTTTTGGATGCTTCATTTGCATGAAACAGATCCAAACTATCAAAGTCTTTGGAGTCGGGTGCAAACGGTCATTATTTAGATTTTTTTGAGAGAAAGTTGAAGGGAAATTTTGTACCGTCAAGCGAAATTTCAGTGGATGAGGCTGTAGTTGGATTCAAAGTTTTTTGACTTATAACCCAAATAAGTGTGGAATCTGGATATATGTATTGGCAGATGCTAATACTGGAAACATATATATTCAATTTTGCCTTTATACGAAAGCTTGACATTAGAAAATTTAGTAAGTTCTGACCTTCCTATAAGTTCATGAGTTATCAAATTAACCTGCAATTCGTACCCAACTCTATAAAAAGATCGTAATTTTCCGAGGATGATACAATTTATAAATTATTGGCCTGGAAAGATAAAGGGGTCGTCACTGCAGTTAGTAGTTGGAATGTTTCGGGTACTCAGCCAATAAACAGAAAAATACTTGGAGGAAATTTGCAGGAAGTGAACAAACCCAGGGTTGTTATTAAATACAACAAATATATGGAGGGTGTTGATACAGCTGACTCGTACTCTGCATCATATTGCTTTTTGCAAAAATCGTTCAAATGGTCGCGAAAATTATTTTTTTTTTGTGACTGAGTCATGCATTTGGGCTGCATATTTGTTATACAAAATCGACTAACGTCGACAAAAAAGCGCCCCATGACGTACCTAAATTTTGTCGGGCAATTGGTTGATGAACTCACAGGATATTATAGACAATCCTCCAAACTTCCTGGTAGACCATTATCAACTGATAAGAATGAACGGTTAAACGGCAAATTGCACGTATTACACTGGTTATATGTGCAGTATCTGTACTCAAAATCCTGGACTACATCCGGGGTCTGTTTACTTCTTACTAGCTATAGAAAACAGAAATTCTTTGGTTAACCTGTGATGATATAACAAAAACATTTCTGTTCAGAGTATTGCTATGGTGGAGGTGCCGGCATTACATTCCGCCCCTAAATATTGTTTATATAATTATATTTCCTAGATTTTTAATGTGATGTAGTGTACTACAGTTAAGTATTCTTAGTAGTCTCAATAAATTATTTTTACACGTTAAAAATAAAATAATATGTCACCACATCCCCATCCTAGGTCAAGGGGTGTATTCAGGGGTTATATTTTAAAATTTCTTATTTAAGGATGGTGAACCTTCTAGTTAAATTTAAACACATTTTCATCAAAAAAATTCATGTTGATCGAACGAGAAAAAAAATTCCGAGTTGCTGGCCAACTGACTCAAGAATAATTACGAGTGCAAAGGGTTAATTAATGTTTATTAAAAAAGTGCGCATTCAACAGTTGTTCATTTAAATTTAAAATCTAGTCTATTAACATCAATAATTCAGTCCGACCTAAATTATTAATTTATTGCAGAAGGCTTCATAAATCTATAGAACAATTTATCTACACAAGATTTTGAAATATCATATTATCCTATAATCCAATTGTTGGATAACAATAATAACAGAAAAACGGTACTATTCGCTACAAATCAAAGGAGCAAGACCGTGATGAACACAATACAACAATTATTAAATAACACGAAAAATTACACAATTTACCTGCTTCTGTTCCACACGAACGCACCAAATCGTCCCAATTTCCAATGTTTTCCCCGTTGCAACGTTTTTCCAGCACAAATGCACTCTTCGCGAAAAGTTTTACAATATCCGCGCTAGCGAAGAGCGGTTCAATGCACCAGAGCCTCTAGATAGGTAAGAAGAAGAATGCGACGCTTGCTGAAGATACCGACCAACCACGTGGTTTATGTTTGAGCGCGTACCGTATTTACCAACAAACGGACCCGAAGACCGAAAGCCACCTGTCTCTGCACCGGATCTGCAAGTACTGATGGAACGGTGAAAGAGCCGTCTCCAAGAAAGTGTTGTGTTAGTACCGGACGGGAGCGGTGGTATCACGCCAATGCAAACATGCTCATTAGTGGCGTTTAATTGTTCGGAGGTGTTGATGGCAGATAAAATACTTAAAAAAGAATCGGTTACGAAACTACAGAAATTAGACGGTTAGACTTTTATCCTTATACAGAAATTTACCGATACTCTTGCAGTATGGGTAATTGACCCGCATAACCATCGGTAATTAAAGTTATCTCCTTTTTATGGACGTGAGACATTCACTTTCAGTTTGCGATGCATTAACATTAAAAATTGTCGAAAGGTTGTGACATGGATGCTCTCTAATGTCCTCTTCAGATGGTCTAATTGTTTGTTTAATAAGGTGTTATAGAATTTTTTGTATTAAATTTTGAAATAACCCACTTATTCCATTTAAAATGAACCTTCATGAAATTTTCAAACAATTAATGAATATTTTAAGCTCAATTAAAATAATTATTAACACAATCTTATAGAATAACTAAATACTACATGCATTAGTAAATGAAGTAGTTAGTTAAAAATCCATATAATATTTAATTAATAATAAGTGTGGCGAAACAATTGGAGTGAGTTAAATCAAAATTTGAAAATTAAACACTTTAATTATTAATTAAATGTATTGTTAAAGATATTTTTCTATTTCGATTAAAATAATATATGTCAAGGTGTTACAACAACAATTAAAAGGGCGAATATTTAAATTTAAATCTGAAAATCAACAATTAACATAATTAAATTATGGTAATTCCTACTGTTGCAGAAGGAGAAGAACATAAATCTTCGACTATTTTTATTTTAGTGAATTCATCAACGCTAATCACACTGGCGTGCATTTGCATAATTACCAACTGTTAAGAAGGGAACCGCGAATATTGCTACACGAAAAGCGTATTGCGCAAAGGACACGCACCATCCTTCACCATTTAATTATATTTATTTTTTTTAACTACACGAATATACATAAACGATTCACTTGTATTGTTCGGCGCGCGTGTTCTTCTTTCTCATTTTTTGCGTATTCTCTATTCCGACAAATATATTACAGACTCAATTAAGTCGGTTTCCTTTTCCTTTCTACGCTGAGCGCGTTGCGCAAGCGTTTAATTTTGTGTGTATTTTAAACGGCCACACTTAAAATGAAGGCATAATACTTACACGGCCGTTAATTCGGTGATTTCGTCATTAATCAAAATTGATTAAATGGATTATGTTTAGGTGATGTAAAATAAAGCGTTTTTTATTATTAAACTGAAACATTTAAGATTTCACGCAAATATTTTATGTAATAATTAGTATTATTTAAGGTAGATAAATTAGATATTCCCCAATTAATTTATTTGAGAGAGAGAGAGAATAACATCTTGATACAATACATCAAATGATATCTAATGTGTTAGTCTGTCCGTTTGGGCTATCGACCATCGGTCTTTCTGCCCTGTCTTGACTCTAATTTAGTGTAAAAAATAAATAACTTTGCTAGCTAGCTTAACTGTCTGGATGATTCGCACTAATGAATTGATGTAGGGTGACTTAAGGGTGTTTATATTTAGATGGGATATTGGGATTTCGGGGAATGCAAAATTTGTTGAGAAGGGATACATTAAAAGGATTGTTGGCAAATTTAAGACTTAGACTATGTATACGTTGGGAGATAGGAGTAACTTGGGTGTATTCATAAAGGAGCGGGTTAATTGGGTGTCTGAGTTTGGTGAGGGTTCGTAGGGCTGACCTTTCGGCGATGTTAAAGTGGTGGAGAGTGGAAGGACGGATTTGGTTGAAAAGGATTGCACCGTAGTCTATAAGAGGTCGACAAATGGCTTTATATATTGTCACTGCAGTTTTGGTAGAAATACCCTCATTTTTGTAAGTTAAAGCTCGAAAATGTCGGGCTCTAGTTTTAATCTTTACCTTTATAGCTTGTGCGTGGGCTTTGAAGGAGAGATGGGAATCAAACAGGATGCCTAGGTATTTACAGGAGTAGGTAGGGTATATTATGGTATTGTTTATGATAATGGAGGGGGAGTGTGGCGTAATTTTGTGATGCGGGATTAGGAGTTTGGATTTGGAGGGATTGACTTTTATACGCTATTTGGAGCACCAGGATTGGGATCGCATTGAATGATTTTTGAAGGGATTGTTGGACAACCTGGAGAGATGGAGCATGGGCGATAAGGGTGGTATCATCGGCAAAGAGAAAGGCGTAGTTTAAAGGATCAAAATATGTAGGGTTGGGATTATACAGGTCGTGACAAAAAATGTTGTAAAGGAGGGGTGATAAGGGAGAGCCCTGGGGTACTACCTGGAGGATTGGAAATGGATCGGATAATGTTTGTTTGATTCGTACTTGGCTGGATCTGTTGGAAAGGAATTTGTATATAAGGATTATTAAGTGGCGTGGGATGTTTAAGAGGAAGCATGTGTAAAGGAGGCCAATATGCCAAACCGACTCGAAAGCTTTTTGAAAATCTAAAAAGAGAATTATTGATTTATTTCTTTCAAGATGATTGGTTTGTATATTGGAGGTAAGAATGGATAGAGGGAGAGTGGTTGATTTTTAAGGTAGGAAGCCAAACTGGTAATCTGGGATATGGATTTTGGATGATTGAAGGAGTTTTTGTTTGAGGAGGGATTCGAAAAGTTTACCAATTACCGGGAGTAGTGTAATGGGACGATAGCTGGATACTAGTGTGGGATCGGTGTCGGGTTTGGGGATGCATATGGTGATGCCTTGTTTCCATTCAGTGGGAAAGTGTTGATGGGAATAGCAATAATTGAAAATTTTTAAAATGAACATGTGGATATCATTGGAGAATAAAAATAGGTTCATTTCCAGAATATTTAAAAAAAAGTTGATGGTTACAGACTCATATCGTTTCTGCCAATAGGATCTAGGTTTGTGGAAATAATCATATAAGATCAAATTCGATACCATTTTGAAACTAACAAACTTTTTTCTAAGAGTCAATTTGGTTTCAGGAAAAACCTGTTATCATTGGATATCATTGAGGAGTAGACGAGGAATTTTGTCACGGCCAGGGGAGGAATTTTTACCAGAGTGTAACTGTGTGTAGTAATCTGTCTCGTCGATTGAATCGTCAGTTGCAGGGGGTAGGGGGGTTTTATCGAAAGAATTGAACCAGTCAGTTACTGTCCTATAAAAGTCGTTGTCGTATTCGTTGAAACATCTGTTCTAACTGTTCTGCAAATGCTTTCGCTATTGATGTTTCGTCTGTCAGCGTTGATCCGTCGGTTGGGTCTTTTATATTGGCAACATGATCATATTTTTATATTTCGTAAGTTTTTTAATTTCGGTCCAGTACGTTTTTCCCTTCTGTTCATTGATGTTTTGGCAAGCCTCGAGCCATTTGTGTTTTTTGTAGTCTAAAATTAAAATTTAGATGTCTTTATTTAATTTGTTGAATTTATTTTTGATTGAACTGTCCTCGTAGAATTTACTGTCTCTGTATAATTGTCTTTTATATTTTAAAAGTCGTAGGATATATTTTGGTAGGGGATATTTGTAATATTGTTTTTTTAGTTTAGGTATATGGGACGTGATAGATTCTGATAGGGATGTGAAAAAATGTGAGAAATTGAATTAGGATTTATGTCTTGTGTAAAATCAAACGTCGATGTTATGTCGTTGATAACCTTGTTAATATTGCAACTCTGGTAATGGAAAATATATTCCGGGGGAGGTAGGGTAGGTTGGGATTGGATATTAAAATCAAATTGAATGGATAGGTGGTCGGAACAGAGGTCTGGGATCAGTTTTATGGAGTGAATTAGGTGGCGGATGTTGGATGTGCATAGGATTACATCGGGCGTTGTTGATTGTCTTTCACTCATGATAAAAGTTGGAGAGGTTGGAATTTTAATGAAGTTCGAATTGGAGATAAAGGATTGGATTTGACGGGATTTCCTACTATTGACGTTAAAAATTTAATATCAAATATTTTGTGGTGTTCCTCAAGTAATCTAAAAATTAAATTATTCAAATAATAAATTACGTCTTTTATTAAATATTTTACTTTATTGGTTAGTAATAATCAAATTGTTCAGTACTCATTTCAATAAATCGATCTGATTTTAAGTCATAAATATTTTTTTAATTCAACTTTGCACAACATTTACATTTGAGTTTTGTTCAGAACATTGTGCATATTATTTATTCCCGTATAAAAATATTTTGTTTTTCTTATTTTATAATATTTTTAATGTTCTTAAATGTCTTCACCGTTTGCTTGATTCATTTGAGAAAATGTCACAGAACATTAAAAAAAATTACTTGTCATTATCATATTTAAGATTGATGGATATCTTAATTTCGGTGTAATTAGTATTATTATTATTAACGTATTTGCAATTTCATTTATTTACGTTTTCTGGACGCAATTATTTATTTCACCATTAATCACGAAACGAAATAGAAAGTCGACTGATTTAATGTATTTATCTATTAAAAAATATATGGATCTGCACGGTGTGTATTGGATTTAGTAATTTCCGCAATAGAAATCTTTCGTTGCAACATATAAAAATTCAATCTGTTTGTATTAGCAATCTAGTTTTTACAGTACTAAATAATCATAGTGAGCTATGATAGTAATCAATGTAATTAATTATTTAATTTAAATTTATTTATTCTTTGTCTCGTTTAGTTTTATTGGTCAGTAATGTTAATATTTCTGTGAATTTTAATACTTTTTATACATTTTTCTTTACTTAATAGTTTGACTTTAGATTTCCAACGCCAATTTTAATAAATCATAAATTATAATTACCATAATATGACCTACTCCTAACCTACCTCAATAAAGTTTGTATTGTTCTGACATACTCTTGACCTACCCCAACCAATTATTAATTACACTATTATACTTGACCGACCCTAATAAATTATGTATTGTCCTAGCGTACTCTTGCCTTTTCCCAATAAATGATGTATTAGTCTAACGTACCCTTTACCTATCCCAGCATATTTCAGATATAAATAAACAGGGAAATTCAGATATAAATAAACAAATTAAATTGTTAAGAAAAAAAGTGTCTAGGCTGGCAGAATGAAAAAGTGATAAAAGAGATATAAGAAAAGTAAGAGAGAAGGAACCGAAAGGAAGTAAATAGTGACAGAAATAATGGATCTATTAATACTAGACGCAAAAGAAAGAGCAAATGGAAGTATAAAAGAGAATGGCAAACATAATAAATTTAAGAAAGAGATATTTGAAGTAGATTTGAAATAAGTGAACATTTCGTCTAAAAAAGGGCGAGTTAAAGTTAAAAAGGTTTTTTTATAATATGACACCATAACTTCTTTACATCACAGATACAAATATAGTTGTAAAACAAAATTATAAAGTGTATTTAAATATGTTATGTTTAAAAATCAGAAAGATATGAAAAAAGAATCAAAGCAAGTGGGGATAATTAATTAAAGTATTAATTCTTAACAAATAAAAAAAACTTTTTTATTGATAAGTATTAATTCTTAACAAATAAAAAAACTTTTTTACTTGATTTGTATAACACTGACTTTATTTAGTGACTATAGTTTCGACAATTTCAACTTGTCATTATCAAACTAGAAGTCACTAAATAATGTCAGTGTTATACAAACCAAGTTAAAAAGTTTTTTTTATTTGTGAAGAATAATGTATAACGAAGTAGAAGCCTCCACCGTTAACAGTTTGTATTAATTCTTATCTTCTTCTAAACTCTCTTTTTTTCTTTATCTTATTATAACTACCTATCTATCACACAATAAGATAAAGAAATAAGAGATTTTAGAAGAAGATCAGAAATAGTATTTTTTCTAAAAGAAACATGTGAGGATAAATGAGAGGTAAGTATTAGAGAAAAGAGATATGAGCAGAAAAATTAATCTAAAAGGCAATCACGAACAATTAAGAGTTTTCTACAACTCATAGGAGAAATAGTGTTAAATAAATTTAAATTTTTGTAGAAATTTCTTAATACTTTTCCACAAACTCTCAAAATAATATTTCAAAGTTTGAAGATTAAGAAAAAAACAAAAAACAAACAACAAAGAGAAAAGAATATATTTATTAGAAGCACGTCAAGTAGGTACAGCGGAAGCCAGAAAATTCTCCATTGGACATGGTGAGGAATAAGTGGGGGAAATACTTTTCAATTGGCGTACAAGCTGAGGGTTGCGTGTGTAAGTCCATTTTGCTGTAAGGTAGTATGAATGCATTGAAAGAGAACAGTGTTTGTTGCTGAAGTATTATGCTTCAGTTTAGTTTAGTTTATTTCCTTTACAAGTCTTACTAAAAAAATGATACAAAATAAAATACACTCACAATAACTTCAAAATTTAAATCGCAAGACTTGAAGGCGAAGTTCACAGTGCAGTGTTCTTCTACTCAACCCATTATTCCCTGTAGCTGACGATTCTTGTCAGGAAACAAGTAGAATGAGTGTGCATGAGAAGGCAATGGAGATAGTTGTTAAGTATAAGATGAAGTTGTGTGAGAAGGTGCATGGGAAAAGGTTAAGTGAATGGAGGATGAAACGCAAAAAATATCTGTGAAAAGGGAGGAGAATCCAAGAATACTGTGAATTTTCTATTCGTAGAGTATAAATGTGCAGACATGCATGAAAGAGAAGTGAAACGAGGTTGAGATACAGGAGAGCCAAGGCTGTATCGGGAAGAGTTCATATAATCCAAGGTATGAAAGGTGACAGGTATGGGTGCAATGGTTCTTGACTAATAGTCTTCTCAAACGAAGATAAGATTACCCTGGCGCGAGCTAGATGCGACAGGAATAAAAGTTTGGATGGGAAAAGGTATGGTACGTGTGTACTGTGCACGAATGGGATGGATACATGGAGTCATTTGGGAAAAGAGTATAAAGGTGTGTGTGTGAGGAAGGGTTGGAGGAAAACAGGAAGGTAACAAAATTGATGAGAGAGGATGGAGCTGGGCTAAAGGTTTTGGACAGAATGGAATCAGAGAGGGAGGTAAAGAGAAAAGTAGAACAGAGTATGTTTATATGTCAGTTTGAAGTTTTTAAACCAATAAAGCTTTTTACAGATACAAGGTATCATAAATGAAGATTAAAAAAATAAAACAAAAACCCATATTTTCGAAGGTATTGGAAAAAAATTATTATTGCAAATAAAAACACACTTTGAGGATAATAATATGTTTACCAATTCGCAATTTGGATTTCGTTCTGGAAACTCAACGATAGATGCAATACTAGCCTTAATTGATGAAATATTATCAGGCTATGAAGATGAGGAGTTCACCATGCCACACACAATATCTTAATATGCAAACTCGCGTGTTATGAGTTTAACGAAAGCAGCATTTTATTAATACAGTCAAATAGGACACAATTAGTAAAATATGGAGGTATTACATCATTTGGGAAAAAAGTTACACATATGAATGCTTGGCAATAATTCAAAATATCTTAGATAAATTAAATATTGATGTTGTCACAAAAACCGAACTTTATCAAGCGTTTGATGTCTGTTTAAAACAAAATTATTTACAATTTGAAAACAAATTCTACAAACAAAATACAGGACTTGCCATGGGATCTCCTTTAAGCCCCCTCCTTGCCGATCTATTCATGGCACATATCGAAGACCAAATATTCATTTCAGATCTTGCCAAAAAACATATATCCTTTTGGTATCGATATGTGGATGACATAATCGCATGCTTCAGTGGCACCTCCCGTCAATTAAATTTACACTCGAATGCGAACATAATAATCAAATAAACTTTTTAGATTTAACACTAATTCATAATAATAATAAGATATAATTCAATATCTATAGGAAAATAACTAATTCTAACTCCACCATCCCAATCCATTCCAATCATCCTCTGTCACACAAACTAGCATCCTACCATTCAATGATTCACAGAGCATTGTCCATTCCACTTTCCAATATTCACCTAAATGAAGAAATAAATAAAATCTTATCCATTTCAAAAATGAACGGTTTCTCCACTAATTTAATCAAATAAAAAATGATATAAAACCACAATGGCTCACATTTATCCAAAAGCACAAACTTTAGAAAATAAAAAATTCATTTCATTAACCTATTTTGGCAAAACATCAAATAAAATAGCACATATTCTCCGCAAACAAAATCAACAAATTGCCTTTAGATCATCTGCAAAGCTATCAAATATATTGTTTAACTCAAAGGAAAAAATTGACCATACAAAAAAATCGGGTGTATATGAGATGCAGTGTTCCGAATGTAATAATGTCTACGTAGGCCAAACGACGCAGCCTGGAGAAACGATATTCGGAACATTTCTGGGCCTTCAGACTGCAGCAAAACCACAGCTCATTCGCCAACCATATTCTATAAAACATCAATTCCCGGAGATAAGCAAGGTGAAAATTTTGCACAACTGTACCAAAGGTTTGAGGTTAAACCTTTTAGAAGCGGCCGAAATTTATAAATGCACCAAAAATCCCTATTGGATTTGGAAATTTTCACTAATCTCTCACCGGTATAAATGTACTTCCTCAACAATTTTATACTCGCTTGATAATGACCGTAACAGGTCAAAACTTAAGTCGTGATTTTTGTATATATGTAAACCATATTACAATAAATTAATTGTGGTAAAAACATAGAAGTGTTTCAATATGGGTTTAAATATGGATTACCACCTAGTAACGGTCACAACCATCATGATAGCTGTAATGTTATTAATGCTGACGACACCACATTAGTTAACAGAGAAATAACTCTCGATAAGACAATTGCTAAGAGTGAGAGAGCAAATAGTAGATGTAAAAATTGGTTTACCAGTAACAAAATGCTTTTTAATCAAAATAAAAGTAGTAATATGATGTTTACTCTGAGGAATCACGATCATATCATCACATCGCCCGCAACATTTCTAGGGGTTTATTTAGATCCTTACATGAAATGGAGTGCGAACAGTGACATGTTAGCAAACAAGCTATGTAATAATATATTTCTTTTGGGTAACTTGTCACATACAATAACTACAAAAACATTAAAAGCCATTCCATTATCTCACGTGGTTCATTAGCGTGGGGGCCTTCAGCCTGTTTACACCGTATATTTGGACTCCAACGAACAGCAGTACGCATACTGCCTCGCATAATTGTCAAATATGATGATACGTAGTGTCAAGTAATAATCCCTTCTTAGGGCAAAAAGGCCACAATTGGCCATCATTTGATGAATCGTCATCAAGAGAGTCTCCGCAGAGCTAAACACCTGCCAGAAGAATAAAAGGTGAGAATGGAAGAACACATATTTTGTGAATTCAAGCCATTCCAAATGCGATCCAAATTTTTGTAAAATTTTTATGTATAGTATTAGAATATTTTGTAAGCATATTGGATAAAATAAATAATACCTAATACCTAAGTGGAATAGGGTATAGGGATGACTGTAGAATCATAATGTCGCTGCATACCTTCTTCTGGCCAGGATGACCATATTCGCGCCACAGTTGTATGATTTCAATTCATTCTTCTTTGAATTTCGCCGAACGATAAGTCTTTCATGCCGATAATTCGACCCCTATCAAATTCCGAAGTTTAGAGAAAAAATGTGTGTTGTCTTAAAACCTCAACGGCTCAACTCTTTTTTATTGAGGGTTTAATCATTTTGTACCAACAAATAAACAATTATTTTCACCAAGTTTCCCATAAATCGAATTATTCTTTATGTGTGGTGCATTTCATATGAAATCGCGTGTAGTTAAAGATTAAACAAGAGGTGGAAATAAAAACAAGAGATGAACATCAATAAAGAATAAATAGAATAAGACATATGAAATATGAGAGATGGTGATATATTTGTGGGACTACCTTACTGTACATTGCGGTTTTAAGCACTTCTTCAGAATTTAGCCCCCATCATTACGATATCAGCTTCCGTAAAGAACGCCATCCCAACAACACCGTTAAACTAACAGGGCCCAGCGGGCACCACGAAGAGGTGGAAGTCGCACTTGACGGCTCAACAATATTCCTCATAGTCCTCTCACTAGACTGCTTAGTAAAATGTCATATAGCCCATTGAGCTCGAGTTAGTAACTGATGGTCTTCGCAAGACAAGTTGTTGGTATCAAGCCGGAGGAGCTGACAGTGTCGCCAGCTGCAATAGAAGGGACTAGGTTTATCCGAGCACGCGGCTAAAAGACGGTTGTTAGCCTAGCCTACCGTAAAAATCTGCAATTGAATCAGAGTTAATCCCAATAGATGGAGATACAGTAACAAAAATGATGCATAGAAAGGAAGATTAATGGAGGAAGTAAAATATAGTGGAAAAATCTAATTATTGAATTAATATTTCTGTTTGAATATTTGAGTACGTGAAGAGTATAGTACATAATAAACAGTGAAGAAGGATGTTTTTAACTACTGGTAATTATTGAATAAATAGTTTTCTACAACATTTGATATAAATTGCCCGAGTAAGAAGAAATAAGTTTTTATATTCAATCCCGTGAAGATTCAATGAAAAAAAATAAGAAGTAAAAAAAAATAAAGAAATAAAAAAGAGATAGAAAAGAGTTTTCAGTACAAAAATAAGATACAAAGAAACATGAATGAGATCAATTTTAAAAGGAATATAAATATGAATAAGAGATGTAATTCTAGAAGTAAATATTAAAAATGATGAGAGGAAAGGAAAATAATAGAAGGAAGGAAATTAAACTGAAAAGAGAAATGATAAAATTTTCAAAACAACATCCAACAAATAGTTTTAAATTAATAAAATTCGAATGTACGACTTTTGCTTTTTATGTAGACACTGCTACAATTCTTACACCACACGTTGGCTATATTCGTTAAAATCATCGCTTATCTTCCTGATAAAGCCATGGTATGGTGATAAATTGTAGCAGTGTCTCTACATAATAAAGCAAAACCTAAAACATCCGTGTTTTATTAATTTAAATGCAAAATGCAGTTTCACCAAGTAAGAGCCTCATCAATCCTACAATAAACAGTTTTCTACATCATTACATGATTGAACTTGCGAGAAATTAGTTAGAAGAAAGAGCTTAATTTTAAATCATTGAAATGTAAGAACCTTGTTAAAAATTCATAAAATTCTGAGAAATATGAGGAGAGAAAAAAAAAGGAGATAGATTAGTAAAGAAATATAAAAATTAATGTATTTATTGAGATATAAAATCAAAAGGAGTGAAAGTGAGCAGAAGAGAAATGTAGAAGATTTTTTAGAAGGATATAAAACGAAGATAAAGACGGATATAAAAGAAGAATACATAAAAATATAAAGATAAAAAACAGTAACATAGCAGTTGATTTACAAACACTTATACATAATGGAATAGATCTAGAAATAAGAAAAACCAGGAATCAACGAGTGGCAGCATGGCTGCTAAATAAACAGCGTCGACTGTTATTTTTTTAAGAATTAATTATCAATCGAGAAAATTAATACTAAGTGAGAAGTAAATAATAAGTTTTTCTTTTTATTAATAAGAAGTAAATATTTTCCGTCGTTGTTATGACGTCAACAATAATATTCATGGAAAAAGTAAATAATTCATCAACAAACTTGTCTTTCCAAAGTTATCTTTCAACTTTCTATATACAAGGTGGCGCAAAAGTAATGTCATAGTTTGAATTGGCTGCCATTTTTTTATAAATGCAAAAATAGAGCTCTGTTTTCATCAAAAGTTTATTTGAAAGTGTATTATTGGTTATATTACTTGGAAAAAGTTATATCGCTCAAATGGCCACTTCTCGAGTTGATGCACAATTACGCTCGCATTTTTAATTGTTGATCGCAAAACATTAGCTCTAAATTGGCGATTTCTTCTTCAATGTTAGCTTTCAAGTCTTGCAAGGTTCGCGGTTTGTTGTGGAAAACGCGAGATTTTAAAAAGGCCCAAAGGAAGAAGTCTGGTGCTGTTAGATCTGGCGATCTGAAGAACCAGTTAAATTCTTCAAAACGGGAGATCACTAGAACTGGAAATTAATATCTTCATAGTTATCCGAGCTGTATGAGCGATTGCTCCGTCCTGTTGAAACTAACAATGATCGAGACTCAATGCAGCAACTTGCGGCAAAAAAAAAGACTAACAATTTTTCACTGCAAATGCCGCACCAACAGTCGCTTTAAGGGAATCTTCTTGCATTACATGTGGATTCTCTGTGCCCCAGAAATGCAAATTTTCTTCATTAACATAACCATATAAGTGAAAGTGGGCTTCATCGCTCTTTGTGATTTTTGAAGTCATCCTCTTCTTGCACCAAGTTCAACAGAGTTTGGAAGTAACTTAACCTTGTCCGACGGTCAGCAGGCAGCAATTCATGAGCAGTTTGCACTTTGTAGGGGAATATTTTCAAATCTTTCACCAGAATCCGTTGCAACGAACGTCTACTGATACCTAATTGTGTGCAACATCGTCCCGTTGATGCTTATGGATTCTCTCTAACGTCGTTGGCAACAGCAGCTATGTTCTCGTTCGAACGCGAACTACAAGGCCGGCCAAGAGGCAAGTTTGCAAGAGGCATTCAGCCAAACACTTAATTGTTCGAGCATATGGAACACAACGACAGGAAAAACGACGACAAAATTCACGTTGCGTTAAAACAAAAGCCTTAAAATTTGTCAAATAAGCAGTAATGATAAATCCATGGCTTGTTGACAACTAATTCACTATATATCTACATCATAAATATCAAAACACACTGGCATTTGATTCCATCTAACAGGGCAGTCAATTCCATACTTGGAAGAATAAATCTAAGGATTTCCACAAAGGAATCATAAACAAAGAGTCAAGACTTAGTTATTAAATCTGCCCTAGGTGGGATATGACGTGTATACTTTTTTATTGCAGGGCATGCTTTGTTATTGAACTAGTTATTGCGGGCTTTTATAAACGTCAATTAATCAGCTAAAGTAGTGATTTAGAAAGAAAACGTATGTATGCTGGTAAAGGAGTGAAATGGTTGCATGATAACACTAAGCCATTTAACACAAAACACATCATTATGTGTATGAGCTGGGACGTTTTGCAGCATTCTTTATATTCACTAGGCATTGTTCTATCAAATTACCACAAATTCTTGTCGATGTAATAAGCCTTTTTGGATATGCAATCATTGGAAGATCCGAAGGTGGCTTGATGACTTTTTCATATCCAAAGATGGGATGAATTTCATTAGCTGGCTGAAAGATGGCCTAAAGTTATAGAAAGCAACGGTGAAAACTTTTATTGAACAATTCAATTTACTTTCTTTTAAAATAAAGTTTAAATAAAGCAAATTAAATTTGATTATTCATTTATACATCTTATACTGCATCATCCGAAATGTTTGTATAAAATGCTGTTCAAGTAATAAGAAAGGTCATTGTAATTTTATTATAGAGAAGACCCAGTAAAGTTTTGTCTAAAAACTTAGGAGAAATCAGAGATAAAAACTACTATTTGTTGAATTTGGTTCTCGTTTATCACGTGGTGATGTGCCTTTCTATAAACAACCCTTACTGATAAAAACTACAACTTTTCTACAAAAATTCGAGCATGGAAGCAAGTAGAAAATATGAAGAAGAAAATATTAAGGGTAAAAAGAAATTAAAAAAATTGAAGAAGAAGAAATGTAATGAAAATAAAAGGACAGAGACATTATCTGCGTAAGAATGAAAAGCTTTTTAATTCCAGTAGGAAAAAGATCCAGTAAAATTTGGTCCCGATTTCATAAAAAGCAAAAGGAGAAAGGGTGATAAGGAGAAGAAAGGGGAGGAAAATTTGTAGAAGATGGAAACTAAAATAAATTTTAAAATAAGAAGTTCATTTACATACACACAAATACCCAAACACGCGGCGGAAGGACCACGTAGTCGATAGCCGAACACTACTACTACTAGAAAGAAAAATAATAGAGATGGAGATAAAGAAAGATGGGATCATGAAGGGAAAGAGAGATGAATTTTACTGGAAACATCATTCGTCAAGAGGATGATGAATGAACGAATTTATCAACTCATAAGCGACAGTATTGTAAAACAATTGTAGCAGTATACATAATAAAGCAAAGCTCTTTAAACATCCGCGCAAAGTAACAGCCTTATCAATCCAATACAAAAAGGAAACAATAAAATTATCAAGAACAAAACTTTATTCGCACGAAGAAAAAAAACTTTATAATTTTAATAAGGAAGAGGTGAAGAAGTTGGAGTGATATTTTATCTATCTAAACTCTGCATCTAGCTCCGACTAAAGATGAATTATAAAATAAAAGAATTATTTATTTATTTATTAGTACTTTATCAGACTTGCTTTATAAATATAATTCGAAATACATAAAAAAGTAAACAAATAATTTCGTTAGCAAGTTGAAAGGCGGAGTTCACTCTTGAAGAATGTTCTTCCACTCTAACCTGTCGGTCCTCTCCTTCACTGTGTCACTATTGATGAACTCAGCTTCGGATACATATATTCAAGCAATAAATGCTTATTTCTTCTAATAAAGGGGTAAATTTAGAAAATATTGTGACATTGACATTGTCAATTGATGAGGGTGTTACTTGACGAAAGTCCATTACTCGTTACTCATCTGTCTGATAAAGCCACGGTGTGGTAAAACAAGTATTATCATATAATGACTAAATTACCGTCCTTCTACCCTACATCATATCCAAGTCGCCGAAAGATCCGCACTCCGAACCCTTACCAAAATCAGACACCAAAATAATCCTCTTCATAACCCGTCCAATGACCTACTCTACGAATCCACCCAAATAATTCCTATTACCCATCGTACATTAGCCATAAGCACAAAATTTGCTACTAAACCTTCCAACCTAACCCTCCTTGACAAATACTGTATTCCCCGCAATCCCAATATCCCCACAAAATACAAACACCCCACAAACACTCTTCATCAATTCATTAGATCGCATCATCCGGACAGTTAAATTCAACTAGCTTCAATTTTTATATATTTTTAAAAAAATTTTATGACAGGGCAGAAAGACCTACGGTCGATAGCCCAGACAATGACAGACTAACACTAATCATACTGTATATATGTTATTTTTGTAAATATGTGTTACTGCAATAAAGATGTTGTATATATGACTAAATTAATAATTTTATATACGCATTAAGGCTAATATAAAATTACAGTATCGAGCTAAAACAAGTCTTTTATAAATTAATATAATAATTCGGAAGTGTTGCTTTATTATATAATCAATCTCTATTTCACTCTTGTATAACCAACGTTAACACATTCTATAGATTTTTCGTGCATTAGCGCGCAATTTGATAATCGATTTTACAGACAATTTTCATCGAAAATTGGTGAAAGTGTTGCGCATAAAAATCACATTCAAATCAATATGGTTTAGTTCAATATTACGATAGGTATATATTATTAAAAAAACTGGTTTTTAGAAATATAACTAAAATTTATTAACATAAGAAAAAAAACAGTGGGTTGAATGACACTTGAATATTATTTTACGTTATGCAATAAACATAAAATTTCACCTTAACTTAAAAGAAAATGTTGGTGTTTAATTACAAGTTAATTAGTGAATCTAGTAACTTGAAAAAAATATATCATCTACATTTCGGGATCAAATTAACGTTAGTTAATAATATTTTTTATCTGTGGTCGATAGCCTTGAAGAAAAATACAAAGAAGAATTACATTTTTTTATAAATGTATGTAATTACTATCTTCAAAAAAGATTTTTTCTCACAAGTAATACCATAAGTGATGGCAATTTACTCGAATAAATTTTGTTTTTGCATGAAAGTTTGTTGCTTAGCGATTTTAGTGAGAGCAACTGTCACGAAAAAATCACGAGCCGCCAGGCGAGTATCAGTTTTATGATATATCTCCTGCAGTATTTTGGTCGAACAATTCGACATTGATTAAATAACACCTCCCTTATAATCATTTGCATTTACCTTCTTTATATTATACGCCCAGTCATCATAATCGCGGCAAGAGTTTCCATTAAAGTTTTGCTAACAACTGGTAGTTTTTATCGGCGCAGATTTCTTCAAATCGTTTCCAAACACACGATCTCGTTTAAGTTTGATTTTTTGGTGCAAAACTTGTCACCGTCGCATTTATTATGGATGATGAAGTGTTACCAAACCTTTTGATTTTATAACCTACTTGCAACTGACATACGTAGAAACAACGTTTTTCGCTTTTTTATCAAGGCTAATTCAATTCATTTGTCGGGAAATAGCTAACTTCAGGTTATTCAGGTGAATAAATAGCAACTTGGTGTTTATTCACTTATAAATTGACGTGATTGGCTAAAAAATATCACATGCCTCATTTTCATTGGCTACATACAATAGGAGTGGAATAGTCTCTAATATTTATTCCAATAAAACAATTTCAGATAGTACACTTAATCAATTTTATAGCTAAAACCGTTTTTCTAAAAAAATCAGCAGTTAATGAGGAGCTTGAATTATTGCACCCTAGCTTGAGATAATTATTTCAACTGTTCTTGCAGATTAAACACACTTCGTAAAATAAGTGAAGTGTATTACTTTTGTATCCTTTACTAAAACCTAAGTATGTAAAATAATGAAATAATTCAGACTATTTTAAATTTATTTAATTATCAAATTATTCCTTAGATGATTGACTGAATATTTTATTTAAAATTATCTGCAATTATTTATTCAGCTCATTACTGAAAAGTATATTTGAAAAAAATACAACTTTCGCCTCTCTAAACTCGTCCATTACTTTACATACGGTTTCAAGACAACTACCATAAACGCCGAATGTTTACAAAATACCTAATAAAAGAGTCCTTTCTAATGATTCGTCTCTTCATCTTTTCTACTCCAGTTATATAATCCCTGCGGAGTTAAGAGTTAATCTAGTCGTCTTAATGGAGCAGCATTGTGGCGGTGAGGAGACAATAAAACGCGTGTCGTAACATCTCTGTGTTACACATTTTTTTTTACTTCAACAGTTCTAGATTGAAGTTTGATTGCATAGTTCAATTTTACTTGTTTTTTTTTCTTTTTCTTTCGCTGCCGGATTTAATTGTGAGAAATTGTTGCGTGCGCCGACTTACCCGACAAGTATGGGTCGTTATAAATTTCGTCAAAAGTAATTAAGTATGTTTTTTTTTTCGTTTCTTGAATATGTTTATAAATTGAAATTTTAATCAATAAATAAATGGGGTGGATTTGTAAATGAAAGTCTAGTTTTATTCCATAATTATTTTATCAGTTTCCTAACATATGTTTCGACAATTACTTGTCATTTTCAAAGGTGTACTATGATTACTAAAGGGGTGAATTTTTATCTGACTTTAATTTACAAATCCACCCTTGTAATTATGTTTCATCAAGAATGTAGCAGCGAAAGTATTAATTTTGTAATAATGAATTATTACAATCGATCTATCTTCCATCGATTGTGTCTAATCTAATTTTTAGTTTATAAACATTTTCTAGAAACGTGTTGATTTATCAAATCATTTATAATAAATTACAATTTTAATACTAATGTTAATTTATTCACATAATTTTATCATGTCACAAATATAAAGTTATTTATAATCAAATAATGTGTAGTTTTAATAATACTAATTATTGTAGATTTGAGAAATGTCGTATTTTTAATTTATTAAATAATGATTAATTGCTTTATTTATTTCTTTAGAAAATCGAATACACGCATTATATTTTTTATTTTGTTTATGCAGTGTGCGGTGATAATTTCGATCATTAATCTGTATACAAAGAAGCGAAAGCAGAATTATCGAGTCTTAAATTCACAACTTAATTACAATTCCGTTCTGCATCGGCGCACGGACCGAGAACGAGGAATTATTGAATTCGCAATAACCGGTAATTATTAGAGCAAAAACCTTATTACAATTTCAGCGGGAGGCAAGGAAAAAAAGTGAAGCTCAAATGAGAGTGAAACCGCAAAGAAAAAAATATTGAGGTTGGTTTAATAATTGTATAATCTTTTACTATCAGTTTTTCTTTGAATATCTATATTAAATCAATTATTTGGTAATTATTTGAAAATTCTTAATAATATATTATAAATCTTTTCCTATTCAATCTTTATTTAAATCATGTTTATAAGAAATATAAATAAATTCTTTGAGAGCATCAGGGTAATAATAATAAAATAAAAGTTTAGTGGAAAATTAATTGAGAATAAGAAAATGATTATTTTTATTAAAACATTTCTTCGTTACCACAATGATGAATAAAGTGATAAAGTTTAATGTCAAAAGTTTAACACTTCGTATTTTCTGGCAGCTTTCTCCAGTTGACACTAATGTTTACGTACAAGAATTCATTTAATCAACCTTTTTTATTACTTTGATTTACTAAAAACTAAAAATGCAATCAAGTTATTTTTACAATAGTCACATTGATAAAAGGAATGACAATTAAAAATAATTAAAAACATAATAACTTTAAATTATAGTGTACGTATGTAGAAGCATATAAATAGTAACACTGACCTTAAAAATGATTAAAAAAATAAATTGAATTAGCAGGGAAGAATAAATGAAGTAAATGAGCAAGGCTCTACAATAAAATCCAAAAGTATTAAGCTACGTAAAAACAGAAAAAATATCTAGTGACAAAATGAATTCTCTTTTTAAATTGCGCAGAGGATGTACCAGAAAGATTAACTTGATTGTTATTATTAAATTGGTTACCTAGTGGCTTAAATAGTGTATGGTATTATTTTCCGAAAATTTTATATGATGCAATTTTAAGCGAAATAAGAACGACCACATGAAAAATACCGAATGTCCAGCTTGCTGGACAACAAATATTATTATTATCATATAAAATCTAACACAATTTTCCTAACTTCAAGTGCTAAATCTTTAAGGTATCCATTTTGTGCCTATATCGGGTGGTGCTCAACAAACGCACCATAGGATATTCAATGTATTTTTATAAATATGCCATTATTTTCTTCACAGGTCATTTTAGCAAAAAAACATAAGAGAGCAATTTTGTAGATATTGAAAAATACATTTATATCACCTATTGATAGTACATCACAATTATTTTAAAGCGAGATATTTAAAATTATAAAAATATAGTTTCGGCCTATTAAAATCTCTTGAGTTTTTTTTCTTTGCTAAAATGACCTGAAGGGAAAATAATTGCTTATTTCTAAAAATTCATTGAATTTCCTATTGAGCGTTTGTCGACGCACCACCCGGTATATACCTTTAACATGATTTACACTCCTTTTGAACGCATGGCATTGTTTTGCATATTTTCAATGCATACAATGTCAGTCTGATTATATAGTCATCATATGCTGCTAACATATTCCAAATAACTACATAATTTACTAAGCTTGCGACCTATATGCCAAACAAATTCCTACATGCGAGATGCATTTAAAACAATTTAGCTTATATGTGATTTAAAATAAAGTTGGACATCAAATATTACGCCCACATCCTTGATTTCCGTAAAGCGTTGTAATTGTATAACTCTAAACTGTATCCTAGATCTACAGAACGACATTTGTTACTATTTAAGAATAGAGGGAAAGGCAATATAATTGTCTAGACTACTTTTAATTTTAATGAACTTTAGGTCATCCGCATAAAATAGCTTTTTATAACACTCACAATGTCATTTATAAACAGCAGAAACAGAATAGGGCCACAATGATATCCCTAGGGCATATCAGAGGTCACATTAAAGAAACTTGATTTAAAGTTTTGATCTTCATATGATGAAAACCGTGCTCACTCGACTTCACCAGACGTACTGAATGGTTAGCTCTGTAAAATGCCCTAACAAAGTCGGTTTAAGAGTGTAGTAAAAATAAATCCCTAATTTTTGTATAAAATTGAAAGATTTAATTACCATGGTTATAATTATCCGATTTAGGTCAAATATACATCGTTTTGTTCGATGACTTGTTGCCATTTAAAGGTAATTATTAATAAAATGATGCCTATCTCATGGAAGCCCTCGTCCCTATTAGCGAAAAATGAGACAGTCGATTTTCAAAAGCCTCTCTTGAAGCGAATTTCCCATCAGTAACATTATTCGAAATGGTTAGGAGCCGATGGTAATGACTTGATGCCAGATCTGAACTATGAGTTGACTGCATAAGAAACTCCCAAGTTACTGGAGCTTCCGGTGAGTCACTATCGATGTATGTTGTTCTGAAAGAACCCAATTTCTAGTCTGTTGGACAAAATTGGCCACTTCTGAGAAATTGCAGCTCATAGTAGATAATTTCCTACACAATCCAACCAAACACACAGCAAATGATTCCTAGCCCTCCACCGTTTCCGCTGACTCACCACGATTTGACCACGACCGTTTCTACTTGATGTCGTAAGTTCATTAAGTTTCATCACCACTCACCACCTATATCTATATCGAGCTTTTTTTGTATCCTGCCTTATTCAATTGGTTCGAAACGGTTTTTTTTTTGTGCAATCTTTAGCTCATAAGTAATCGAAACAGTGATTACATGAGGGTTCGACTCAACAATGTCCAAGATTTTATCGATATTTTCGAAAATTTGTTCTATTGCGTAGTGAATCTTTGGCATCGAAATTACCGGAACGCAATCGACTAAATAAAAATAATAGAGCTTCTTTTTATATCCAGCCTTATTCAAATAGTTCTAAACGGCTTTTGTGCAATTATTAGTTCTTGGGCAATCGAAAGAGTCGAACTCGATAATGTCCAAATTCTATCGATATTTTCGATAATTGGTTTCCTAGTGCGTGGTGCATCTAAATTACGGGGACGGAATCGACGAAACCAAAATTGCGTCTGATTAGCTGTTGCAGTATCAAGACCACTCTTCACATTTTAGCCGCCTGGCTTGCGTTTTCGCCTTTATCGAAGAAAAACTGTAATTTCGTATTTTCTGCTAGTGACAATCTTTGACAAACAAACAACTAATAACAAAACTGTCAGAAAAGTTTTTTTACTACGAAATCTCATCTCTCTAACACCATCTAATGGAACCCGATCCGGCTTATAGTACGCGAGATACAGATAACTAAAGCCATCTATTAGAAAAATAATGGATTACATTTTACTACACCTTATATATATATAGCGTCAATTTGAAGATTTTGTTCTAAGACATTCGACAGAAAATCATCGTACAATAATTGTCACTGTTGACACTGTTGAACAAAACTTTTCCATATGTCAGGAAAATCACATCTTTCAATAGATCTTGAACATAACATATAAATTGGGTTCGCTAAAGTAAAAGCACAAATTTTTAGTACACAACCAGGAATATCATCGGAACCCGATCCATTATTTTGTTTTAAACATGATATAAGTAACCATGCACGATTAATATGTAGTCTGTAGGGTAGTATATGTTCTTCAGCAAATACCTTAGGTTTCTTAATAATATGATTAAGAACATAAACTGCAAAAAATTCAATAATAGCATTGCCACCATACGCTGTTTTACTTATGTCATGCATTACACTAGGGAGCTTACCTTCGTTGTTGAAATCGTGTACGTAAGTCTAAGTTTTTTTTATATTTTGATCTCAGTTGATTGAAAATCTGATTGATAAATTTCTCGTTATACTATAAATGCGCTTCTTTTCCTTTTAATTAATAATTTAAGTTCTCGAGCCCTTATGAGCTATTTCATAGAAAAGTTCCATAGTTGCATTCAAATCCAATTCATAAAAAAAAATATATCGTATATTACCAATAACCATTTAAAAATTTATAGAATAAAATTTTTTTTTTTTTTTTTTTCTTGTATGATGTCGGCGTTCACTTGGTGGTGCATTTAGATAAGAAGTTTAAATAAAACACTTTATAACTTTGTTTTACCACTATATTTTGTATAACTGTGACTAGTTTCGATCATAAGCTGATCATTATCAAACATAAAGTACCTAAATTTATTACAAACGTTGCTTATATACTATCGAAAAGAGGAGAATACATTACGTCGGTCTGGTCATTAAGAATGGAAAAACCCGGATTAATTTTGGCTTTATGAATTTCGAGTGCTTCCAGTAAATCCATTTTACGACCTTTATCGGTAAAGTGGATTACTGAAAGTACATCCTTTCCGAAAATATGATTGTTTTCTAATAAATGGTTTGCAAAAATTGAATTGTTATATTTTAAGCGATAAGCTCGTTCATGTTCTTTGAGACGCGTTTCAAAATTCCGACCAGACTGACCAATGTAAATTCCTTTACAAGACCCGCATGTTAATCTATATATTCCTGCTCTTTTCATTATATTAATTTTGGGTTTTGGATTGTAAATTATATTTGATATCTTATTACTACATTTGAAAGCTACATTAACGTTACATTTTTTAAGGATTTTTTTGATTTTGATACTTATTAGGCCAAAAATCAAACCATGATCCCTCCCACAGCTTCCGTTAAGTACTTGGGCATAACCATAGATCAAAAAATCAATTTTAAAAAACATACAGCCATAATGAAAGGTAAAATTACTTCTAGAGCAAAATGCTTTAGAAGTTTAACTTATAAAAACAGTGGTATTAACACAAAAACAGCTGTTAAAATATACAAAATGATCTGCCGTCCACTTCTTGACTATGGTTGTGCCCTCTATACCAATCCCAGCAATCCAACATCCCGTAATATTGAAGTTAGCGAGCGAGCATCCCTCCGTACCCTAACCAAACTCCGACATCCTCTTAATCCTTTACACAATCCATCTAATCAGCTCCTCTATGATACCACTTTAGTTATCCCTATCCTAGAACGCCTTCGATTCCTATCAGAAAAATTCTCCAAAAATCCTTTCAACTTCCATATCTTATCCCAATATTGTCTTCCCAGAAACCCTAATATTAACCCTAAATTTAAAAATCCCAATTCAACCATATTTGATTTCATTTCATCATTTCATCCTTTTACGCATTAACGACTGACGCCATATGACTGGACAAAAAAAGGCAGAAAGACCTCTGGTCGATAGCCTTTTGACAAATTAATACATTAACACCTCATTCATTCTTCATTATTCCAATGTAAATATGTACAAAATTTGTCAATAAATATATGTTACTAGGCCAAAAAATGTTAAACATTGAAATTTTTTGTTGTTAGTGGGTGTAATTACTGGATATATATATTTTTGGTATTGTTTTAATTTATGTTTATGAACTAAATTTTCTATTAATTTTGCTGAGTATCCGTTGTTAATGGCCATTTGTTTTATTGTCGCAATTTCATTTTCAAAAGAAGTTGGGCTTAAAGGTAATTTGACAGCTCTGTTTATTAAAAAATTGAATGATGCCATTTTTTGTTTAAAAGGATGTCGGGAATTGTTGGGAATTATAGTGTCGGTGAAGGTAGGTTTTCTGTAAATATCATAAGTTAGTATGTTGTTAGATTTATTAATAGATAGGTCAAGAAAATTAATTGTGTTGTTAGATTCTGTTTCAACGGTGAAATTAATTGAAGGGTGAAGGGAATTAATAAAATTAAGGAATTGTGTTATTTGTCTACTGGTACCTTCGAAGCATGCTAATACATCATCCACATATCTATACCACCACCTAATATGTTTTTTACCTAAAGGAGAGTTTAAAATTTTATTAGTTATATTATCCATAAATATTTCTGCAAGAAGGGGACTAAGGGGTGAGCCCATTGCCAAGCCTTCTTTTTGCATATAGAACTTATTATTGAAAGAGAAATAGTTATGTTTTAGTATAGTATCTAAAATATTTAAAAAATCTGTTTTTATACTAGGGTTAACATTATTTTTATCTAGATGTTGTGTTATTAAATTAATACAATCTTTAGGTGGGATGTTGGCAAACATATTAGATACATCGAAGGATACCAGTTTACAATTCGAATTTACTTTATTATTATTAAGATTAGATATTAGTTCGGACGTGTTTTTAATAGAGTTTGGATCTGAGAAGTTTGTAATTTCTTTGAAAATGTGGGTTAATTCGGAAGATATATGTTTAGCTGGTGTGTTAGAATAGGAAACTACAGGGCGAATGGGTTGATTATTTTTATGAATTTTAATAAAGCCGTATAATCTGGGTGCTGTAGGATTCATGGGGAGTAGTTGTGATGTTTTGGAACTATTAAATAATGAATTTTCGTTGTTTAACAATGATTTTAAGATATTTTGAAAATTAGCGGTTGGATCTTTTTTAATTTCAATGATTTCGGCGGAATTGATAAAATCGAAAACTTTTTGTTCATAATCTGTTTTTTGTAGTATAACTGTCGAATTACCTTTATCCGCTTTAGTGACTGTAAGATTATTATTTTTAATTTTGCGTTGTAAGGTTTTAATTATTTTATTGTCTGAATTTGATATTGACTTAGTGTTTTTAATTATTTGGGAAATTTGATGTTTTTCAAAATTAGTTGCATCTGATTTTTGAAGGGCAAGTTCTGATTCAACAATAAGAGTTTCCTTAAAAAACAACGTTTGTAATAAATTTAGGTACTTTATGTTTGATAATGATCAGCTTATGATCGAAACTAGTCACAGTTATACAAAATATAGTGGTAAAACAAAGTTATAAAGTGTTTTATTTAAACTTCTTATCAAAATGCACCACCAAGTGAACGCCGACATCATACAAGAATTAGTTAATGCTAGTGTAGCAGTTCAGGCGAGAAAGTACCTTAAGTTACGAATTAAAAAACAGCAAGCCTCACTCAACGCATGGTTTAATCAACAGTGTCTTAAACACAAAGTTATTCCTAACTATGTACATTGCTCTATCAAATCCAATACAATATCAGCCGCAAAAGCCTCCAAAGCAGCAGAGAGAACATGGCTCAAAGAAGAAGCACGAACATGGTTTAAAAGAAGAGATATCCTAATGGTATATATTAAAATTCTTCACATGGAGCTGGCTCACCATCTTCACCCGGTAGAGTTCGATCTTTTTGAAGACTATGTTCGAAGCAAAGTAAGCAGTATCCGGCACCAAAAAATGACAACACAAAAGAAGAAATTGAAGAAGCTTCAAAATAATCAGAGACAAGTAAGACAAACAACTAATTCTATTCCATTCCATCCCAGAATTATCAACAACACCGAGATAACATTCAACGAAAAGGAAACAGCAATTTTAAGTTTAGGTCCAAAATTCTGTCCACACATTAACGTTCCGTTTTTTAAGGAAACTCTTATTGTTGAATCAGAACTTGCCCTTCAAAAATCAGATGCAACTAATTTTGAAAAACATCAAATTTCCCAAATAATTAAAAACACTAAGTCAATATCAAATTCAGACAATAAAATAATTAAAACCTTACAACGCAAAATTAAAAATAATAATCTTACAGTCACTAAAGCGGATAAAGGTAATTCGACAGTTATACTACAAAAAACAGATTATGAACAAAAAGTTTTCGATTTTATCAATTCCTCCGAAATCATTGAAATTAAAAAAGATCCAACCGCTAATTTTCAAAATATCTTAAAATCATTGTTAATCAACGAAAATTCATTATTTAATAGTTCCAAAACATCACAACTACTCCCCATGAATCCTACAGCACCCAGATTATACGGCTTTATTAAAATTCATAAAAATAATTAACCCATTCGCCCTGTAGTTTCCTATTCTAACACACCAGCTAAACATATATCTTCCGAATTAACCCACATTTTCAAAGAAATTACAAACTTCTCAGATCCACACTCTATTAAAAACACGTCCGAACTAATATCTAATCTTAATAATAATAAAGTAAATTCAAATTGTAAACTGGTATCCTTCGATGTATCTAATATGTTTGCCAACATCCCACCTAAAGATTGTATTAATTTAATAACACAACAGCTAGATAAAAATAATGTTAACCCTAGTATAAAAACAGATTTTTTAAATATTTTAGATACTATACTAAAACATAACTATTTCTCTTTCAATAATAAGTTCTATATGCAAAAAGAAGGCTTGGCAATGGGCTCACCCCTTAGTCCCCTTCTTGCAGAAATATTTATGGATAATATAACTAATAAAATTTTAAACTCTCCTTTAGGTAAAAAACATATTAGGTGGTGGTATAGATATGTGGATGATGTATTAGCATGCTTCGAAGGTACCAGTAGACAAATAACACAATTCCTTAATTTTATTAATTCCCTTCACCCTTCAATTAATTTCACCGTTGAAACAGAATCTAACAACACAATTAATTTTCTTGACCTATTTATTAATAAATCTAACAACATACTAACTTATGATATTTACAGAAAACCTACCTTCACCGACACTATAATTCCCAACAATTCCCGACATCCTTTTAAACAAAAAATGGCATCATTCAATTTTTTAATAAACAGAGCTGTCAAATTACCTTTAAGCCCAACTTCTTTTGAAAATGAAATTGCGACAATAAAACAAATGGCCATTAACAACGGATACTCAGCAAAATTAATAGAAAATTTAGTTCATAAACATAAATTAAAACAATACCAAAAATATATATATCCAGTAATTACACCCACTAACAACAAAAAATTTCAATGTTTAACATTTTTTGGCCTAATAAGTATCAAAATCAAAAAAATCCTTAAAAAATGTAACGTTAATGTAGCTTTCAAATGTAGTAATAAGATATCAAATATAATTTACAATCCAAAACCCAAAATTAATATAATGAAAAGAGCAGGAATATATAGATTAACATGCGGGTCTTGTAAAGGAATTTACATTGGTCAGTCTGGTCGGAATTTTGAAACGCGTCTCAAAGAACATGAACGAGCTTATCGCTTAAAATATAACAATTCAACTTTTGCAAACCATTTATTAGAAAACAATCATATTTTCGGAAAGGATGTACTTTCAGTAATCCACTTTACCGATAAAGGTCGTAAAATGGATTTACTGGAAGCACTCGAAATTCATAAAGCCAAAATTAATCCGGGTTTTTCCATTCTTAATGACCAGACCGACGTAATGTATTCTCCTCTTTTCGATAGTATATAAGCAACGTTTGTAATAAATTTAGGTACTTTATGTTTGATAATGATCAGCTTATGATCGAAACTAGTCACAGTTATACAAAATATAGTGGTAAAACAAAGTTATAAAGTGTTTTATTTAAACTTCTGAATAAAAATTTCTTATTGCATGTCTTCAGTGGATCAAAATTTAGACGATCTAAAATAATATTGTAGGCAAAGTGATTCTTAGTGGGCTTAGAGAAAGGAGCATCATCTACAGATACGGTAAGACCGGTGATCTTTCTGCCAGACATATATTTAGTTATACCAATTTTTGCAGAAACAAACAGATGTTTAACTAAATTTTCAAGTGATATTAAATAAAAAAGGAAACATTTCAATCAATATTTTTTGTTGAAGAATTTTAAGTTGACATTTTCCTATGAGGTTTTCCTTTTGCAATGTAGGCAGTCTTACCTTTCCAAAAGCGAAAACAATTAAAAATAAATCATTTTTATCGGTCTAATATAATTTAGTTTTCTCGCGCCCACAATTTTCTTAGGTTTTGTTGGTAGATTTAAACAATTCAAAACACGATTGCTATATGAGTAATTTTGAACCTCATAATTCGTAATACATTTACGAATGTGCTAAGTTTGTTTGGAATCAAAAGGACAAATTTTGTGTAGCTTTACATTGTTCATTCATAATTATTTATAGTATATGCGCTAACCAGGATATAATGTATTTTCGGTTTTGCTATATAAGGTTAACACATTATTTAATTTTAATAATATTACACATTTTTATTGACAAACTTTATACATGTTTACATTTAAATAATAAATAATGAATGATGAGTTAGTGAGTTAGTTCGTCAAAAGGCTATCGACCAGAGGTCTTTCTGCCTTGTTTTGTCCAGTCATATGGCGTCAGTCGTTAATGCGTAATGGGATGAAATGATGAAATGAAGTCAAATATAGTGGAATTGGGATTTTTAAATTTAGGGTTTATACTAGGATTTCTGGAAAGACAATATAAGGATAATATGTGGAAGTTGAAAGGATTTTTGGAGAATTTTTCTAATAGGAATCGAAGGCGTTCTAGGATGGGAATAACTAAAGTAGTCTCATAGAGGAGTTGGTTAGAAGGGTTGTGTAGAGGATTAAGAGGATGGCGGAGTTTGGTTAGGATACGGAGGGATGCTCGCTCGCTAACTTCGATGTTGTGGGAGGTTGGGTTGGTGGGGTTGGGATAGAGGGCACAACCATAGTCAAGTAATGGACGGCAGATCATCTTATATATTTTAACAGCTGTTCTTGTATTAATACCTCTGTATTAATACAAGAATCGATTGCCGTAATAAAGAGTATCATTATTATACAATACCAGACATTGTCAACAGTTCACGCTGCCTTTCCATAGACTAGATAGATATGAAAAGGGTACTTACTACATATGTATAAAAATCACTAATCATCTTTTCAAATAAATCAAACATTGTAACATCCACCCCGAGCCCGAGCCGAACGCGCGACTCTTCGCAGGTAGCCAAGGCGGCTGCCGGACCGCGTTGTACCCCCTACCTCTGAAGAACAGCATCCCTCTCTACTCCCACTCAATCACACACCAGCTTCGCGCCCTACTTAAGGGAAAGCCACCCTTACAATCTCCGGTCTGTTAGCGCTCGTCTCCTCGGCCTAACAACTCTCTTTGGTAACGCACGTCTACTCGGCTTACCAATTATTCTACGCTACAATCTACGACTACGCTACGCTTGGTACCCCGTCGAGACATCTCCGAGGACCACCCGCACAAGCTCTGCCCCAGGTCGCCGACCTCTGGAACAACCCCTAGCTGCCGTGAGGAAGCCCTAGCCGCCCCACGCTCACCGCACCAACAGCTACTCTGCAATCATATACTGTCACATATATTCCATAATTATGATTCTGTACATTCTGTAAATATGCGGTTACAACCATAACATAAAGAGTGTTATAAACTAGCAGCCCAACGCGTGGCCGAAAGAAGTGTAAGAAGAATCACTAGGAGTATGACAAATATAGTGATGACGGTGGCGCAGTTCCAAGCAATTATGAACAGGATGTTACAAATTCCACAACAACCTGACCCGAGAGGAAGTTTCTCAAAATCTACAGCACGATTTAAGGGAGAAACCGAGAGTCAAATTGTTGAAACCTTCATCAGCACGATCACCGTGTATAAGAACGCCGAACACGTAACAGAAGCAGACGTGATCACAGGATTCCAGCTTCTCCTAGAGAGACCCGCAAACAACTGGTAGGAAGAGATTAAAGCAGAAATCACAACCTGGGACCTGCTCATCACCGCTGTCCGAAACACATTTGTCCCGCAAATCCCGAATTTTAAGATTTTTCAACAAGTCTTCAACGAAAAACAATATAGACCGATGAATACGGACCAGTTCATTATAAATAAAAGAGCGCTGATCGGAAACATCGAGGTAGTATTGCAATTAGGCGCAATCTACGGCCTGCTACACCTGGATATAAGGAAACAAGTTACACGGGATTCGTTCGGACTTTACGACGAATTTCTAAACGCAGTAAGAAATGCTGAAACACTCCTAGAGGAGGAAGCACGGACAGGGAAAATTATGTACAGGATAAGAGTAAATGCGCTTACTGCAAAAATCACGGCCACAGAGTGGAGGAATGCCGCAAGAAACTTCGCGAATCAGCCGTCCCCGGCAGAAGAATTTTTGAATTTTACGGGCGTGGAAAACCGAACACGATATGCGGCAGATGCACGACTTGTAATGAGCAACAGCGGAACCACATCTCCTCCATCGCAGTAACCTTAGACCCACGCAGACCGCATGGTTTCATTAATTTGAATGGGAAACCAGAGTATGCGCTCTTCGACACCGGCTCCCATGTCTCTATCGCATCTCTGAAACTATATGATGCGCTAAGGAGACACGGCCATCGATTCAGGAAAGAAACAGGGGACATTTCATTGGCAAACGGGCATAGAACGAGGGATGCAATTCTAAAAACCGAAGTCGACGCCGTACTTAAGGGTAAAATCATTTCGACAACATTTTGTGTACTGCTGAACAGTGAAACTTGCGAAACCATTTTGGGAACGGATTTCATGGAGCAAGCAGACATTTCAATCGACATGGGCCAGAAATCTTGGACTGTTACAAGAGTCACGCATCCACATTATGACGCTGCGAAACCTAGAGTGAAAAACCAGCCGTCAGCCCAAGTATAAGCAAGCTTGAAGAATGCTTATTCCCGGAGCAACCGAGAAAAATCCAGCCCGACGAAGAAACATTTTTCCAATTCTACCCGTTGGACATCGTAACAATCTCTCTTCAACTGAGGCCTGACGAAAAATCTTCCCCAAAACCGGAGGAAAAGAGGAAAATTAATTATATGCTTGAGAGCAACGAGGAAGCATTTAGAAGCGCAAAACCACCTACCACCTCTAGACGACACCACATCAATACCGAGAAAAGCGCAACCGCCAGCGCCGGATGACGCCACCCAAGAAAGAGGACCTAGAGCAGCAAATTCAGCAGCTCTTAGAAGATGACATCATTCAATCGTCATCATCACCGTGGGAATAACCCGTCGTTATGGTACCATAGAAAGACGGTACCTCCCGCCTCTGCATCGATTACAGGGCATTGGATGCCGTGAAAATACCTGACAGGTACCCGCTCCCACGGATGGATGACCTACTACACAACGGGTCAACAGGAAAATACACATCTACCATAGACTTGAGGAAGTAGATACTGGCAGATTCCGGTCGCAACCGAGGACACAGAGAAAACCGCATTTACATGCCCCTTTGGACTATTAGAAGTCAAACGGATGCCGTTCAGACTCAGAAACGCGCCGGCTACTTTCCAGCGAACACTGGACCGCCTCCGAGCCAAGGACCTATATCGTATAGTCCTTAGACTCGTGACTAATCTATGCTCAGAACGAATCAAATATCTGGGCCACGTCATTTCAAACGGAGAAATTACGACGGATCCGGAGCGCATTCAGGCCATCGCCTCTTGGAGAAGCCCCCGGGACCGCAAGGAAGCCGTATCATTCATTCAAACCTGTTCATGGTATCGCAGATTCATCGCCGACCTAAGCAGGTCGATAACCAGTCTGTTTAAGAAGAACGCCACCTGGAAATGGGAGGAGACACAGCAAGCCGCAATGGATCAACTGAAAACGCTGCTAACTACTGCTTTCATTCTGAAGCCAGCCGCCTTCGAGAAACCATTCTGAAAGAAGAACTGACGATAGTGGCTTTGCCCTGGGAGCAGTTCTAGTCCAGGGGGAGGGACTAGAAGAACATCCGGTCGAATACACAAGCCGCTTGCTCACACCAGCCGAACAGAACCACGACGGAGCAAGAAGCTTTAGCCATAGTATGGGCCTTGAATAAATTCAGAGGATACATCGAGGGCTCACCGATCACCATCGCCACAGATCACCTAGCCCTACCTTGGGTATTGGTACATTAACATAAAATACAACCCTGGAAGATCAAATTTCGTTCCCGATGCCCTAACCAGGATATCGAGCCTCAACATCACCAAAATCAATGTAGTTCAGGCTGATGTTCCGCAGCAAGAAGCTGCCGATATCCGGAGGACACAATATCAGGACGAAAACTTGAAGAAGATTATCGACGCCCTTGAAGCTCAGCCGAAAACGGAAGACGCCGTGTATTGGAGCAGGAAAGGGTACCTCCTCGAAAAGGGAGTGCTATACCGATACACCCCGACAGTCGACAACGAGGATGCTCAACAATGTATCGCGAAAGACGTAGTGCCAGCCCTTAACATTTAATTTAAGTAATTTCAATTGTCTTCTGTTGAGACAATTGTCAATTTCAACTGTTTTTTTTCATATAGTAATAATCGTTACTTTAATTACTTAATTAATTAAATATTTAGTTTATTTTAATATTGAGTATTGGTTTAATACGAGGGTAGATAGAAAAGTTTCCGGAATGGGCAAGAAAACGCAGTAATTAAATAGGTTTTTATTTTTATTTTTCAACATAGTACCCTTGCAGGCGATACACTTTCCCCAGCGGTGCTCCAACTTTTTTAAGAATTCAGATGAAAATATGATTTCGGGAACTCTGCAAAATAAGCTTTAGTGGCGTCGATTATCTCCTCATTTGACGTAAAGCGCTTGCCTCCGAGGCAAGTCTTCATGTTTGTGAACAAAAAGAAGTCGCACGGGGCCAGGTCTGGAGAGTACGGAGGATGCGGCACCACCTCGTAGCCCAATTCAACCAATTTAGCATTGGCGATTCGGGATGAATGGGCCGGCGCATTGTCGTGGTGGAAGAGCACTTTTTTCCGCTGCAAATGAGGCCGTTTCTCCTTCAATATGCCGTTGAATTGATCCAATAAATCGCTGTAGTATTGTCCCGTGATAGTTCTTCCCTTCTGTAAAAAGTCGATGTGTATCACACCTTGCGAATCCCAAAAAACGGTGGCCATGACCTTTCCAGCCGATGGGACAGTCTTTGCCTTCTTCGGAGCAGATTCGCCTGGAGAAATCCACTGTTTCGACTGCTACTTGGTTTCTGGTGTGTAGTGGTGGATCCATGTTTCGTCCACGGTCACGAATCGGCGAAAATAATCCGTTGGATTATGCTTTAACAAGGCCAAACACTATTTCGAAGTGGTCGCACGATTTCGCTTGTTGTCCATAGTCAGCAAACGCGGCACCCATCGCGCCGACAGCTTCCTCATGCCCAAATGTTCGTGCACGATATTTTGCACACGTTCATATGAGATGCCCGTGGTCTCTACTATTTCGCGTAACTTCACTCGTCGATCGGCTAACACGAGATCATGGACTTTGTCGACCATTTCTTCATGTGTGGCCGTTTTTGGACGTCCACTACGTGGTTTATCCTTGGTGCTCGTACGGCCACGTTTGAACTCGCTCACCCAGAAACTAATAGTCGAAAATGAAGGTGTGGATGTGCCATGAACTTTCTGCAAAATATCTCGTATCTCCGTCCCATCTATCCAGAAATGTTTGATAACTGCACGAAATTCGTTTTTATCCATTTTTGCAAAAGTGCATGACTTGCTTCCTAGTAAACAAAAACGGAACGACGCACGTGTTTGAAAATTTGACAGCTTACCTAAAATAGGTTAGCCTTGACAACCATCATAACAATTTCACGATACGCGCGCCATCTCTTGCCCATTCCGGAAACTTTTCAATCTACCCTCGTATAGCCTAAGATACTCATGATTTTATGATTTGAGCGTACACTTGACCTACCACAACAATGAATAAAATGTCATACAGTACTCCCGAACTACCTTAATAAATAAACACGCATTCATGTCCACAAAATGAAATATACTGGTTTTCTTTACTTTTAGTAATTTTAATAATACATATAATTTTAATAATTAATAATTTTATTGACAAATCCGCTCTGCACTACAATGGCGCACTTAATCATATTTAATTAATCCATTGTAATAAATCTTCTCTTTCCTAATTAGGTTCATTAAAAATTCATATCTTACCTATAAATTGTTAACACCATGTATTCTTCTTCATTCAACACTTGATAAAAACCTGCAAAGGTAGAAACTATAGTTGTCCCAAAAATTTATAATATATTGTAAACTTTGTTTTGTGTATAATATACAATAAAAAGTGATATAAAAACGTGTTGTAGTCATCCACGCCAAAAATGTTGTATAACAGAGATGAGAGAGGAAGTCCTTGTTTGGGAGTAAAGGAAGAAGATAATGAATTGTGGATTTTGACTTAAGGGATCTATTAGAGATGAATTGATTGATAATGAAAATGATATGAGGAGGTATATTTAGAAGGTGGTACTTGTATAACAAGCCATTATGCTAGACATAATAAAACGCTTTCTGGAGATTCAAAAATAGAGCTGGATAAGCTATGCCTTCAAGGTGTGATGTTTGAAAATTTGAAACTAGGATAATCAGTGGAAGGGAAATAGATCTGCGGGAAAGAAACTCAAATTGGTATTTGGGAATGATGTGATTGGAAATTAGAGAAGATTTTGTTTTTGAGATTTTAGTAATATTTATGTGGTTTCTTTAAAAATTATATGTATTATTATCCAAATTATTCAAGGAATGAATATGCTCTTATAGTACTATAACGAAGAAGGGGAAACGATGACTTTGTTTTACGTTTTTATTTAAAATTACACATGACTATAGTTTTGACCAAAAGCTATTATAGCATCTACTACGATTTAAAATTAAAAACAAAATGTGTCCTCTATTATTCACTTGTATTTTATTTTTGGTTTATTGTTTACTTAATTCCTTTGTGCGTTAATTAAATATAATTTATTAGCCCATAAACTTGTTTATATTTTATTACCTTTAAAAATGTGATTAATTAAATTAATAATATATTGATACATTTATTTATACGGGTAAATTCACAATTTATAGTAGTGAATATATATGTATTATAAATGCAAAATTAAATGTTTTAAACATAATTCCATTCTAACCCATTATTAAATGCATGCTCCATCTATCAACGTTATAGCAAACTAAATACAATTTCCTACATATTGGTAGGAGCACTTACTATCTGTATATTAAGTTGCCTATAATAAAATATCAAAATTGTGTTAATGTGACGAGTTTTTTTTATGTATTAGGCTATTTGAGTTATAGTGAAGTGTATAATTTGTAATTTTGTATTTTTTTTTCTAGCATTTTACTATAAAAAGATGTTAAAATAATAAATAATGTAGTAAATTTTAAATATTTTTCAATTTTTTCAGTTAGCAATATTTATTATATTAACTGATTAGATAAATGAAACTAAGCATAAAAATATTTTTTTATTACATTATTTATTATTTTACCTCTTCCATTAAAATATGAAATCCTAAAAAATTAACATATTTATTAAAGATAATGGTTGTGACCGTTACTACGTGGTAATCCATACTTACATTGAATTGAAAAAATCACTATGTTTTAACCATGAATAATTATTATAAAAATATTATATTACGTTATATATATTTGGTAATTGTGCCTACACGTTATATACTATTATTACAATAATTATTTGCTGTTAAAACATAGTGATTTTAATTCAGTGTAAACAGATTTCTGTTATTTTATAAATGAAAGAGCGAATGTTTATAACTTGTATAGAAAATATATGTATTGTGGGTTGCTATTTTCCAACTCATTAACAATAAGCAGGATCACTTTGTTTTACCACTTTTTATTTAATTAAATAATGTATGCTTAAATTTTAATTAAGTAATATAATAAACTTAAGTTTTTTTGGATTCTAAAGATACATTTAATTTTTCATAAAATCATTATTTATATTTTTAAAGTTTACGGGGCCGGGGGTGGAATACAAGTTACAAACCTATATATGTATTAGCTTAAACTAACTACAACAAAACGTCTATGGTTTTAAAAATATACTCAAATTTGTAATTAATATTTTTTTGTTATCATGAACAAGTGTCTAAAGTTTATGTTTTAAAATATAAAGGGTAATTAATCAATTTAAAAAAATCCAAGGTATTTTCAAAGCTTGACTTGAAAGTGGGCATTGGCAAACACATTCGAAGAATATTTTCAAAAATTGATTAATGGCTGAGAGGTTCACTTCCTGATACAATTTTTAATATCACCTAAATAAATTTATTAAACCTAAAAGGTGAACATTATTAATTTAGAGCAATACCTTTCAGTTACAAAATAGTTAATTAAATTGCCACAATAGAACTGACCCTAATTAATTCTAATAACTCTAGGATCATTTGTAATCCTTGTTATTTCCCGAAAAAGTGGGTATTGTCAAATACCTTAGAATAAGGCTTTCAAGCTCTAAATGTATTTATTTGACCCAGAAAATGATTATCAATTTAGAGCAATGTCCTTCAGTTATAAAAATGCTTTCACTACCGCCCAAATAATGTCCGAAGACACCCTCTCAAAATCGATACGATAATTCACTTGGTGTATGTTGACATCGTTATGTTCTCTACGATTGTTTAAGATTCCACAAGGCACCTGTTTTTGAAATACCTGGATCAGCTCGATTTACGACTAGAAGTAGACCACTATTAGGAAGGTACCTCTTGAATATTTGGGGCACGCGGTTGGTGACAACTGAACACTCCATTGCGGAAAATTTTAGACAAATTGGCAAACGATTTTATCTTAAAGATTTTTTAAAGATTGTACCTAGTCTTCGAATACTTTCACTACTTTGAAGTACAAGTAGAAATATTTGGTGTAGTAAAAGGAAATTGCATGAAATTAGAGGCTTTAATAGTTGAAATGATCCGATTTAGGTCAAATATGCGCCATTTTATTTGATAACATTTTTGAGGTAATTTTATTATGCTTCTCCCATATAACCTCTCGTCCCTATTGGCAAAAAAAAATGTGACAGTCGATTTGCACAAGCCTCTCTTGAAGCGAATTTATCAGCAATAAAATTGTTCGCCATGGACAGGAACAAATGGTAACCACTTGGTGCCAGGACCGGACCATAAGGTGGCATAAGAACCTCCCAACCAGCGTCTGGACCTTCTGGCGGATGACTATCGATGTGTGTGGCCTGGCGTTATCCTGATGGATCACAATTGCATTCGTATTAGAAAAGGTTTTCCGCTACTTATTGACAGTATAGTTCCGAGTTCAGAATTTTCCCGTAGGGGATCAGCTCATCGTGGATAATTACCTGCCAATCCCACCAAAGACTCAGCAAAACCTTCCTAGCCGGCAATCCTGGTCTGGTCACCGTTTACGCCGACTCATCGCGATTCGACCACGACCGTTTTCGCTTGACATTGTCATAAGAGATCTACTTTTCATCAGCAGTTACCAACCGCTGCAGAAATGGGTCAATTTTCTTGCGATTTAGCAGCTTTTCGCAGGTGAAAATTCGGTCCATGAGGTTTATTTGCGTTAACTCGTGTGAAACCTGTAGTATGGTTAAGTGTGTGAGTTCTGTTTAAGGTAATAACGGATGTATAAAACTGGAGAACTGGGAAATTCATTAGTGAACTTCTAAATTACAAACGTCATTCTATTCTACAACCCTGTTTTCAATGCTGCCTACGATAGCCCAACATACAACATTCCTTCAAGCTTCAAAACGGGTCGGTAGTTTCCTATTTCGTGGGCGATTTCTTCTGGAGCTGGCTTTTATTAGATTTTCGTCTTCAACATTCAGACTGGTTGTTTTCGATCCGGACTGCTCAGACATCTCGTTTTTCTGAATCGGTTCCTCGACGGATAAGTCGTCGGGTAACCTGTTGGTTTATGAAGTTAGTAAATATAACACTGGATTCGAGGTCTCCGGTTGGAAAGAGGTAACATCATGATTCCTTGGTCTCAGTTGATCTGCATGTTTCCGTTTTATTTGAATATTTATCTCTACCAAGTACGAATAGATTCACTTTTCTGATTTTATTATCCCAGGTGTTGATCCTCTACCTATTGGATTATTTACCCATACTGTCTGTCCGACTAGAAATGTTGCTTCTTTGGATTTCTTGTCATGATAAAGTTTCTGTTTAGTTGTCATATTCTTGGTTTCTTGACACATCAGGTTTGATATTATCGAATACTGTTCGTAACGATCGACCATAAATAAGTTCACTGGGAGATCTGCCTGTCGATCGCTGTATTGTATTTCGATGAGTTAGTAAGAATTGATTTATTCTTAAATTAAAGTCATCTTCTTTACTACTTGCGACATTCGTCCTTTGAATGTCCTTACTGCTCGTTCAGCTATGTCGTTTGATTTTGGATGGTACGGGGTTACTTTTATATGTTTTATGCCGTTCGTTTTGTTAACGGTGAACGCGGGAGACGTCCTGGTGATGGACTGGCAAGGAAGTAGCACTGCGGTACTTTCTGGAACCAACACGCGCTGGAGGCTGTTCAGGGGTCCTTGGCGAGGCTCACCATCGATTAACAGCCGCAGGCTTCGAATAAACAGTGCTACTTGCGATTCTTGTAAAAGAAGAAGAGAAATTGTGTAAATTAAAACATGGGGCCGGAGAAGAAGAAGATATATTACAACAGAATAGACAAAAAATATTCAATATATACAAAAAGGGCAAGAGGCTTAGATTGGCGAAACCGACCACCGCTGCTGATGGCAGACGAATGGCGAATAGCGTAAACTAAACGCCGGTAAAGGTTTTACAAAAGTTTTGTTTGACATTAACTGAGGTCCATTGTCTGATACAATAAATTTTGGAATTCCAAGTGTAGCAAATGTATCACGTAGTGCTTTTATTGTTTTCTCGGTAGTTATACTTTTTATGGATATAACTTCCAACCATCGTGTAAATGCATCTATTACAATTAACAACATTTTGTTTTTCAAAGGTCCCACGAAATCGATTTGAATACGTGACCATGGGATTGGTGCAGCATACCATGGATAAAGTGGTACTTCCATTTTATTTTTGTTTGGCACGATGTACATTTATGAGAATACACGATAATGTCCTTATCGAAGTTCAGCCAAAACACATGCATTCTTGCCAATGATTTCATAGGACACATACCTGGGTGTCTAATACTCATTTTTGTATTGCTGCCGGAATACATATTCTTCCATTCCATAGCACAATATTTTCTTCAACCGAGAGCTCGTCTGTCTTCTCAAAAAATGGTAAAAGTTCGGGCCTTAAACACCTCTGGCCAATATGATGTAATAAATTTTATTATATGTCTTAATGATGTTTTATCATCCATAGTTCGTTTTGATATTGGCAATTTATTTAATCTTAAGTTGAGTAAGTGTCCTCTTCTTGGTAAACTTATTCGTTCTCTGTTAACTCGATATCATTAAGTTGTAATCTTGATAATACGTTTGCTGGAGCGTTATCTTTTCCTGGATGATATGAAATTGTTTAATCGTAATTGTTTAAAATCATAGCCCATCTAAGAAGTCTGTTACTCGCTATTTTAGGTGTATTCCGATGTTCACTAAAAATTCTTTCTAATGGTTTGTGATCTATTAATAAAGTAAAATGTTTACCATAAATATATTGATGAAATTATGTTACCGCAAATATGATAGCAAGTGTTTCCTTATCAATTGTTGCATATCTAAATTCGACATCAGTCAGAGTTCTGGGTTTATAGGATATAGACCGAAACACATTATTGCCATCCTTGTGAAGTAATACTGCTCCTAATCCATTTTCTGAAGTGTCTATTGTGAGGTTTATTTCCATTGATGGGTCATAATGTACTAATGTATCCGTAGATGTTAGTTGTTTCTTGAGTGTTGTGAAACTTCGTTATCTTGATTAGTCTAAATCCACTGTATTTCTTTCTTAAGAAATCGATGTAAACGAACGCATTTTACGTGAAGAATCGGTATGAATTTGCTATAATAAGTAATAGATCCTAAAAATGATCGTAATTTAGTTACGTGTGTTAGAGTTGGCATTTCATTTATTGCTTTAATGTGTTCACTCGTTGAATGGATTCCTTCCTTATCGATTCGATGTCCTAAAAAAACTACGCTGTCTTGTAACCAAGCATATTTTGATTGATGTGTTTTAATTCCTGCGTTTCTTAATCGTTTTAATACTTGTTGTACACGTTGTTTGTGTTCTGTTATATTTGGAGCTGATATGAGAATATCATCAAGATAACAAATTGTTTCATCAATTCCCGATAATATCCATTGTTCGTTGAAAGAATAATGGAGCGAAAGATATTTTGTAACTGAAATATCCCTTATGATATGACCAAGTACTTTCTCGATTCTGGATGCACGTTGAGTTGTAAATAAGCATCTCGTAGATCTATTTTTGTAAATTGTGCACCACCTGCTAGTTTAGACATTATGTCTTCAAACGAGGAATCGGGTAATCGTCTCGTTGTACATGTGGATTGATAGTTAAACGAAAATTGCCACAAATTCGTACATTGCCATTTGACTTAACAGCTATTACAATGGGTGTTGCCCATTCTACACTCTGAGTTATCATGTCTACTGATTCGACAATACCCTCTGTTTGTAAATGTTTGAGTTCTGCCTCTACTTGTTCCTGTAATGCGATAGGTACCGGTCGGGGTCGAAAAGCCTTAGGTGTTACCTGTGGTCAATATAAATCTTTACACTGTGTCCGTTTATAGAACCTAGCTTTCCATTAAAAAGTTCTTGATGATTTTTGAGAATTTGTTGGTTTTCTGCATCGTCTACTTGTTCGATTTTTACCGTATTTTTGCTCCTGTTGCATTTGGCAATTTAAATTTTATACACCAATCTAAACCAAACAATGGAAAATCGTTTCCATCAACTACATACACCTTTAGAACTTATTTTTTTTAAATACTTCAATGTTAACTTCAGTTATACCAAGGATTTTCATTTCAAGATCTGTATATGCAATGAAGTTACGCGTAGGTTTCAATTTTGGTGAACCAATTTGAGTCCATAGTCTTCTGCCAATCACTGAATATACTGCACCTGGATCGTACAGCAGGTCGATATTGTTTGCATTTAATTTAACTGCAAGTAGTACCTTTGTTGGAGTATCTATACACCTAATGCTTCTCCGTATCGTTCACGTCCGTTTTTTTTTCATGCACATACCTTGTGTTATTTGATTTAAACTGTCTTTGTATAGTGTTTTTGTTTTGTACGTTTGAATATATGAATTGAGTTTCACGTCCGGTCGCGATACATGCATTTGCAAAATGATTTAATTGTTCACACGCGTTGCACTTCTTTCCATTCGCAGGACAATATTTTTTGTTTGAATGTCGTTCGTTGCCGCAAAACATACATTTTATACGATTTTTGGAAATGCTTTTCTGTGAAAACTGTTGTTGATAGTTTTTGTTCTGTTTTTGTACGCGATTCGTGTTAGGACTTAGTTGTGTATTTGTTAACAGTGTTAGTCGCTTTGATTGCACTTCTGCTTGTTCCAGTTTAAGCGCTGTTGCCTCAACTTCTGCTAGTGTAGCATCGTTTGTTTGATGTTGACGAATTTAAAAGTTAATTTAAAGTCGTTTTGAAATCACATATGCCTGCCAACGCCCGTAAAATTGATATGTATTACGATATTGACTCGTGTTGATGTCCGCAAGAAAGTACGATGTTTTTCCAAAATTTCCACTTAAAACTGCTTTTATTTCGTCACACGTTTTTGTCAATATGCTGTCCGGTTTAAAATTGTTAACCAATAATTTAAATGAATCAGATCCTACCTTTGTTAAAAGAACGTTTCTTTTTTCGTTGTCTGTGAGGTTACTATGTAATCTTCAACTCTCTTCAAAACGCTGGATGTCATAATCCCATTCTTCCTTTTTGGGGTGAAAATTTTTCAAAATTTAAGTTCTTAAATGTTGATGTTCCCATTTGCACTGTTAAACTGTTCAATGTGTTTGTGTTCCGTCTATTACCTCTCAAATATCCTCGTCGCCAGAAATGTAGTATGCTTAAGTGTGTGAGTTCTGTTTAAGGTAATAACGGATGTATAAAACTGGAGAACTGGGAACTTTTATAGTGAACTTCTTAATTACAACACGTTACTGTTATTATTCTATTTTTACAATCCTGTTTTCAATGCTATCTACAACAGCCCAACATTCAACAGCACCCATACATCGAACTTCTTTTTGTATCCAGGCTTATTCAGATGGTTTCAAATAGTTTTTTGTGCAATCTTTGCCTCTTGGGCAATCAAAACAGTGCTTATATGACGGTCGGACTCGACTATGTCCATGATTTTATCGATATTTTCGACAATTGGCCCTTCAGCGCGTGAAGCATCTTTGACAGCAAAATTACCGGTACGAAATCGACGAAACTAAAATTACGCTTGAATGCCTGTACAGTATAAGAATCATAAACACCAGTCACATTTTCAGCCACCTGGCTTGCGTTTTCGCCTTTATCGGAGAAAAACTGTAAAATATAGCATATTTTCTCTTTGTAGTGACCATCTTAGACTTGCAGTCAAACAAAACTGAGTCAACTAATCACAAAACTGCCAGAAAAGGTTTATTAATACGAAATCTGATCGGACTTAAGTTAAGGTAAGAGTAAAGATGATAATGTTTGTACCGAAATCAATTTTTTTATCCTCTAACTTCGTTTTCTCTTGGAATGGTCATGAGTGATGGAAAATGAAATTTTTACCGGCGATGTAGGGTGAGTGGTCGGCCTTGATACCACCCTCAAATCTGTAAAACATACGCCAAGGTTTAACTTAATTTTTATTTGATCATGTATCGTGATGTATTAATTTATTCACTAAATTTTTGACGTGGTACACTTTACTTTTTATTAGACCCTTTTGTATGTGTAATAATTGAAGGGTGGGATAAAAATTAAGTATTCAAAACTAGTCTTTAAAACAACTCACTTGTTTAATCTATAAACAAAAGCAATTTTTCATGTTTCATTTAATTGGTCAATAATGCGCTAGTTTCAAACAAATTTTATTGTCATAGGTGTACTTTATCTTTATCTCTTATTAATTTTTTAATTTATAAAATTTTATTCATTTAAAATTAATCTACAAATATAAATTATGTAAAAAATATCATACCCTTTTATTTCATTTTTCTCTTATTTTAAAACAAAAGTATAAGATAAAGTAAAATACATTTAAGAATGAATACGGAAAGCTTATACACAATTACGTCCGCCGCTTCTCGCTTTTGCATTTAAGAGGAAAATATAATACATTTCCATAAAACTCGTATCAATTATAATAAAAAGTAATAAACCCCCCGGAGTTTGTATAAATCATAATTAAAACGTCTCCTTTGGGAAATATCCCTCGTCGAATATTTGATGTTGATGATGGTGTGTGTGTGTGTGTGTGCAGTGAAAAGCTGAAAATTTCATGAAAGAGGTCATAATCTTAATGAGAGCCGAACGGTATAATCCTGTTTAGAAATTGTGCGCCGAAGAAAAGTCTTCTTTGCTCTGCAATTACTTGATTATAATCAGTGATGTCGCTGATTGCGCATTCAAGTCGCTCCCTCGTCCCCGCCGTTTGTTTCGCCGAAAATTCCAACATTGATATTATGTAAACACGTTCAAGAAACGAGCCGCATTTTCTAGTGAAGGGGGGGAGGGTATATTTTCCCTTTCTTGTTTTTTCCGAAGGTGAAATCAAATCGCATAAAGGAACGTATCGGTAACACAAAAAGACCGAGGGTGTTTAATATGTTTTTTTTGTTCGTTATTATTATTAGAAGCGGATGAGATTCTTTGAGATGCCGACGCGAGATAGAGTAGGAATGTGTTGGTGATTATTGAGGATGGGTAGACCATCAGGAGTATCACACCGAAATATATTTAATTAGATTAAAACAATTAGTTACTTTATGTTAATTTTTAAAATGTTAATCTTGTATACACATGAACTGTTAAATATACTATTTTGAGTTTAATTTTGCATTTTTTATATGTATGTTTAATATTAATATTAAGTTATTAATTTTGGTTTTTATAAATTACTGTCACAAACCTAAATAACAATACTAACTACGTTTAACTACTATAATTTTATTACTCTTTAAGTAATTCGATATTTAAATCTTAAGTCTTTATAGTAAGTGCCTATGATTATGCCAAGAACTTATGTTTACTATTATTATAATTGTGTAATTCAATTAAGGAAAAAATTGTTAATGATGTTTTTATCTGTTTTTTTATTATTGTAAACCGTTCAGATTATCTCTTTCAATATTAATAACCTGCCAACCCTCGGTAATATTAAATGAACATTATCTCGAACCCGATAATTACCGTTGTTATATTAATGAACATCGAGAGGGAATCCATTACAACTGCAGACTGAGAAATAAAAGAAATATATGTATATTCGTCCCCCGTATCGATGTAAAACGGTCACAAAAGAACGGCAATAACGATACCGATCGGCTAGATTTAATTACAACTCATTAACCATCTTTAAAGGATGCTCCTACAGAACATTTCAATTAAATCCGAACGGCTAAAGACATTAATTTAGATGTCTGTTCCCACGAAGATACTCTCGGTGGTCTGAACCGAATGCTACCAAACCGACTCTCATCGATTGCTACTTGTATTGTCGTGAGCTTTGATAATTGCTTTAGATGTAAATGATTACATCATGAATTGAAATTAGAATAATATTTATTAATGAAAATTATCTAACGATTAAGAATCAGAATTTTCTGGTTTCTCAAATAAATGGTGATTTTCTTCAATTACGACCAAAACTAATTGTTATTGTAGTTTGCAGAAAATCAAGTAAAAAAGATAATTATAATATATAAATAATATTTTATTTATTATCTTTCGTAAATCTAGCGTTTTTAATCGTGACAATTGTTTCTATATTTATTTAAGCACAAATTATGGAAGTACAGGATTAAAATATCCTCTATTTCAGTAGCGATGATCACAAAATTTAGTGATACCATATTTGATAACTTAACCGAACTATAATCTACAATCGATTTTAAATAATTTTTATATATTGTAGTAATTGTTTTAATATTAGTTATTCTGACCATAGAATAAGAAAGTACACATTCGTAATCAACTCAATTTCTATAAAAGTTTTCCAAAAATTTATTCATAAATCCATTAATTTCTTTGAGAATTTATAATTCTCAATTAATTTAAACCAAATTTATGCAAATTCTTATAGTGGCAATTGTTTTTATATTTATTTTCAAGCTTGGAAAAGGAAAAGGCAGCACTAATTTCTACTCTATTTCTGCAGTAACTATCACAAAATTTAGTGATGTATTATTTCATATCTTAGAAAACTTATAATCAGCAATTGATTATAAATAAATTAACATAAATCTAAGATTGTGGCAATTGTTTTGTAAATATTTTTTTAACGTAGAATATGAAACTGTATATTTAGAATCAAATTAATTTCCTTCGTGTATATCACAAAATTCACATATATGTTTTTAAATTTATTGCAGATATCGTACTCGTACAATTAATTGTGAATACATTTGCAAAAATTCAAAATTGTAACAATTGATTATTGTTATATTTTTTAAGCACAAATTATTACAATATTTAGTGTTGGATTGTTTGATATCCCAGCAAAATTATAATCCACTATTGTTTATAAGTAAATTTACATAGATATATAACTGTGGCAATTGTTTAAAAAAAAAAATTCCAAGTACAATTAATGAAAATGCATACATAATTAAAATCTGCTTTATATCTGTGGCGATTATCACCAAATTTAGTGATGGAATATTTGATAACTTAACAAAATTATAATCCACAAACGATTTTAAATGATTTTTTTAACATTTTAAATTGTAGCAATTGTTTTATATTTGTTATTCTATAATATGAAAGTAGATCTTTTTAGTCAACTCAATTTCTGTGATATTTATCAAAAAATGTATTCATACAATTAATTAATTTCTTTAAGAATTTATAATTATCAAATAATCTAAGCTAAATTTACACAAATTCATAATAGTGGCAATTGTTTTATATTTATTTTCAAGCTTGGAATAGAAAAATGTAGAACTAATTTCTACTTCATTTCTTTGTAAAATTATATCCAAATTTAGTGATATGTTATTTAACATTTTCGCAAAATTATAATTAATTATTTAAAAATAAATTAGCATTAGTAACGAATGTGGCAGTTGTTTTTATATTCTTCTTAGGGTAGAATATGCAACTGCATATTAAACATCAATTATTGATTAATGGTTGAGGCGTTCACTTCGTGATACATCTTGAGTATTTAAATAAAGTAAAACTCACTTTATTGATATGAATTTCCAGAGACTCGAGTAAATCCATTTTAAGCCTTTTCTCGGCGAAATGGATTATCTCGAGTGCATCTTCATCAAAGGTTCTCAATTAAATGGTTCGCGAATGTCAAATTTGTTTTATTTAATCGAAATGATGTTTTATGTTCGTTTAGTCTAATTTTGAAGTTGTGACCAGTTTGCCCTATGTAAATTTCTTGACAATCTTTGCATATTAACTTATAGATCTATTTAACTTATCAATAGGTGTTTTGCATTAAAAATAGAGGTACAAATATTATTTGTTTTGAACGCTACATCAATGCCCTGTCTTTTTAGAATGTTACGTATTTTTGACTGACTTCACCAAAGAATGTTAATGATTTGTATATTTTGTTTTCTTCTTTTGGACATGCGTATAACATTTTGTAAATGTTATTCTGTTGTTTTTTAATTAAATTGTCTATTGTTTTCTTCGAATACCCATTTGCCTTCGCTAATGTATGAATAAAGGAGAGCCCATTGCTAAGTCTTCTTTTTGTTCATAATATTTGCAATTGAATGTAAAATAGTTGTATTTTAAGACGAACTTCAGCAGGTTTATAAATTCAGTTTGAATTGTTGGGTTAACGTTATTTCTATCAAATATAATTCTTTTTGAAAACATATTCGTTACGTCGAATGAGGCCATTTTAATATTATTTTCTAGTTTAATTTGAGCTATTTTATGTGTGTGTTCTAACGAGTTTTTTATTGATCGAGGATCGGAAAAGTTTTCTGAAATTTCTTTAAATAATGAATTAAGTTTGGCCGAAATCTTATGGGCTGGTGTATTTATATACGTGATAACTGCTATGATTCGTCGGTCGGGTTTGTTTATTTTAATAAAACCGTACAATCTAGGACGAAATGGGATCATAGGTATAATTTTGAATTTTTCTTTTTCTGAGAGAATGGCGTTAGTATTAGAAATTTCTGTTTTTAATTCTTTATGAAATTGACTTATTGGATCTTTGTTTATTTCTGTAATGCCGAAAGAATCGATAAACTGTGTAATTTTTTGTTGGTAATCTTCTGTTTTTAGTATTATTATCGAGTTGCCTTTATCAGCTTTTGTTATCGTTAAGTTATTTGACTTCATTTTGTTTTTAATGCTTTTTACTGTCGAAGAGTTTGATGTGATTTGAATACTTTTGCATTTTTTATAATTTTACCTATTTTGTTTTTGTCAACTCACAATCATTGACATTCCTTAGTGCTAATTCTGTCTCGACAATTAAAGTTTCTTTAAATTTCTGGTTATTTAAGTGAGGTGAAAATTTTGGGTCTAATTCTAATAACTTTAATTCTTTACTAGTAAATTGAATGTTTGATTTATTAATTACCCGTGGATAAAAGGTTGTGTCGCTTGTTGTAGAGGTTGTTCTTATGCTGTCTTCTCGGGATGCTGCAAGATTCGCCAATTTCCGTTTGTGTTTTCTTGTAGATAATGTGGCTTACCCTGCTCCTAACTTGGTCGTCTAGTAGGTCGAATTCGACTGGGTGTAGATGAAGTGCCAACTCCGTATGAAGAATTTTGATGTAAGTAAGCAGAGTATCTCTTCGTTGGAACCAAAATTTAGCTTCTGCTTATATCCAATGGTTTTCGACCAACTGTTTGGTTTTCCCGGTGGCCAGTGTGTTGGTATTAATTTTAACTCGCACATACTTCGGGATAACGTTGAGATGCAAGCATTGTTGATTGAATCGAATGTTTTGTACTGCTTGTCTGTGTTTCAAACGTAGTTTAAAGTACCTTTTCGCCTGTTCTGCTACACTAGCTTTCACTAATTTATTAGTTGAGGCGTTCACTTCTTGATACATCTTGAATATTTAAATATTGGATATTTAAGTAAAGTTCCTTTAAATCTAAGCCGGACTTCCCCATAATTAACGACCAGTTTCACCTAGTATCCTCCTCTTTATTAGTTTCCCTATATATAGGGGGACTATTGTTTTCGTGATTTTTTTTTTTAATTTTTTTTTTGCGGAAATATCCGTTTTGGGCCCCCCTGAATCCATTGCACTAATTTCTGGAAAAAAAAATGGTGTATCTGTGTGTCTGTGTGTCTGTCTGTCGGTGGGCGCTGTATCTCAAAAACGAAACATCCTATTGAGATGAAACTGTAGACTTAAGGTTTTATCGTTAAAAACTGGAACTGAAAAGCTTTTGGTAAACATTCATTAACCGGAAGTGGGTGTTTACTCGAGGCGTTTTTTGGTTTTTTGGTCATATTTTTCTAAATAGGAAATATTTTTAAAAACGGTTCAAACATAAGTTAAAGGGAATAATAAACTGAACAAATTTTATTTGAACATATTTTTCATAAAATTCTTAACTTTCGAGAAAAAAAATAAAAATTGAATATTTTGACATTTTTTGAAAATTACTAATAAACTATTGGAGTTACGTAAAAGTTATATAAAAAGTAATTGTAGAGAATTTAAAATTGAATAAATTATTAAGAATAACTTTTTTTGCGTAAACCTCATAGTTTTCGAGAAAAATATAGGGAAACTACTATGATGGCCACATCACCATTTTTTAACTGTATATAAAAATGTGTTGAAATGTAATTAAATTACTTTAAGTTTGAAAATGATCAGCTGTTGATCGAAACTCGAGTCACTTTTTAAATAAATAGTGCGATATCAACAAAGTGAGTTTTACTGTACTATTTAAAAAAAATCAATTAATTTCATTGTGGATTATCACAAAAATCTCTCATGGGTTACTTGATTTATTATTATTGAGTTTTCATAGTATACAGTAAATTTAGGAAACATTTAAATTGTAGGAAATGTTTTTATATATTTATATATATACAGGGTGTCCCATTAATGCGGGGAAATGGCTGAACCATAGATTCCTGGGGTCAAAATATGATGATTTAACACAACTTATCTATATCCAATAATTTACGGTTAAGCCGGAATATGTCTTCAAAGTTTCAAAATTTTTTATTTCTTTTGTTTATAACAATTGAACGCTTAATTCTATTTGAATGAAATTAATTGTTAATAACTACCTTAGTATAATACATCATTTAAGTTATTATGGACATTAGTGATTAACAGGAAATATAGAAAACAGTAGTACCACCACATAAAAACTAAAATATTTTTTATTAGTGCATCCAATAAATACTAAAAAAATACTGCTTAAAAGAGAATTTGATTTCAAAATTTTTTTGTCTCTTAATAAAATTTAATATCTTATACGGTTTTCGCACAAAAAAATAAAATACATTTTTTTTTAACTAGTAAAAACAAAATCTAGTTTTCCATCAAATCGAAAATATATGTTTTTCCTGGTCGTTAAAAAATGTAAAGTATGTAAAATAATAATTACTGAGTGTCTTTAAATCATGTATTGTTAACTTTATTATAGTTCATAAATATTCACATTTGCAGCAAACAGATTTCTTGCTTGTATTAGGATTTTGCGAAGAAAATTGTTTAAATAGTGTTAGCAGTGGCGTATTCAGGGGGGGGGGGTAATTGGGTAATTACCCCCCCTAAGAATTATTTATTCGCTTATTTTGTTTATTCTTAAAAATTACTAATATTTCAAACAAACAAGTTAACTGTTGGTAATTCTAGTCCGCGATCTATGACAGTGCATTTTTCCATGTACACAAATTAAAATTATTTGCGCAAGCACCGTTAGAAAAGTGATGACTTCCTTTGCACAGGGGGTTCCCCTTTCTAATAATACCCGACATATATTGATACTATTCGCCTCTTTGGTATCGTAAATCGTTACATTGTTTTACATTAAAAGAGCGCGATTCACATTTCTTAGTTTAATTTATAATATTTCTTGTCTTACCTGGTTTAAATGTAAAAGAAACCGAAACTGTTTACACGTCGCATGTAAATCCTAAATTTTTAGTGATTGCTGATAAATTACCAATTTATTATAATTCGATCAATTATACATAAGGTATTTTTTTGATTTTAGGAATAATATATGCATTCTTTTAAATTAATTTATTCCTGATTTTTGTTGTAATTAAATTAGTAAATGAAAATTGATAATCTACGTTGGATTCATTTGTTCAGAAAATTAAAAAAACACGATTTTTCAACAAATAAAGATCGATCTATGTCAACAGTCAATTTAAATCATCCATCTACATCTTCATTGACATTTAGCAGTAGAAATCTTCACTAGGTTGTTCCCATCATGAGAAAAAGAAGCATACAACATGTACATATAGTAATGTTGAAATTTACATTCATATAGTTAAATTTAGTAATGTTAATGAAATTGAGAAATTTCGAATTTTAAATTGTAAAAGATACTTTTGTTTTATCCTATTCTGTACATAAAAAGGAGGAAGGATATTAAATATTACTTGTCTGGAAAACATTTTAGACAATTTAATTGGTTAATCTTTTCTATTCATTTAAACAGATTCTTTTGCAAATATTGCTTCTTTTTTACAAAATTTGGTGGGTTGCACCAACAAGTGCCATTGCAAAAATAAGTATCTCAGACAGTATCTCAATATTCTAAATCATCAGGTAAAAATGTTGTGTTATAAAAATATTACCATAAAAATTCAATTGTTTATGCGAAATTGTTTTATAAAATCACGAGATATAAGAAATAAATTAAATATGGAAAGACTTCGACAAATTGAAGAAAATAGACATAGATTAAAACCAATAATCAAAAGTATCATATTTAGGGGAAACAAAATATTCCCTTACGAGATCATCGTGATGCTGGTTCTCTCTTAAATACAAAATCTATTACAAACGAGGGCAATTTTTGTGAAATTCTACATTTCGAATTGCATCTGGTGACAACTTTAAAAAATCATTTGGAAAACCATTAAACATATTTCACAAATGTCTCTTGAAATACAGTGACTTTGAGTAAATAGAATAAATAAAATGAATCTTGCTCTAATAACTTTATATATAACACTATTGATGTTTTATCCAACAAGGGGAAAAATACTGCCACATCTTTTAAACAATTTATAATGATGCAGTCAATATTTTAAACGAATTACAAATTTAAATGACAAAAACGCGAATTACCAAATGCCAGAGGAATAGACCAAACCTGGATAAACCTATTATAGCAGATTATTTTTATTTATCTTTTTCCCTTTTATCCATTATGGGTGTCAGACTTATTTTCTACAATATGTCTCAGTTAATTTCTTTTACACTTCTTTACCACTGTTGCGTAGCTTGTGCTATTTTCTTATTTCTTTCCATTCTATTCCATTTCTTTCCGCTGCTTGATGCTTGATGTACTTGCTCGTTCCAACCCTTGGTCTTCCTAATTCCCTCTATCTTTCTTAGGTATCTCATTTCCATTGCATTGGTTTTTCTGTTATTACTCTCTGTGGTTACTCACGATTCACTACTATAGTCCATCCGTTGGATCTTCCGTCCTACGTCACAAACTATCGCTTCAAAAAACGAAAGTTTTACAGTGTGTTCTTTTTCTAACGCATTTGGTTTACTTTATCAGACTGAATGTTTTTGTGTCGTTTCTCGAAGCGATATTTTGTGACGTAGGACGGAACATCCAACGGATGGACTATATATAGCAGTTAATGTCTTTTATATACTTCTGTTTTTATTGTTTTTGCAATCTCTTTTTTCTCTAAGAATGTTTTCTTTATTGTGTTGTATTATCATTATTATTTATTATTTTGCTTTAGCTTACTTCTTAACAAAATACACGTGAATATATAAAAAACAATACAAAACATTCAAAAATTTTAGATAGAAGAAGCTGGGCGGAGTTCATGCAGTCCGATGATCTTCCACTCTAACCCATATTCCTGACAGGCAGTGAGAGTCCAAGAATTCTCTGTGTTCTCTTTATTATTAATATTTGCCTTATTTTAGGCGTATTTTCCATCTTTTAGAGATGGAGATTTGATCATTCCTGCTTTGCCTAGTTTTTCATCTTTTTCTGATTCTATCTTCCCTGTTTCCTCTATTTTTGATCCCAGGTATTTAACCCTTTTTTGTGATTGCTCTCTTTTGATGATATTATATTTATCTTTTCCAGCTCTTTTTTAATATTTCCAGGTTTTCTTCTGAATCTGCTATTAATGTTATGTCGTCGGCAAACATTAATACATATTTGCATTTTTAATAGTTTTTAATATTTCTATACCCTATCTTTGTGCTTTCGGCTCTTTGTTTGCTATTTCTTATTGCTTCGTCATTAAGTGATGCAAATAGTAACGGGGTTAATATACATCCTTGTCTCAGTCCTGTTTTGGTCTTGAACTCCTCTGATTATTTATTTCCTATTCTTACTTTATTTTTGTTATTTCTTTATTATATTTATAATGCTTTTTATATCCTTCTTGTCTCGAGTATATGCCATATGTCCTCTCTTCTTACCCTGTAATACGCTTTTTTTAGGTTGATGAAGCATATGTGTAAATCTTTTCCCTTTTTAATCATCTTTTCTGTTAATTGTCTCATTATGTATATTAAATCTTGTTTGCTTCTATTTTTCTGAATCAGTGTTGTTCTTCTCCCAGCTGTTGATCTAATTTTCCCCTTATTCTTGCTTCTATTAACCTAGTAAAAATTTTTCCTGGTTTGATTGTGAGTGTAATACCTCTGTAGTTATCATATATTTTTGTGTCTCCTTTTTGTGTATGGATATTATAATTCCCTTGTTCCATTCCTCGGGTATCTTGTGATTTTTGATGTCATTTACTATTTCCAAGAATTCTTCCTTCCCCTTTCCCCATATATTTCATTATTTCGGCTGTGATGTCATCTATACCTGGAGTTTTTCCTAGTTTTATTTTTTTGATTACTGCCTCCAGTTCTTCGATACTTATTTCGTTGATTCCTCCATTTGTTTCACCTTCTATATCTCCGTGCTGGTCTGTTTTGGTTATTTCATTAAAGAATTCTTTCCATCTTTCTAATATCTTCTTTTCTTCTGTTATTATATTTACGTTTTTATCTTTTATACTATGCTGGGTTAATGTATTTTAATTGCTCATTTGTTTAATAGTGCTGTTAAACATCTTTTTGTTTTCTGTGAACGTTTCTTTCAGTTTCTTAACGAACTGCTCCCAGGATTGCTTTTTTGCTATCTTGAATTTTTGTTCCACATTTTTATTTGCTATTATATATCTTCTATAATCTTATTCTTTCCTTGTTTCCTTGTTTAAGTTTTCCAATTTTCTTCTTTTGTTTTTACAAATTGTTTTACCTCTTCTGACTATCACCTGTTTTTCTTCCTCTGTTTGTTTGATATAGTGATTGTTTCACATCTTTCTTGGGCTGCTTCACTTATGATTTCTTTGATCTTTTTCTTTTCTCCTTCTATTTTGTCTTTTTCTCTATTTTTGATTTGTATTCATTCCTAGTTTCTTTCTTTTCAATTTTTGGCTTTATGTGTTTTTTTTATTATTGTTTTCGACTTCGAATACTTCAAGTTTTCAGCTTCTGTGTTAATTTATATTTTTACCAAGTAGTGGTCGCTCTCTATTTCAGCTTGTCTTATTACTTTAACATCTTTCACCTTTTCCATTCTTCTGCGTCTATTAAGGAGTAGTCTTTTATTTCTCTTTTCTTGGTCTAACTTCTCTAGTGTGTTTATGTATGTATTTGAATTTTGTGTTTGTCACAATGAGGTTGTTTGCTATACATAATTCTATAATTGTTTTTCCATTTTCGTTTCTGTTCTCATCTCCATACTTTCCCCTGTATATTTTTTGCTCTCTCTCTTCTTTTAGTTCTCTGTCATTTCTCTCATGGAGTCTTTAAACATGCTCTTTAATTCCTCCATTATCACATCGTTCTTAGATATATTTAGATTTTCCTTCTCCGTGAGTTTTTTTTTTCTGTTTTCATCTTCCTTTGTTTTATTTTTATATCCTGTTGTTATGACAACGTTTTGTTTCACTGCTTCGTTTTTCTATCTTTTTCTATTCTCCATTGCTCATTTGGAATCCTTGGAATCCATAATTAGGGCTGTCGATATCTCTTTCTCTTTTTGTACTCATTTGTTTCTTTATTTCCCACTTCCTTTTAGTTTTATATATTTTAACTTATTTACTTTTTTATGGACATTTGCATGTACGTGGTTCGCTGTTTTAAGTTCCTCTGAACTGAACAGAGGATTATTATCGAATTAATATATATTTACCTCTCCTGAATAATATTATTACAGATCTGCAATACAGATTTAATAAAGACACGATGAATTTGTTCAAATTTAACACAACAATACCTAGTGTTTTATTGATAACAAACTGGCGAAGATTTAGATGTCACTTCAAAATCTGTTGCAATATATTTAAATAAAATTTAAGTCGGAATTGACATTTTGGAAATTACAATGGCAAAAGAAAAAGAAAATCAAAGAACAATTACCAGAAAATGCTTTAGATGTATACAAAAAATATGACCCGAATATTTACTGAACATAAAAATAATTTTACAAATATTATGTACTCTTCCTGTTAGCGTTGCTTCTGCAGAAAGAAGTTTTTCTGCACTAAAAAGATTCAAATGGTGGCTGCGAGCCACTATGTCTCAAAAAAGTCTAACCGAGTTAGCTGTATTACATATTCATTGTTATATGGATATTAATATTGACAATATTATTAAAAAGCAAAGAAAATCGTTGTTTTAATAAATTTAGTTACAAAAATCTGTTTCAAATTTTACAAAATATTTTATTATGATTTTATATGTGCTATATTTATTTCGGGTGTGATATTATTTTGTTTATATTTAAAAATAATAGAATTATATTTTATTTATTTATGGAATAAAAAAATATTTTCATTTTTTCAAATTACCCCCCCTAAGCCAGTTGACTGGAAACGCCCTTGAGTGTTAGATGTTGTTTTGATTTATTGTATCAATTAATATTATTTCATTTTTATTCAATTGAATAAGTTGATTTACTTATTAATGAGTGCAAATCTGCATACTATATTCATATTTTATTTTTTGTGCAAACACCGTAAAAGATATCGAATATTATTAAGATACAAAAAAGTTTTAAAATTAATTGGTCTTTCAAGAAATATTTTTTTAGCTTTTATTGGATGCACAAATAAAAAAAATATTTTAGTTTTTAAGTGGTGGTACTACTGTTTTTTATACTTCCTGTCAATCACTAATGACCATAATAACTGAAATGATGTATTTTATTATGGTAGTTATCAATAATAAATTTCATTCAAATCGAATAAAGCGTTAAATTGTTATAAACAAAAGAAATACATTTTTTTGAAAGTTTGAAGACAAATTCCGGCTTAACCATAAATTTTTGGATATAGATAAGTTGTGTTAAATCAACATATTGTGACCCCAGGAATATATGGTCCAGCCATTTCCCCACATTAACGGGACACCCTGTATATATATATATATATATATATATATATCTATATACATACATGTATATATATATATATATATATATATATATATATATATATATATATATATATAAATATTAATAGACCCGTTTTACATTTAACAATTTACAAATTAAATAATATAATACATATAATAGGTATAAGCCTGTAAAAGGCTATCGTCCATAGGTCATAGCCTGTTTTAAAGAATATAAAATGTATTAAAAAAAACTTTGTCTAATTAAACTGACACGTTGTTCTGTTAGAGTTTGTTTAGTGATGTTATTAAATGATTTTTTCAGAAGGGTCATTGTGTAGCGATGTTATAAATTGATGAATTGTACTAGAGGGATATTCAATTTTTGAATGTTTAATTGTGGAGGCGTTTACTTTGTGGTTCATTTTGAATATACTGAAGAAAGAAAACAGGATCACTTTGTTTTACCACTTTTTATTTAACAAATTACACGTGACCATAGTTTCGACTATCAACTAGTAATTATCACAAGTAATACCATAAGTGATGGCAATTTACTCGAATAAATTTTGTTTTTGCATGAAAGTTTGTTGCTTACCGATTTTAATGAGAGCAACTGTCACGAAAAAATCACGAGCCGCCAGGCACGTGATTTTTTCTATCAGTTGCACGAATAAAAATCGCGATTAAGCAACAAACTTGAATGCGCTAAAAACAAAATTTATTCCGATTTAATTGTCATCACTAGAGAGCGGATTTCTAGCATTATGCTTATCCATAATATTAATAGCATCGAAAAAATTCTTAATATCTATACGAATCTTGAAGAATGTGATTAATTAGCGCTAAGTTTTTTTTTTTGCTTTTTTGCTTATTTTGACTTTTTATGCTTATTTTCATGCTTTTTTTAGATTCTGATGCTTATTTGGAGCATTTTCTTAAACATTTAAAAAACATTTAATAAAAATTTCACGCTGATATTAAATTAATGTGCTAATATAGAGAATTTTCGTAACAATCTGTATCCCATCATTTATAGATTATATTTGTATTACATATTTTCTTGGTGTCTTTTGACAACATAATTGTTTAAAATCTTCATAATATGATACAATAACTATAATGAATTTTATTATTAATAAATATTAGTACAAATTACCAATTTACAATGGATTCGTTTATAAATAAGTAGATATAATAGACCATATCATTATTCAGATAATACAGACGAACGCTTCATAGGAATCACACCTATGATATTCCGGATGTAAACGTCGTTAAACTAGGCCCAAACAGGGGCCCCAGTAAGTATTAAATGTAAACAAATTTAAGTGATAGCTAATAATCAGGTGTTCTACAACCGTATCAATTTTTTACTCTCGGCAAAAATACGGATGGGACGACTGGCGCATATTTACCGTTTTCGTTAATTTTCATATTCAAACTCGCATTCATAAACTATTGAATTGACATTCCAAAAACTTTGCTTATTTATCAAAAATTATTATATGCGTGAATCGTATTAACCTGGGGAATCACAGATAAATTATATTATATAATTCACATGTATATTTAACCAATAATGCAAAAGGTGAAAACCACAATACAAGAATTAATTAGAGACTATCCAGAATTAACAAGTGAAAATTATACATTATTTTGTAAGGCATGTTTAAAAATAGTAAGTTTTATTTTAGTTCCCAACTGAATCCTAACTAGTCAAGACTTGTATGTAAAACATGTTATAACAACACTACATCAAGAACGTTTGAAAAAGTTCAAAGCTGAACTAAAAAAACAGCACAATTTCACAATCTTTAGCACCATCTTCAACAAACGAAGGACAATCTAAATTAAATTCACATTTGTGCAAAATACTTTTACATTCGAATATCCCTTTTAGAAAATTACAAAATAATGCATTTAAATCTTTCTTGGGAAATTATTGTAAAATGCGCATTCCTGAGAAAAAATTATGTAGCTCTTGCGTACTATTAAACCATACAAAAAATAAAGATATTATTAACAATAATTATGTGTGTTTTGGTGTGGATGAAACCACAGACGCTTGTTTAATTTAATAATAGGAGTTTAACATGAAGACATCCGACCAATAGTATTTTGATATATACAAAAGAATTGAAGAAAACTGTTAATAACATTATAGCAACATTCATAAATGATGGACTGACGAGCTTATTTTTGTCGTAGACAATACCAAGTTACAATATTTTACTAATAATGCATTTTGTGCATTGTACAAGTTTAGCACATGGATAGAAACGAATTTCTGAAACTATAAAAATGAAATTTCCATTTGTAGATTTAATTAAATATGGAAAAATAGTTCTAATATTCTTCTGTGAGTGCAATTATTCAAGGAGTCAATACCTCATATCTCACTGCCCCATAAACCAGTGCTAACAAAATGGGGAACTTATCTATATGCTACGATATACTATGAAAACAATTTTGAAGAATTTAATAAGGTTATATACAACTTTGCCGAAACGACAAGCAAATCAGTTAATGACTGTCAAACAGTTCTTAAGAAACAAGAGCTTCTTTCAAAACAATTTAGTTACATAAAATCGCGTTTAAATTTTGTGAGCAACACAATCAATTATGTATAAAAGCAGATTCATTTTAGAAAATACCTGGACGCATTGGCCAAGGAATCAAAATAATATCGAAAGAAGTATTCGGTGAAAATGAAGGATTTTTAATATTAAATAAATTAAACTTGATTTTGAATGACAATTTTTAAATGGATCCAGCTATAATTTAAAATAAAGAGAAGCTTTTCCACTTTCAAAAATTTATTGAGCGTCAGAAGTAATAATTTTTACAATTAAACCCCTAGAACAACATTTAATGATCTACTGTTTTCATGAGTAGATTTTAGTTATTTTGAAATGTATACAAAATTACAATTTAATTTTTAAATATCTACATGATATTATATATCGCGTAAAGAAAGTATGTTTATTTTAGTTTTAAGCAGAAAATATATAGTTTTCTTTAGTGCTTTTTTCTTGTTTTTATGCTTTTTTTCCTGTTTTTATGCTTTTTTAATGCCTTTTTTCTCTAAATTTAGTGCTTTTTTTCACATTTTTTAAGCTTTTTTATCCGCTCTCTAGTCATCACGAATGGTATTTGGAAAGACTATTCCACGACTTGAAACGAATATCGGTGAATGGTTCAATGTTTATATTAAAATTTTGATGATATATCTCCTGCAGTATTTTGGTCGAAAAATTGGACATTGATTAAATAACACCTCCCTTATAATCATTTGCATTTACCTTCTTTATATTATACGCCCAGTCATCATAATCGCGGCAAGAGTTTCCATTTTTGCTAACAACTGGTAGTTTTTATCGGCGCAGATTTCTTCAAATCGTTTCCAAACACACGATCTCGTTTAAGTTTGATTTTTTGGTGCAGAACTTGTCACCGCCGCATTTATTATGGATGATGAAGTGTTACCAAACCTTTTGATTTTATAACCTACTTGCAACTGACATACGTAGAAACAACGTTTTTCGCTTTTTTATCAAGGCTAATTCAATTCATTTGTCGGGAAATAGCTAACTTCAGGTTATTCAGGTGAATAAACAGCAACTTGGTGTTTATTCACTTAAAAATTGACGTGATTGGCTAAAAAATATCACATGCCTCATTTTCATTGGCTACATACAATAGGAGTGGAATAGTCAAGGCTAATTCATTTCTGTTATTTCTGAAATTGCTTATTCACCGGGTCGAGTTAATCGATCTATGCCCAATAATGATAAAGAAAATGCGCTTAAAAATGAACTTAGTATGAAATTATTGATGTACTTGGATAAACTAAATTGGACCGAGAAAGAGATTCTCGTATTTTTGATTTGTCAATGTTACACGAAAACTTAAAAATCGATGTTCCTCCAAGTTTCCCTATAGATTCGGATGTTGATTCAGATAGCGACTGTAGTATAGAGGAATTCAAAACGAAACCTATGCCAATTCGTGATTGAGGTTTAAAACTTTCGGGTAGACAGGACAATATATAAAAAAGGTTAAATGAAAATAATTTTTAAGTTTTTATACCACTATTTGTTGTATAATATACACAAACAAAGTTTACAATATATTATCAATTTTGACACAACTATAGTTTCGACCTTTGCAGGTCATTATCAAGTGTTGAAATTTCAACACTTGATAATGACCTGCAAAGGTCAAAACTATAGTTGTGTCAAAATTGATAATATATTGTAAACTTTGTTTGTGTATATTATACAATAAATAGTGGTATTAAAACTTAAAAATTATTTTCATTTATCCTTTTTTAAAATGAACTACCACATAGTAACGGTCGCTACCATCATTTTCAGGACAATATATTATTTAGTACGTTTATTGAGCGTGTTTAATAATTTAAACATATTAGAGGTACATCCTACTCCATGTTGTTTAGAGATGCAATCGAGTTATTTTAAGGTGATGCTAGAATATGGTACAATATGGTGAAGTCTGGGGCAAATGATTGAAAATCTTTAAAATTATGACAGCCTGTCGCTTAAGAAATTCGAATGCAAATTATTATTGAGAGAATAGATTCGTATTACCATCCTTTCTGTTGGCAATTAGATTCAAAACGAAATTTATCTCGTTCTTATAAACCACTTTCTAATAGGAATAGGAGTATTATTTCCGAACTAGTTTCGTTCTGGAATATCTTTTCTTCCAAATAATAGCTTTAAAAGTAACCGGTTGATTATAGCAAATATCGCGATAAAGTGTTGGAACTGTGGCGTTTTGGGACATGAGCTATTAAAATGTACCATGCCTCAGAAGTACTGCTACTCTTGTGGATTAGCTGATGATACGGTACGCTCTTGTCCTAAATGTAGTTTGAAAACGAGAAACGAGCAAATGAAACGTTAGGCGGGGATTCGTTCCTCATCGTCTCATAATACTTCCCCGACCCTTGATAAAACCTATGACTCTTCTGTTCGTTATGTTTTAGGTTGTGTTATCTCATGCTGATAATGATACTCGTCCTTTCATCACTTTTTTAATTTTTGGCAAAGAACTATTAGGTTTATTAGACTCTAGAACTATTGCTGGAGGTAAGGGTTGGAAAATACTACAAGATATAGGTTTCGTTAAATTAGAATCGTGTAGTGTTAAGTCTATTTCTGTTGCAAATGGTGATATATGTTACTGTCACGGAATTCTGCGTATACCAGTGAAGTTTTTCGCAGAGAAAAGAATCGATATTTTTGTATGTCCTTCGTTAAGTCATACCCTTATTTGGGAATGTAAATTCTCTCGTTCTGAAATGAATAATTGTGTGGATAGTATTGATGTTTTTATGTATCAAAATTCGATTTCATAAAATAAGCTTAAGATTTTAAATAATTTTATTAATGTAGAATTTGCGGAAATGGAAGTGGATGCTAATGGTCTTCATGTTGACCCAGAAAAGGTTAAAGCCATACTGCAAATTCCTACTCGAACCAAAGTCGCCGATCTTCGCAGTATTATCGGGACAGCTTCATGGTATAGGAGATTTATTCCTAATTTTTGACGTTAATACAACCTCACAGAACTATTAAAGAAAAACGTAAAATTCGGTTTGGGTCTTCCTCAGGGAGAGTCTTTTAAATTGATCAAAGGACGAACAATATCTGCACCAGTACTGTCATGTCCATATTTCGATTTACTTTTCACCTATCGAGGTCACATACAAAACAAAGGCAGAAGAGGCCAACCACCGAACGTGAGTGTCTAGCTGTACTATGGGCAATAGAAAAATTGAGGCCATATGCTGAGGGTACCAAATTTACTGTAGTCACTGATCACTGGTCTTTATGCTGGAAAATCCTACTGGCAGATTAGCTAGGTAGATTTTTCATTTACAACAGTATAATTTTGATCTGGTCGATTTTATGGAGACCAAAAAAATGTGATAGAACGATCAATGAAAAGTAGGATCTTCGGTATTCTAAAATGTTAAATAACGTATTGCAATTTCTACTAAAATTACCGTAGTGGCGTGCGGTGGGTTCGATTTTATATAAACACGTATAAAATGGTATATACCCGAATTTGTCAAATGACAGTGATAATTGGAAACTTGTTGTTCCGAAGTGGGAACGTACAGATATTTTGCACTCTACATCCAGGTATTTTTAAAACGTTTAAGCGTGTTTTTATTAATTTTTACTGGCCTAAAATGTAGGCTCATATAACCAATTATGTCAGAAAATGTTGTGTGTAATCAAAATAAACTAGAACGGTTGAAGTTGGTTGGACTTTTAGCTCCTCAACGTGTTGTTGATAAACCGTTTCAAGTTGTGTCATGTGATCTCATGGATCCATTACCTAAATCAAATCGAGGATTTAAATATATTTTGGATAGTTTTAGTAAGTTTTCCTTGGTAATTCTGTTAAAGAATGCCACAGCTAAACTCGTATGCTATTGAAGAAAACATTTTATTACTTTTTGGTCAACCGGAAATTATGATCACTGATAATGGAACCAATTTCAAAAGTAAGGAATTTCGTAACTTACTAAATTTATACCACATGTAACAGACATTTTCTTTACACTATAATGCGTAAGCAAATCCTACGGAAAGAACCAACAGAATTCTAAGTATAATACTTCGTTGCTATGTTCGTGAAAATCAAAAAACTTGGGATAATAATAATTTTAAGCTCAATTGTGCCTTACGTACACACGTATATGATTTTCATAAATACAGTCCATATTTTGTTGTCTTCAACCTACTAATATTAAAGTGAGTACAGAATCTCCATCAGGATTCAGGATTGAGGAAGATTCTCTCTGTAAGAATAGACAGGACTCCTTTCAAATGTTATACCTACAAGTTAAAAATCGTTTGCAAAAGGCTAGCGAAAAAAAGATGAATTATTATAATTTACGACACATATATGTTTTTTTTTTTGATATTGGCGCATCTGTTTTCAGGAAAAATTGTTGTCTCTCCGATGCGACTAAGAACTTTTCTGGGAAATTAGCTCCAAAGTATGTATATGATATGTATAATAATATTTATAATATAATACGTTGTTTGATATTTTGACAGAATCATTTTCCACAATTTATAACGAGTAAGTTCACATACATCCAAAATTATAACAATCGTTTTTATATTTTTTTAACCGTAAAAAGAGAAAGTACAATTTTAGAATCGACTCTATTTCTTTGGCGATTATCCCTAAATTAACTTCCAGATGAATGTATCTATTATTATTCTTAAATTATAACAATTGTTTTTATAATTTTTTTTGGATCGTAAAAGTGAAAGTACATATTTAGAATCGACTCTATTTATGTGGCGATTAACACAAAATTCACTTCCGGGTGAATTGATTTTGAAATTTACAAAAAAAGTTGGTGGCAATTGTATTTGTATTGTTTTCAAGCGAAGATTGTGAAAATGTAGAATTTGATTTTACTCTATTTCTGTAGCTATTATCACAAAATTCAGTGATAATTTGTTTAATAACTTTATAAACCTATAATCATAAATTCCAAATTATAACAATTGTTTTTATATACTTTTCCAAACCGTAAAAAGTGAAAGTACATATTTAGAATTGACTCCATTTCTGTAGCGATTATCACAACATTGACTTTCGGATGAACTAATTTCTGAAAGTAGTTAGAATCCAGAATCAATTTTGATCAAATTTACCCAAAAGTAAGTTCGTTGCAATTGTTCTTATATGATTTTTAAGCGTGGATTGTGAAAATGCAGAATTTAATTCTACTCTATTTCTTTAGCTATTATCACAAAATTTAGTGATAATTTGGCTGATATCTTTATAAAACTATAATTGATAATTGTTTACGAGTAAGTTTACATAAATTCCAAATTATAACAATTGTTTCTATATACTTTTTTGAATCGTAAAATGTAAAAATACATATTTAAAATTGACTCATTTTCTGTGGCAATTATCACAAAATTGACTTTCGTATGAACTGAATTCTGAAAGTAATTATAATCCACAATCAATTTTGATCAAATGCACAAAAAATGAATTAGTGGCAATTGTTTTATATAATTTTCAAGCGTGGGTTTTGAAAGTGTAGAATTTAATTCTAGCGAATATCCCAAAATTTTGTGATAATTTGTTTGATATCTTTACAAAATTATAATCGACAATTGATTACAACTAGGTTTATATAAATTCTAAATTATAACAGTTGATTTTACATACTTTTTTAAACCGTAAATTCGGAAAGTACATATTTAGAATTGACTGGCGATTATCACAAAATTGACTTTCGGATGAACTCATTTCTGAAAGTATATTTAATTCACAATCAATTTTGATCAAATGTATAAAAAATGATTTTGTGGCAATTGTTTTTGCATAATTTTCAAGCGTCGATTTTTAAAATGTTGAAGTTAATTCTACTCTATTTCTGTAGCTATTATCACAACATTTTGTGATAATTTGTTTTATATCTTCACAAAATTATAATCGACAATTGATTAAGAGTAAGTTTACATAAATTCCAAACTATAAAAATTGTTTTTATATACTTTTTTGAACCGTAAAATTGAAAATACATATTTAGAATCGACTCAATTTCTGTGGCGATTATCACAAAATTGATTTCCGAATGAATTAGTTTTTTAAAATAGTTATAATCCACAATCAATTTTGATCAGGTTTACAAAAAAGTAATTTCGTGGCAATTGTTTTTATATTATTTTCAAGCGTGTATTTTGGAAATTCTGAATTTAATTCTACTCTATTTCTGTAGCTATTATCACAAAATGTATCGACTTCATTTCTGTGGCGATTATCACGAAATTGATGAAAAATAATTTTCTGATAATTGGCGCAATATTTCTAGTTAAAAAAATCAAGGACAGATAATAAAAATTTAACGGTTTAAATGTGTCATTAATAGTGACATCAGTGTAATAACAACAAAATAAGTTTTAAGTTACAGTACATCTACTAATACAAAAAGCTTTATTTTTATTTATTTGTAATTATTAATTATATATGTGATGATAAATTAAAAATCGAATTTCTTTTTGATCTAAGAAATAAACCGCATTAAATTTCACTTAAGATGACGACATAAACTAAGGAAATTAAGCGTCCTCGTAAACTTTATAAGGCCCAAAGGGCTTGTTGTTGTGGTAGTTATTGGCGGCGTTGTAGCCGTAAATGCCACGTGCCATATTTGTGTAGGGCACGGTGACATAACGTCCGTAATGCGAGAGGAGCAGGGCGACGTAGGGATTGATTGGAGGGTGCTGTGGGTGATTGAATCCAGGTGTTGCGGCAGGAATGCCTAACGACGAGCTCAGGAAGAGTGCGGCCAGAAGAGGATTGGCGGCGAGGGCCGCTTCCAACGAGTGCCGTTCTCCCCGCATCAGGTTTATTGGCCCTGCCTTATCTGAAAGTAAGATATTCCCTGTGTTTGTATCTTTCTGTGTGTGTCTGTGCAGATATCCGCATATTTCCAATCCGAAATGCTCCAGATACTTTTACGACGGAATGGAATTGTCTACTTACCGATGTCATATCGAGGATGAGGATGCTCTTGATTTACGACCGAGAAACCATAAGATGGCACCAAAGTGGATGTGGGTATATACTGGTAAATTATTTTATCTGAATCCGAGTATTGCAAATCTTCCGTTACGTTACTTCCCTTGCTTCCTTCCAGGTAATAAAATTGTCCCAAAATACATGCCTAAAAATTAGATCAAGAGAACCTTTCATATAGGATATTAAAGATCACTTGCATACTTAAATAGAATTTTTAGGACCTGTTCGAAGAATATTGTTTTACTTATATTGCTTAAAACCTCAAACAACGAAAATATTTATTATATAAAAGTGATCAAATACTTTCTCCATTTCCGTGCAGAAAAAGTTAACTACGGATTTGAATTTAGGAAAATTAATATTTTTCACATACTATAAATAAAACCATTGGTGTGACTTGATCCATAAAAAATAACAACACTACCCTTTTCTTCATCAACAATATTTTGGTAAAGGTATTAATTGAAAAATAGATCAGAGTAACTACGTAACTGAAACTAAGTATATTATATCATCCTGTATAGGCTTCAATATTCTGTTTGATTAAGTGTACCATTATTAATAATATAATAATAACAGTTTTACTATTAATGCTCGCTTCCATGAATTCTAGATTAATTGAATAGATAGTGGGATTATGTACAGTACTCACCAAACACAAATACAAATACATTATGGAAACTATCGTGTTTCATGGGTAACCGAACACTAAATAAAGAAATCGGTCGTGAAGGGATCATTTATAGTGGGCCCTCGGCCTGAACACTACGCCTTTATCGTGTGTGCGTTTAATTGAAAAATCCTGTACGACCGTTTTCTCCTCCACACTTTCGTTTTCGTTGATAAATTCGAGCCGCAGGATGTTGCGCGACGCAAGATAATAACATTAATTACGCGTATAATGTCTGAGGAGATATTTTTTTCCCTCGCCCGTGTCTCCCTAACCCCTTAAAACGCCACGCTCGTAAGGGGGTTGTGTTCTTAATTAAGTTTCTTGTATTAGCGCTCGCCTAATTGCTCCAATTTAGTTAAAACATTTTTCAAGCGGTAATTTCGAAAGAGTTTATCATGCCGACACATCTCATAAATAACAGCACCCAAAAAAAGGTAATAGAATGATTAAATATAAATATATTCTTCCTCAAAAATTTATCGACGATAACAATAATTAAAATGAATGGTTATTAGAAATTAGGCACTTGTTCCGTTTCATGTTTTTATTATCAGTTTCCTGACACGTGATACGACGATGGCTCCCCATTATCAAAGGAGTATAAAGTTTTCCGTTTTAATCTATTTGGAACTCAACGCCGCAATAGTTTTAATTAATAAAATTAATTATTTATAATATAATATGTTAATATTTCTAACTAAATTAATGATTTTCTAAGTTTTTAACATTTATACGAGACACTTTTTCATTTTCAGCGTTTGTACCTCGTGAAGGTTGGTCTATTCTTAACCCGAGTCACGATGTCTAAAGTTTCCTCGTAAAAACCGAATTACTTGAGAAACTTATTTTTACAGGCGAAAGGAAGGGCGGCAGAGGCAAAAGCAGCCCAGGCACCGCACGTCAACAACATCGCCACCATTTTAAAAACGCTTAATTAGAAAATGTCGCGTTCGTCCCGGCGAGGGTGTAAAGGTGAGGCGAGCGGTTAATAAATCACCACCGGTGTCTACCACTTCCTGTCTAGGTTTTCCATCACATATTTTTACTCATTCTTCATTTGGATAATTCGCGGGGCATGGGAGACTCCTCTCCGCTCTCGGACGGTAATCTCACGCCTTGTTAGCTTCGGACAGAAGGAAATATTTCACGAGAGGCCATCGAGAGAGAGAGTATTTGGCATGCGATAAGCTCTCCTGGTTGACGTGTTGTGTAACCCCACGAGGTCACAGGAAGCCCGTCATTTGAGCCCGTTTGTGATCAATCCTGCCGACGTATCCGCCTGGGAAATAAACTGTATCAAGTGGACGGATACTCTAACGAAATTAAATGTTGATAATTTTAAGGCAACTAATTCGTCACTACAGGCCATCAACTTCAACATCAGCACCAGCCTTGAAATGATTACATTCTTTTTTATTCAATTATTCAAAGGTTAAATCGTTAGTGTTCTCATAAATGATTTTGAAAGCTCCAATCTTTAATAATATCTTTTCCTTTAGTTTACTTTTGTAGCTATATTGAATTAACTTTTCTTTTTCAAGTGAGCTCAACTAATGTTCAGATGTTATGGAGACCACTTTACTAGTAGTAGTAGTATTTTGCTATCGACCACGTAATCCTTCCGCCCTGTTATTTGGGTGGGTGTAAATGAGCGTGTTACTTTAAAGGATTGCCCAGTCACTCTAAAACACCATTAATTGTATCCCGATAGTGAATGGTTCTGATAATCCATACAATTACTAACCCGAATTAACGTTGCTGCGCTCTCGTTAACGCTAACACCTGTTGACAACCGTCAAGCTTAATCATGGATTAATATTAATAATATATAATTTATTCCATGGCTTTAAGTTCTTAAGAACAAAACTACTATCTGCAGTTTTAAGTATTAAATGCATAAGTAGGGTGAGCGGGAGACCATTACTACACTTTAATTTTTTTATTAGCAATAGTTTTACTTTTAATTACTAAAAAAATCTGAAAATTTAGTTCGAAATTCCAAGAAATAAACAGCACTATCGTGGTGGCAGTTGACCTTGATATCGATGCATAAAAAGCACTATCTGTGATTTCAGGTACCCACCCATCCTACATATATATTTAAACTTAAACTATTAAGTTATTATGATTCATAAACCTTTAAACTAAAGTGTAGATGTTAGTTTAATTTATTTTAATTGAAAATTTTGTTGGTAATTTAAAAAACCAAAAACACTATCTGTGATTTTAATTAAAAATGTATATGTAGGGTGGGTGAGGGGCCAATATTACACACTCCAATTTAATTATCACTAACAAAGGATTGCAATAATTTAGTTTTAATTCAAAATAAACGATGTTCAATAATTTTGTAATTAAAAGTGAAACCCTCGCTAATGATAAATAAATTGGAGGGTATGATAGTGGCTACCCACCCACCCTACATATATATTTTTACTTAAAATCATAGATAGTGTTTTCGGATTTTAAAATTTCAGACTAAATCTTCAATTAAAACAAATTAAATTAACATCTACACTTTAAATTAAACAAAAACATTTACGCTGTTGATATCACACTTTATTTTTAAGTGACTCGAGTTTCGATCATTAACTCATCATTTTCAAACTTAAAGTGTCACGAGTCACTTAAAAATAGTGTGATATCAACAAAGTAAACGTTTTTGTTTAATTTTCCAAGATGTATCACGAAGTTAATGCCTCAACCATTAATCAATCTACACTTTAGTTTAAAGTTGTAAAAATCCTAATAATTGTTTAGGTTTAAATGTATATGTAGGTTGAGTGGGTGGCCACTACCAATCTATTTATCATTAGCGAAGGGTTTAATATCTAAAACGTTCAACAAACATTTACTTATTATTTACTTTGCTTTAAAATTGAATTATATTAATACAATCCCTTATCAATGATAATTTATTTGTAGGGTAGGATAGTGGACTCCCACGCACCCTACATATACATTTAAATTCAAACTGCAGAAAGTTTTTATTATTCTTAGAACTTAGAAGTACAGGCGTTAGTAAATTTTATTTTACAACAGAATTTAGTTTTAGAAATTTTGAGAAACAAAGACGCCATCCGTAATTTTAAGTAATATTAGTATATATAGAGTGGGTGACTGGCCACAACCACACCCTCCAATTTATTTATCATCAGCGCATTTATTGCTAAAAATGTCCACAAAAATGTATTCATCATTTACTTCCTATTAAAATTAAATTATATTAATGCAATCCTTTCTTAGTGATAATTAAATTGGAGGGTCTAATAGTGGCCACACACCACCCTACATATATATTTAAACTTAAACTAGAAACATTTGTTACGATTCTTACAACTTAAAACTAAAGTATAGATGTTAGTTAAATTTATTTTAATTGAAAATTTAGTTTGTAAAAACCAAAATCACTAACTGTGATTTTAACTCAAAATGTATATAGGGGTGGGTTGGTGACCACTATCACACCCTCCAATTTATTTACCATTAGCGAGGGTTTCACTTTTAATTCCAAAAGTACTGAACAAACATTTAATCATCGGTTACTTCGAATTAAAATTAAATTATTTCAACGTAATCCATTCTTACTAATAATTAAATTGGAGTGTCTAATCGTGGCCAACCACCCACCCTTCATATTCATTATTAACATAACAACGTTTCAAGGTCTTGGAATTCATTTGGGATTAAAATAAAATGAACCGATACAACTCCAAATTATTTATCACCCTACATATATAATACATATAAACTTAAACTATAGATTTTTCGATTCTTACAACACTAAAGTGTAGATTTTGTATAAATTTATTTTAATCGAAAATTTAGTTTGAAATTCAATTCAAGAACCTCAAACTTAATCTTTGACTTTAATTAAAAATATATATGTAGTGTTACTAGGTGGACACTAAAAATGAAATTAGTGGTCCAGGGCTGCTTATGGCACCATTTTCAAAAATCAGGTTCAGGTCGCTACATTAATTATCACCCTATAGCTATGAAAATCAATATCATTCTGGCTTTAATAAATAGAATCTTAAAAATTTGTCACCCTACTTTATTACAGAATAATTTGGATAAATTATTTAATAGTCTAAGACAGAACTCCTACCCTAAGGCTCTCCTTAATAGATTACTACTTGGTAAAAGGGTGGACACGACGGAACGCGATGTGTTGTTAGCTGAGGACGTAGTTTCACCTATTACTCATATGTGGCAATCGAATTTATTGAGGGTTTGATGCATCAACTCACTAAAGTTTTAAATAGGGACAAAATTTAATTCGCACATCAAACCACTTTTCATGTGGGAAAATTATTTAGCAGGACTAAGGACAAGGCTCCTTTGTTATCGAAGTCGGATGTTAATAATAAAATTCTTTGTTCTGGTTGTGAGTTAACTTACATTGACCAAACGTCACAACTGCTAAAGTCCAGGGTGCCCAACACAGAAGCGATTCCAGGCTTAAGAAGGGTTCTTGTGCGTTGGCCAGTCATGTCCAATCCACAAACCACAATATCAACTATGGTTCGGTGGCACTTTTACACACGGAAAAACACCTAAAAACTCGATTGTTTATGGAGATGTATCACATCAGTATAGAATCGAATCATATTCCATGAATCGAAGAACTGATATTAAAGGGTTGAACGCAATATATCCTTACATTTTACAGTTTCCAGTTTTACAATAGTTTAATTTCTATTTCGATTGTCCAATATTTCTATTTTTAAGAGTTTCTGTAACAATTTGGTTTGTTGTTAAAACATGGTTGTAAATTTAATTGTGATGTTATCATATTTTAAGAAAAAAATGTGTTTTTTTAAATATTTCTTGTATACTAAAATTATCACGAATTTACGTTTTTTATAATACAATTCTACATTTATTAGGCCATTTATACTGATACAGCTGCAGTCAGATGCAACCGAGCGCATCTCCGGGTGGTGGAATCGGTCAGTAGCTGGCATAGGGTCGGGCAGGTCACCCCCGCATGACCGGTCTAAAACAGCTGCCGCGGACCAGCTCCCCCAAGCTACGGTGTACAGACATCGTGTCAATAGCTGCAGGGCACAGGGTTAAGTGTCACGTAATGGACCACCAAAACTTAAAAAAACACTGAAACCTTAGGGGGCTCTTCGGAGAACCCTACCTCCCTTGGTGCCGCTACGACTGAACCCGAAAGACGTAAATAGCGTTCGGGAGCGGCCAAACGACGAGAAGAGAAACTCGCCCAGAGGTCTGGGACGCCTAAGTGAAACCTACCTCAGGGAGAGGAAGCGTTAGGGAAGGAGACGCATCCACGATACCCTGCACCGACGTCAACACCCGGCTCGTCAGGGATGCAGAAGCGAAATTTGTCGAGCAACAGTACACCCCGGGAATCCTTAAAGACCGGCAAAAACCTTGAGAGGGGCGAAGGGCCTCCGTCAAGAAGGACCTTCAGCGACATTCTGACAGGAATAGCGCTCGCTATAATACCGAAGGGATTCCCAGAGACAAGCATCATGAAAGAACAAGCCTCACCGAAATTTCAGGAATATACCCACAAAGGGATTCCTGAGAATAGTAGCTCCGACCTCCCCACCAGAGCAGGGCTCGAGAGCATAGCCAAGGAGAAGAATCTTCTGGAAAGCGAAAAGGAACTTAAGACCATTGATCTGAAGGACCTACCGGAACCCAGGAGTGTACTAACCGTGGGCTCCAGGACCACCAATAGAAGCAACCACCTACCTCAAAAGAATATCAGTGCAGAACAACATGAGCACCGCGATACCTGGAAAGTAGTAAATGAAAAACCGGACCCCAAAGGAACTCAGTACGTCATACTGATGGACAAGGTGTCTTAGGGGAAAGTGAGCTGCCTTTCAACTATCTCCCTCATGGCGTTGGCGGCAAAAACCGTGGCAAAACCTGAGGAGATGAAGAAAGAAGCTATAGAAGGCATTCCAGTGCCCGGAGCAATGGATATCAGTCCGTTGCTCAAATCGCCGAAGGGTAAGTAATGTTCAAATTACTGCAAATTAATATACACCACTGTAGGGCGGCATCTGCTGCCCTTACTGCATATATCCATATATCCTAAGAGAAAATATTGACATTGCACTTGTACAATAGCCATGGCTTAACGGGGGAATAGTAAAGGGGTTAAACATACAGGGCAAGCGATTGATTGTCGCCGAACCTATGCGTAACCTTCGTAAATGTATAATAGCAAAACATGAACTGAATCTAATGTCATTATGGGATATATGTTGCAGAGACCTAGTGGCAGCATGGTTGGAAGTAGTGGAAAGAGAAACGCGGAGGGATTTATACTCGGATCCGGTTACCTTCCCTACGACCAATCAGGTCCACCGCTGCCAGATGAGGTTCAGCGGCTGAAACATAGCGGGAGCCACAAAGGAATACTGCTGATCCTTAGATGCGATGTCAATGCACACCACATCATATGGGGGAGCACAGACATCAATCCAAGAGGTGAGAAATTATTAGATTTTATCTTAGAGAATTACATTAAAATAGCAAATATTGGAAATGTACCTACGTTCGTAAACGCGGCGCGAAGCGAAGTAATTGAAATTACACTTGCCTCTCACAAAGCAAGTGAAATGGTAAAACGTTGGCATGTATCTGACGAACCATCACTCTCAGATCATCGATATATACGATTCGACATCGAATCAGAAGAAACATCGGAAATCCAAAACAGAAACCCGAAGAGAACTGACTGGGACCTATTCAACAAAATACTAGCCTGCCGAATCGGGGACTGTCCAACCGTAGTGAGAACAACGCATGAGTCCAAGAGAGACTCTTGGCAAAAATTCTGTGGGGACATAGAAAGTGAACCCACAAGCTCTCGTCTACTCAAGACTCTCAGCAAAGATTACGCTGAGAACATCGGCTCACTGCAGACCAAAGATGGAAAGTACACAGACTCGTTAGAAGAGACTCTGCAGACGCACTTCCCGGGTTCTGCAATACTTGACAATCCTATTTCTGAGGACCTAGGCGAGCCTAACACAGGGGCTTCAAAACTGGACTGGGAAACAGCGAAAACGATAATTAAACCAGGTGTCGTTGAGTGAATAATTAACACGTTCAAACCATTCAAATCACCAGGACCTGACAGGATATATCCTGTCATGCTACAAAAGGGGATAACAACGCTGAGGAAACCACTATGTGATATCCTCAGAGCAAGCCTTGCCCTTTCATACATTTCAAGCAGCTGACGGACTCTAAAGGTGGTATTTATACCTAATCCAGGGCGTGATTCATATGCCCAGGCTAAATCTTACAGACCGATCAGCTTATAATCATTTATTCAATATGCCTACCAAGCGGGAAAGTCATGCGAACTAGCAATCCACCAGCTAGTGAGCAGATGCGAAAGGACACTACAATGCAAAGATATTGCGTTAGGGACCTTTCTGGACATTCAAGGGGAATTTGACAACACAACTTGCAATTCCATAGCAACAGCAATGGAAAAAAAGAGGGATTAACCCACAAATTCGATAATGGGTAGACAAGATGCTCACAAGCCGGACCGTAGCAACTACTCTATATAGAAAAACAGCAGGGACACAGGGAGGTGTTCTTTCGCCGCTCCTGTTGTGTCACGCCATGGACGACGTTCTGCTACTTCTCAAAAGCCAGGGCATATATTCACTAGGGTGACCTGACCATTCTAGTAAACGGGAAGTTTGGGAACTCTGTATCAAACTTGATGCAAAGGGCACTAAATACCGTGGATAGATGGTGCAGGAATAAAGGGTTAACTGTAAACCCGGTCAAAACGGCGTTCGTCCCCTTCTCTAGGAGACGAAAAACCGATGACATAAAATCACTACGTATGTATGAAATGATAGGCCAATCAAAAATGAAGCAAAATATCTAGAAGTCATACTTGATACCAGATTAAACTTCCACCTAGAGAGCATCAGTAAAAAGGTCATGAGAGGACTTCATGCGACCAGAAAGATGGTAGGATGCACATGGGGACTGAGACCCAGTATAACCAAATGGCTCTACACCACGGCAGCCATGGAACACATAATATCGCTACCACCACTACATCTGTTTGTTATGATAGAAGCTAAACAGGCAGCCTATAGGATGCAAATAAATGGACACACTTTAAATGTGGGGTCATCAAGACCAGCAATATTTAAAGTACTACAAGAAGAAGAGATCCTAAAAATGAGATCCGATTTCACTAAAATTGTACACCCATCCCGCAGATTCAAAACAATCATACCACAGCGGAGTGAATGGACACATGGAACACACCTGGGAACGAGTATAGGAACCATCTGGTACATAGACGGGGCCAAAAATACTAAAGGAACTGGGGCTGGTATCTATGGAGAGTTCAACCGAAGAAAACAATTCGCGATTGCTCTGGGGAAACATGTCTCCATTTTCCAGGCCGAAATAGCCACCATTGACTGGTGTGCTCATCACATAATAGAGTTGGGACTTAAGAAAGGACCAATTACCATTATGACGGATAGCCAGGCAGCCATAATAGCGCTATCTTCGCCGATAGTGCAGTCCAGGCATACCTATAGCGGGTTCAGGTCCCAGTGATGACCTGCATAAACAGACTGGACGCACTGGCGTCTACAGGAAAAACACAACTAGTACGGATACCCAAGGACCAAAGAATTATTGAACACTTGAGGGGGCGACTTGCTAGCCAAACAAGGGGCAACCGGTGATTTCGTACGACCTGAACCCGCTATAGGTATACCCCATGAAACCGGAAAGGAAATAATCCGACGCAAACTAGCTAAGGAGCACAAGAAGGCATGACATAACCAAATCGGAATGAGGCATACGAGACAAGAAATAGTTATTTAAGGTACAAGTTTAAAAAGTGATACTTTATTGCACGAACTCGCGTTTAAAAACACGAGCGAGGAACGAGCGAGTTTTTTTAAAGCCAGGAGTGCAATAAAGAAACTTTTTACACGTGTGTCTTACAAAATTTTATCTTCAATCGTAAAGGATTTCAAAGAATATATTCTTATGAGTAATATTTTAATGTCATTTCAATAATTCAATTAATGAAAACATATTTTACCCGCAGTGCACTAATGAAAGCGTTACTTAGCAACCAGTAAACAAGTTGCACAAATGTCGGCCGCCATTATTATTTATGGAAAAAATGTTAGCTTTATTGTAATCGCTTCGACTTGCATTAAATGAAATCTTTAGAGTTCTCAAATCTGCTATTTGGTTTGTATTATATATTTTATCTATAGTTTATTAGTTATTTGTATCAATTAATAAAAAATTAAGTTTTTCGTCGAAGTTTGTGCTATGATATATTCATCTGTCAAATTTCACATTTCTGTGCAATAAAAACAGTTTGACATTACCGTGCAATAAAAACGTAAAAAAGCACTAGTGCTTTAAAAAGCCACTTTTACAATGAAAAATGATGCAAAAAGCGTCTACTTTCTGTACGATCGTAGATAAAAAAAGTTTTAAAGGTATTAACGTCCCATGTCGTATTATTACATGTCTAGAATTCTTTTGTGGCTTAATGTGGTCAAAATTTTGAAAATCGACAAGATTGTTCATTAACCTCATTTTCTCTGATTATTATAATTACATATTTCCTTGCTGTAATGAAACTATTTTGTTTTTTGTGTAAATATTTATTGCTTGACTGGGAAGTCAAGTCCTCGAAACATTGGATTACAGAATAAAGAGTATTCAGTGAGCATTTCTCTTATTGACCGATTACCCACACCAGGAAATATTCCTACCTCATAAACAAAATTTACTCATAATTTACATTGTTATAAAATTAAATTATTTTAATGCAATTTCTCGTTAGTAGTAAAGAAATTGGAGGATGTATTAGTGGCCACCTACCCTACATATACATTTAACTTTAAATTCCCGAGAGTTTTCATTATTCTAAAATCTCAAAATTGAAGTATAAGCGTTAGTATATTTAATTGAACTCCATAATTTAGTTAGAAACTTTGAAAATTAAAACACGATCTGTAGTTTTACCACTATCCCACTCTCCAATTTGTTTATAATTACTTTTAATTTCTAAAAAAAAAATCAACAAAAATTTATTTATCATTTACTTTCTATTAAAATTAAATTATTTTGATTCAATTTTAAGTTAGTGGTAATTAAATTAAAGGATGTAATAGTGGCTACCCACCCACCTTACATATACATTTGAACTTTAACTACAAAGAGATTTTACCTTTCTTACAAATATAAACTAAAGTGTAGATATTAGTTAAATTTATTTAAATGGGACACCGAGACATTAAGAAATATTATTGATTCACAAGTTGGTGAGAGTGTGTAGGATACATTACATTAAATTTAATAATGATCTTACTTTGATGCAGAGGGAACACGTGAAGAACTGGATCTTCGCAAAAGTAGAGAAGAAAAAAACATCACAATCAAATTAATGGTCTTCTAAAAAATAATGTCTTTTAGCCCAAGTAAAAAAAAACTAAATTTATATTTTTAAAACATGGAGCGAAGTTTAGAGAATTTATGTTAAATGTCACTTATTCTTTTTATGATGTAATTGTTTTGGTCTAGACATGGCTTCGGTTAATGATTCTGAACTTCGATCGTTCTAAATCTATGAGGTGGTGTTTTGATCGCAGTTAGACAATTTTTTGTTGTAATTAAAAAAAATACTTCAACTTTGTTTGTATAACACTGTATTATACAGTGTTGAAGTGTTTTATTAATTATTCAAACATGTATAACGAAGTAGAAGCTTCTTACATTAACAATATAACTTTTTTGTTGTTGTTGTTTTTTTTTTTAATGTAAGGAGAGGAAATCCATCATGGACGCCCTTTTAGTAGGATAGTACCGGACTCCTACTGACTAAAACCTCTCTTCCGTGGATCTATCTGTGGGGGTCTGGTTCAATGCCAATGGATTTTTCCAGTCAAGGACATAAGCGAGGAAACCGCTAGATGAATTATTCTAGTTTACCGATCGTCCTACGTAACGCTCTCCTCGAGTCGGGAGCAGCGTCACCGAGCGGTTCACGGTGGCTCATTGAATTTGGGTCTAATTGAGTACCAATTAGAATATTTCGAGGTCTTCGATGTTTTACATCGATGTCGTAATTCAGAGAAGTGATCTCAGAGGGGTGGTCGTCATTAAGCTTATCATAGAAGTCTACTGCCGTCTCTCGGATAAACTCCATCACACTCGGCGTGGATGTGTCTCTGTGAATTTGTGAGTTCCGCATGTAAGTCGGAGCATTGAGAACTCTAACTAGAACTCTACTCTGGTCTCGCAATCTGAAAGGGCCTGCAGTAGCATAGGTCAGCTGTGACCTAATGGCTATTTTGTAAAATTTAACCCTGGTCTTATGGGCTAATTTTGAATTGTTGTTAATCAAAGGCCACAGCTTTGATAGGGTCGCTTTTATCTAATGAAGGACATATGACATATGAATTGTTTTTGACCATTTTTTAGGTGTTGGTCGAAGATTAGAACGAGGTATTTAACCTCGTCTCGGATAAGAATTAATGAATCCCCAAAGGAAAATTCTGGGGAGTCAATAACTCGATGTTTGTTTTTGCTGAAGTGTACAGAGACACTTTTGTCAGCATTAATCGCTAGTCGTCACTTCTCGGCCCACTCCTTGAAGGAGTCCAGGGCCTTCTGGAAAGTATTCTTCAAGTGGGATGTGGAACGCCCTCTGTACAGAAGGACAATGTCGTCAGCATATTATGCGATCATGACCGGAGCTAAATTCGGTTTGTCGCTGGTATAGATATTATACAGGGACGGGGACAGGGCATAACCCTGTGCATTGTTTACCTTACCTTGATACAGAACTTCCTGTTACGAAGGAAGTCGTACAATGTCCTGATTAGGTATTACTCGAGCCCCTATCATTTTATAGATAAAGCCATCGTGCCAAATTTGAATAAGCGCCTTAGAGACGTCAAGGAATACTAGAGCAGTATCCCTTTTGATGTCAAAGCCCTCAGAGATGTACTCGGTCACTATCAAAAGCTGGTGATTAATAGTCAGGCTAGCTCTGAAGCCGACCTATGAGTCTGGAATTATTTTATGGTCTTCAGTGAAGACCAAAAGACGCGCTAGCAAGTCTTTTTCAAGGAGTTAGCCTAAAGAGCTAAGCAAACTGACTGGGTGATAGTTTTAGGGGAAAGTTGATTTTCCCACATTGATGATGCTAACCACTGAGGCCAGCTTCCAAGCTGATGTAAATTCACCCAATCTCATTGAAGCATTAATGATGTTGAGTAGAGCGGTTCTACCCTTTTGGCGGAGGTTTTTCACCATTAAGGTGGAAATTCCGTCATAACCGGGGGCTTTCCGGTTTTTGAGCTGTTTGATCAGCTCATCGAGTTGCAATTAGACATAACATTCACAATGAAGATATTTGTTTTGCTATGAATGTGGAACAGGTTTTTGTTAGGATTGATAAAAAGTTTATTGTTAGTTCTACGTATATTCCACTGCCTCAAATTAATATTTTATGAAAATCATGCATTAACATTCGATAAGCTATGCGGGGAATTTGATAATGACTGCTTCATATTCTGTGAAGATTATAATTTACCCGGAGCTATCTAGAGTCGCAGTGGGGATCAAGCTATTAGCCGATAGTAAATACTTACTTATAATTGCTGTCTAATTATACATTAGCAAATATAATATACTGGCTATTGTGACGCAAATTATTTCTATAACAAATAATCGAGGATGCTTCTTAAGTTAAGACTGGTGTTCATTACCTCCTCCATATAATTGGATTTAAAAATGTTGATCTCGCATATTTATCTACACCTGATTATTATATTTATGACTATAAATCAGCGAATTATTATGCAACAAATTTTTATCTATTCTCTTTAGACTGGAATGATGTTTTAAATTGTAATATTGATAGTATTATAAGTATTTTTATTGTAAATATTTATGATGTTTTCAATAAGTTTGTGCCGTGCAAAGTTGATATGGGAATCAAAGTATCCTAAGTGGTATAATTTCGTTCTGATTAGGTTTAGTAAATAGAAAAATGGAGCACATACTAAATATAAACAGTCTGGTTCTTATAGTGACTATATGATTTTCCAAAAACAACGGTTGCAATATGAACAGTTAATCAAAACTCTATATGGTAAGTATATTAACCATATGGAAGGAAACATTAATATGAATTCTAAGTAGTTTTGGAATTTTATTAACAAATTTCGGAATTCATCTGATCTTCAAAAAATGTATTTTTAAGAGATAAGATAGTTAATTTGCTATATGATGCGGTAGAATTGTTTTCTGATCATTTTTCGTCAGTTTGTAATTAGGTTAATGTAAACGCACTTCTTAAAATTTAAGTTGATTGGTCAGTGAACTTCAGCAAATTAAATGTTACTCTTACAGAAGTTTTCAATGCTTTGTTCAATTTAAGTGAATCCAGCAGTGTGGGTTCTGATGGCATCCCGGCGTACTTCTTAAAGTATTCTAAATATTCTCTTACAAAACCGATTTACAAAATCTTTAATCTATCTTTAGAATTTATAAATTTGAAGAATTCAAAGTTGAATTAAGAAATACCATTATTGAATACCTAGATACTCTCGAGTCTCGTATAACAAAACTGGGGAATTCAAATATGACTTAATTAAGTGGTGGCGACTTTGTAACTACTAGTAATTCTTACATTGAAGATGTACTAAAGGAAACGGCCGACCGGAATAGTAGATTATGCAATGTCTTGTTATTTAATATACCTGAATATTCTTCAATCGACCTCGAAAATAAAATGAAAGATGATCACAACACCGTACAGGCGATTTTTGAACCTCGTGGAGTAAATATCAAACGGCATAAAATTTTGAGGCTAGGCAAAGCTCAAGTTGATTCCAGACCCCGACCATTGAAAATTATCTTCAGGAATGAAACAGAGGCCAAAGAAGTTCTAAGGAGGAACATCAATTACACTTCAACTTCTCATCATTTCCGACCGGATCGTACTAAAATGAAAATTAATTATTTTAAGAAAATAAAATGTGAACTTATTGAAAGGGCGAACAAAACTTAATTACTAAATTCAATAATAATATTCCCTACATCCCTATGGTTAAATCTCGCATTTCTAGAGCCCCAAAAGAGCAAAGTTATAAAGAATGAACATGTTTTTTGTAAAAGGTAGATCTACCACTACAAATTTACTAACGTATACAAAATATTTATCGGAATTATTGGAAAAAGGTTATCAAGTAGGCGCTATTTATACTGACTTTTCCAAGGCATTCGATCATATTTTATTGCAGAAATTAGCTGCGAGTGGATTTGGTGGTCACGTTATAAAATGGTTTAAGTTTAAGATAGGGTCCAGAGAGTAAAAATTGGAAATGTAGGTTCTTTCGAAATACAGGTCTTGTCTGAGGTGCCCCAGGGCTAAATTGTTTTTATTGTTTATTAATGGCATTTGGTAATATTTAAAACATGGTGAATTTCTCCTCTTTGCCGATGATTTGAAGTTATATAAGCGTATTGGAATCAAGATGTATTTTATCATTTTCAGTGTTTTTTTGTCGAGTTTTGGATAAATTTGGAGATTTACTTATTTTCTTTTTATTGAAGCAATTTCCCTTACAGATTTACAACAGATTAATCTCGTTTGTCGGTACTAGCGTAACGGTTATAAAGATGCCCATTTGATTTTAATCCAAAGCATCTGCCGTATTTATTTATTAAACAAAAATAGTTGTATCGAGTAGTGATCTTAATGCGCGAATTTGTGTGCCGAGCATATCGCAGCCGTCTGGATCTTTATTGCCGCGTATAAAGGCGAAGGGAAAAAAACCGTGAACACTTAAGTGTAACTTGGAAGAGCATAATATGGAAGTTACATACGTGTGCAGTAGACGAAATGACGTGTACGAGGTGGGGTATAAAACTACGATAGTAAAGGGCATCATTTGGAGTAATGATGAAGTCAAATGCGCAAAAAAGAGGAGAGGGGAATCGGGAAACAGACGCGAGCGAATGAGGTGGAAGTGATCAGATAGGACATCGAGCTGATACAAGTAATGGAAAACCGGTCACTGTCTTATCTGACACGCTCGCAGACAATAAGGGCGGGGAATTCCCCGGCAGTCATGCTTTAAGTTAAACACCGTTCTAAAAAATAATACATCGGGTTTATCTCTGGCAGGGGCTAAACGGCCCAACATTTTTCCAATATTTCAGATTAATATTCCGCATGTGCTACCGTGTACATATAAAAGGGAGAGAATTACTTTTGATAAACGGTTAAAGGGGGCAATTAAAGGGTTCTTTATGGGCGCGGATAAAAACCGAATTGTAACGGCCGGGCGACCAAATAAAATTATATAGATTCACTCGTGTGGTCAAAAATATCCCTTTGATGATTAATGTTTTATTTAAAAAGAAAAAGAAAAATGTGTAATTAATTTAAACAGATATTTATACTTATTTGTAGAAAGTACAGAATAATAATTTAATGGTGGATAAGTATATCAAGGTAATACTAATTTTTGGATTTTCAACATTAGATTTCCCTATATAATAATTTACAATTCACACACTTTTATAATTCAAAGCAATCCATCAATAGCATTCATCTGGCGAGTCTGACACAGGAATCGATACGTTTTTTTTTGTAGTGTAATACATCATTTCCCCGTGTCTCTCTCTACGTGCACGTATGTACGTATGTGAATTTATGAGTTTAACCAGACCCAGGAAAAAAAAATATTGTTATTATTTCCAAACGATTTATATGTATGCCGTATGCAAAAGTCGCAACATATTATTTCTTTGCGCAAGCCGACGTTTCTCGTTAGAACGTCAATCGAATATTCCCCGGGTTATATATTTATGCCTGTATATGGCATGGAGCGCAATTTTTATATTCCCTCACTGTACGCAGAGAGATAATCTTGAGGTTGTAAAATCTGGCGCCGTTATTAATGGCATTCCGCGCTGTGCGATATTTTTACCCTTAAAAATTCGCAATTTTATAAGAATTACAAAATTTACATTGTAATTATTTATGTATTGATTTAATCATAATCTTAAAGTTAGCGACTATTTATATAAGCTTTTATAGGTCTAGAACTGGAATTTACTAGATCTTATTATTATATATATTTAAGAATATCATCACACTAAAAACTTCCGGCTATATGTATCCAACATCTTGATTGCATCAACTTTAATCATTTATATTGTTTATATTTACACGTACTTGCCATTCTGTATAAGTTTTTGTGAGGCTTGATTATTACAAGTGAAATTTACTAAGTCTTAAAAAGATTCCAATTTAAGACTTAGTAAATTTAAATAGATTCCTATTTAAGACTTAGTAAATTTCACTTGTAATAATCAAGCCCTACAGAAACTTATACAAAGTGACAATTATTGTACAAAAATCCCCATTAACACAATGTTTTTATTGCAGTGACTACTACTAGAAGATATACACGTTGTCCCCTGAAATTTTGAATATGAGTAATGTAATTTGTATTATATCTCGATTATTATTGGTTGCTATGGTTGTTGCTGCAATATGCATGTCAATTTGACATTTTGAAGCTATAATGTTAACAGGATTTTTATGATCATCTGGGATATTGGTTGGCTCAACAAGGAGATGTTTTCGAGCATTTAATAAGATGAACATTGCAGTTATTTGTAATTCGTTACGTCAGCATTGTGTCCGTAAATATAGTAATATTAAAATAACGTGTAAATATATTTCATTTTGATTCCCTATTTTATTACAAATTAGAAATTACTTATTATTTCCCGTTGGGCAGTCCATTAAAATATGTGACGAGCGTAGTAACTAAGCAACGAGTAATGCATTGAAATGCCCATATTCAAAATTTCAGGGGACAACGTGTATATACTTTCTCTATTTATATTTCCAGTTATGAAAATAATAATAAAATTTTTGCGTGTTATATTGTTTTCCCTTGAAGACTGATTAATGTTATTAGTAATAGTGTAAGGTTATCGATCTCGTACTCCTTCCACCGTATTATTTGAGTATTTATGCATGTGTGAATGAGGTTATTACGCCCCATTAATTAAAATTTTCTTTCTTTCCTATTATGATAGTAATAAACATCATAAATCAACCCTACACAATCGTAATCATATTTTAACAGTGTGACAAACGATAACGTCCGATTGCGTCGACACGATTGTCGAATCGATCAAATTCGGTGTAATAAACGGCGAGTTAAATTCGACGTCGGGGGCAATAAAACTAGTGGCCGGTATCAAAATTCAGACCACGGCCGTCGAAAAAGAATCCCGACTTGACCCTCATCAAACCACCCCCGGAGTCGTCTTCATTTCTACCTAATGATAGAAAAGACATTTAGGGATAATCATCCCCGGGCCCAATGTTATTTTTTCTATTTCGCCAAACAGGGGAAATGGGGGTGGGATCGTTGCTAAATCACCCCTTAGCACCCCACCCCAGTCCCCCGTAGACTCTCAGCCCGTATCCGAGGAGTTTATTGCGTAGAATAGATTGGAATTTGTGACGGAATTAAATCTTTGATTGATGACGAAAAATATTAATCAAGAGAAATTTTTCAACAACAATGACTAAATTTGTTTCAAGTTATTATAATTAGCCAGGATAAAATTTCTAGAAAGAATTAAAAGTTTGCCACTAGCTTTAATAATACTACTACAGACAAACTTAACAAAAATCGATTCCAACAAAACAAATTATAAACAGTAGCCTTTTCATGTAATGACAACTTATCATAAAGTCTCTACAGGGGTTCTAGATTTTTTCCGGCGATTTCACTTAAGAATTTCTAATTTTTTCAATGCAATTATTTAAATAGTTTAGCGTATTTTCGACCTACTCCAATTATTTATTAATTTATTAGTTATTATTATTATCATAGACATTTCTTTAAATATTTCTAAATAATAATAATAATAATAATAATAGTCATTGGGTTAGTATTAAAAATATTATTAGTTTCTAAATTTTTTTAGCTAAACTAAAAGTTCCTTAGATTATTCAAGAATTTTTCAGCATGTCTAATTTAATTTTGTCCTAAAATTTCCCCTAATTGACTTAAAGTTTTGAAATGATTAAGCCTTTTCTTAAGAAATTAGGAGAATTTTCTTTGGGTTTTTTACAATTTTCCAGAATTTAATTTTCCAGGTTTCTAAATATTTCTTTAAGTAATTTAAAAAATCTAGTGTTCCACAGAAAATCTGATTTTTAAAATATATCATCTTGTAGATTTTTAAATCTGCAATTTCTTTGTCAAATCTGTTAGGTTTTTACACTTTTTCACAATAGAAAAATGGAATAGATATTCCAGATTCCAGATATCTAAATTTTTCTAAGAGGTTTCTAGAATTTTACATTTTCCATTTCAATGTTTAACAGTTAATTAATCAAAGAATTTTTTTGTTGTGACCAAAATCATATTATTCGTACATTTAAAATAATGAGTGGTGATATTATAATCAATAATATAATTATAAACAATTTATAATTACTTCATTAAACGTTAATTAATTATAATCCCCTTCATATTCGGATGAAAGTCGAACCGACAATAAAGTCAATACAGTTCCGCATTTGGAATCCCATTGTAAACGCGTCACAATTATTATTCAAATTATTTCCAAATAATATTTCGTCGTGTAAACTTGTTTGTAACATTGGATATATTAATCACAAATATGTGAATATTTACACTTCCGATGCCGGCGCTTTGTTTGCTCGCGTGATATCTGAACCATTAATACTATCAGTTGTCCATTCAGTAATTCGTGTCATTTAACAAATATATAAAGTTCCATTTAATTGGTTTTAGGAGATAACGTTCGCCGTAATGACTAATTACATTCAATTTAACTTTAATTGCCACTAATTGTTCAAGTGTAATTACGCCGTGGGTTGTATTAAATACAATAAAGGACGGCACGAGTAAATAATTTGATAAATTGATTGAGTTTCTTGTAACATCTAAAGGAATCCGTTAAATCAAGATAAAATTAAATTTAAAAAAGAAACAGCTCTTAGGGAATTATTAATTTGTAAATATACTCATAATTTATTAAATTTTTGATATTCCAAAGAATAATTAAAATAATGCATTTAAAAAAATTCTATTAAAAATATCACTAGGGGTATTTACTTTAAAATTTAGAAATATCTTCAGAATTTATGAAGTTTTTGATATTCAAAAAATAATTAACATGACGCAGCTAGAAACAAAATAGTGACGCTTTAAACCTGATTCAAATTTAACAAAATTTGCGTCTTATGATTTAAACAAATCTTAAAAAAAACATGAGCAAGGCAATTTACTTACAAATTAAAAATGACACTTAGAATTTATATAGTTTTTGATACTACAATGAATAATTAATGTGACGCAGCTAGAAAAAAAATTGAGACTATTTAAACTTGATATTTTAAATCACAAGACGCCCATTTACCTAACTCTAACTAAGTTGGCGTCTTGTGATTTGAAAAATCTAAAAATTAATATCAGTGTGCGAATTTTTAAAATTTGGTGATTATATTCACAATTTATATAGTTTTTGATACTACAAAAAATAATTAATGTGATCCAGTTAGAAACAAAATGGCGACACTTTAAACCTTATTTACTGTTAACTAAATTGGCGACTTGCTATTTAAAAAATCTAAATAAAAAATATTAGTAGGTGATTTTACCTAAAATTGGTAATTATAAGTACAATTTATATCATACACAGAAAGAAATACGTTCAAACTAGTGTTGCTTTGATAGCCTTGCTATTTTGTAACACGCAAATTACTTTTGTATCATTCAATGTCTATCGAAATATTAGCTAGAGAAGTAGTTGTTTCAAAAGTGGTTTGTTCTTGTAGTTTGAGTAAGACTCATTTGTTGTAGATTTTATGAAATATTGTCGTGTTTTTTTCTAATTATTAGACAATTTATATCGTTTTTGGTACTATAAGGAATAATTAATGTGACGCAGCTAGAAGCAAAATATCAATGCTTTAAACCTGATTTAGAATTAACAAAATTGGCAACTTGCGATCTGAATCCCATCTGAGTTCTCATTCCTTGTTACGGTCAAGCCAACCCAAGGCATTGGAAAACACCAGGACAGCAGCAATCCATCTCCCTTCCATAGGTTTTCTCAAGACATTCGCATACAGTGCGATGAAGTTTTTTAAGATTCTTCAGTGTGTTCTCGCCAAAAGGATATTTTTCTTGTAGAAGATGTTAATGCAATTTTGCAGGTTTTACCCGTCCGCAAAGATTCTGTGAAAACATATGCGATCATTAAAAACATTAAAAATACCTGTTGATAGTTAGGACGTAATTTTGATTTTAATTTTGGAAGCCAAACTAGATGCAAAAACGATGCAAGAATTCAATCTTGGTATAGGTAAAAATAATCTGCCTACTATGAAACAACAATTAAATTTTTTAGCACAAAGATGCGATTCATTTGACTCGCCAGTATTTCAGATGGACTCAAAAACAATAATTTTAATAACCACGATTAAAATCAATAAATGCGCATTTTACACAACAGAATTCCAAAGCATGCATGTCTTGTAAAAAGCCAGGACATACGATTCAAATATGCCAGCAATTTAAAAATTTAAGTGTAGAAGAACGAGTTTATAAAGTACAAACTTCAGGATTTTGCATTAACTGTCTTAGAATAGCTAATCATGCCACAGCTAAATGTTTCGGTCCTAAATGTCCGGAATGCAAACAAAAACATCACGCCTTGTAACACGTTTCAAAAAATACAGTATAGTGATTCTAAAATTGTTTTAGCTTGGTTAAATATTCCAACAGCAAATCTAAAACATTTGTGACCAATCGTATAGTTGAAATACGCGAACTTAAATCCCCGAGCCAATGGAATCATGTGTGCTGAAAAGATAATCCTGCATATATTATTTCGCGAGGCCTTATGCCTCAGGAATTATTGGACAACTCTTTGTGGTGGCAGGGTCCCATCTGGTTAAGTGAATCCAAAAAGGCCCACCGCACTAAAAATATAACATTTCATTTGATGCATTTCCAGAAACGAAAGAATCAGTCGATTTTAATACAATGATCAATATTGAGTCCAATTTTAATTTATTAGATAGGTTTTCTTCCTTTTCAGAATTGTTAAGAATCACAGCGTTTTGCTTACGATTACCAATTACGACACTTGAATACAATAATGCTATCAGTCGTATAGTCAAGCATCAACAACAAATGATCTTTCAACATGATATTGAATGTTTACAGAAAAATAAACAGGTTCACAGGCGCAAATTAAAAGCGCTAAATCATTTTCTCGATACAGCTGGCATTCTACGAGTTGGGGTCAGGTTGGGCAATTCTCATTATACTTTTAATCATAAACATTAAATGCTGTTACCTGAAAGAGGAAATTTAACAGATATCATTATTCGACATTTTCATATAAAAAAAATGCATTCCGGAATTCAAGCGACATTGGGGCAAACTAGAGCGATGTTTTGGATATTGGTCGGTGCAAATTCTGAGCTTGATTTCTGTAGGCCGGTACATTTAAAAAATGGGCCACGGAAAGGGGTAACAATCAAAGCATACAACGCAGTTTTTGTTTGTTTTACCACCAAGACAATGCACTTGGAGCTTGATTGTAATCTTTCAACTGACGCTTTGATTGCTGCTCTTCGAAGATTCTTTGCGCGACGCAGAAAACCTGTGAATATCTATACCGACAATGCTACTAACTTTGTTGGAGCTGCGCGAGAACTACGAGAATGTTATAACCTTTTTAAATTGCAAAACAATAAAGATGTTCTGGTAAACACTTTTGTTCATGAATATGTGGCATGGCATTTATTTCCTCCAAGGGCCCCGCACTCAAATCAGTAAAAAATCATATTACAAAGGTAATTAGCAAAACAAAACTTAACTTTGAAGAATACTCTACTAACGTATATAGAAGCAATTGCTAATTCTCGTCCCTTATTTCCCCAATCGAACGACCCTAAAGATTTAACCTTTTTGACACCCGGTCATTTCCTTATTGGCACCTCATTAATTGATGTACCCGAAGTAGATTTTTTGTCCAGCAAATGAAACAGGACTTCTGGAAGCGGTGTACCGCGATTACTCGCATCAATTACAGACGAGAACTAAGTGGCAGTGTCCAAATCAAGAACCAAAGGTCGATCAACGTGTCCTGATTCGAAAAGAAGGCGTTCAACCTCTGTGTTGGACAAGTGGCAGAATCACGGAGCTACACCCAGGCGCAGATGGAGTTACCAGAGTCGTCACCATACGCACCCCAAGAGGCAGTTTTAACCGCGCCGTCAATCGTTTATGCGCGTTACCAGTTGAGTGTTCCTTGTGAGAAGATAGCGTAGGGTCACCTTATTGTTACGAGCCACTTCTTCCAAGGCTTCGCCGCTTCCAGCTGGCAATGGACGAAATTGCTGCTCTGCTGTCCGTTATGTATATGTTTTTCTCTTGATCTTCTTGTCAGAGGTTATAATATAATCACGAGTTCTACCGTTGTTAGTGTACATTGTCTTACCTAGTGCAGTACTTTATTTCAACCCCCTGTGGATGAGGGACAGAATACATCCGCTGCTCACTCAGCAAGTCGTAAGAGGCGACCAATGAGTACCGGCCTTCTTGGTACCGGCTGAGTGTCGAGTCTTAAACTGCAAGTGTCCCTCCTGTATGTGTTATCAGATTTTGATTAGTGGGCTGTCCCTCTTTTATGGGTTTCATGTGTCTTTGTCTAAGACTTGTTGTTTTCTACAATAAGTGTATCCTGCGGGGGCGTCACCAATACGCCACTTTGGCTTTGAATTCCTCTAAACGGGAGGTCCACGACTAGCCAAGCATGAATCAATCGACTAGCCATTCCTTTGGACTTGCTGGTAGGGCGAGTCGTGTGGGGTCCGAGGGTTCGTTTAATCTACGTACGCCTCTGATTTTCGCGGCTATATTTTCTGAGTAGCCCTGGCTCTCTAGACAGTATGCATTTAGCTGTCCCTTTTGAAGCTCCAAGGAGGGTGGGGAACACATAAGGTGAAGTGATAAAATAATATATGGATCCCTGTAACTTTTCCCCTATCGGACAGAAACAGCATCGTCCGTTAAGTCCAGATTTCGAGGTAAATTTGAATTTAAAAAAATATTTATTGGTACAAATGAAGGATGGAACTTTCGAGAAAGTTGAAAACATTAAGAGGTTGCGCGACAGTACCTTAATGATAACTACGGTTAACGAAAAATAGAGTAACACCTTTCTGAAATGCACGAATATGGGAGATTATAACGTAGTAGTTCAACCCCATAAAATTTTAAAAGTGTCCAAAGGAGTTGTTTACTGCTTTGATTTGACTCATTGCAGTAATGAGGAAATTTTAAACGAGATGAAATCCCAGACTGTAATTGAAGTGAAAAGATTGACTTCAAGGAAGAATTCAAGCGAATCGGCCAGTGGCTGTTTTATCCTAACCCTACCCCAAAACTATAAAAATAGCTTCAATGCACAGCTTGGAGGTACGACCATTTATCCCTAATCCCCTTAGGTGTTTCAATTGTCAGCAATTTGGACATGTTTCTGAGAAATCTGGCAATAATTCTGTATGTGCACAGTGCGGCAATCTTCCGCATGAAGGTAATTGTCAGACTCCCTTTAAGTGCGCCAACTGTGCAGAACCGCATTCCCCGCGATTACGTCAATGTCCGAAATTCCAAATCGAGGTGGTACCCAATGTTCCAAAGTCGGCCAAAAGTACAGAGGTAAAAGTTGTTAAAAAGAAAACGAATCAAATCCCCTCCAAATCAAATACCGGCACAATACCAAAATTAAAAGATCTGATGAAGCTAAAAAATCAGGTAGCTGAATCTATAAGGACCACATCAACCAGTCTTTCGGAAGACATGATTTACGATGATCTTATGGACGTGGAACAGGCGAAGTTACTAGTCGGTCCGGACCGTCATAAGTTTCAACTTAAGCGGAAATCTCCCTGTCAGAAATGACTAAAACACTCATCCAATGGAACTGCAATGGATTGTATACACGATTACCTGAAATTAAAATGTTATGCAACAGTGTCCAACCAGTCGTCTTGTGCCTCCAGGAAATCCACTTTCACGAAAATTCAACACTATCCTTGCCAGGATTTACCTTTTTTAGAAAGGACTATAACGATGACCAGCGCGCCTGGGATGGTGTAGTAATTATGGTATCACATGGCGTAAATAGTGAGATAATTAACATCGACACTCCGTTGCAAGTTGTTGCAGTGAAATTGCATCTTCCACAAATTATCACCTTGTGTTCTGTATACCTACCCCCCGGACAAACACTCGCTTTACAAGAAATCGAAGCCTTGCTTGAATCTTTGCCCCGCCCATTCTTTTTAATAGGTGACTTCAACGCCCATAATTAAATATGGGGATCAACATATAGGGATTCAAGGGGTGGTACTTCTCCAAAGTAATAATATTGCTTTACTTAACACAGGTGAAGAAACACATTTTTCAACGGCAAATGGAACATTATCGTGTATAGACCTTATTTGCATCCCCATCTATAGTATCCAGTCTTGTGTGGAGGGTGAAAACTGACCTCTGTGGCAGTGATCACTTCCCCATCCTATGTCAAATAGATATTCAGCTAGATCTCTACAGTCGACCTATAAAATGGAAAGTTGCTAATGCTGATTGACACATGTACCAACAAGCGCTCGAATTGGATAAAGTCGATATGCCATGCGCGAACTCTGCGGAAGTATCCTTAATAAATCGCATTATTAAAGCAGCTGATTTACATATTTACAATGTGGGAACTAGAAACTGCATTAAGGCTTTGTCACGATACAACTCCCGGACCTGACAGAGTTCATTACCAATTTCTTAAAAACTTAACAACCTCCCAACTAAACGTAGTTCTAGATGTTTTTAATTTGATCTGGACAACAGATTCCTTTCCTGATAACTGGTATGAAGCTATCCTCGTGCCAATTCTTAAAATTGGTAAAGACCCTAAGGACGCTTCTAGTTACCGTTCAATTGCACTAACAAGTTGCATGTATAAATTACTCGACTGTATGGTAAACCGACGTTTATCTTGGTTGTTGGAGAACTTAATTTCCAACACACAATGTGGTTTTCACTAAGGCCGGTCAACAATTAATCAACTGGTGTTATTGAAGCCCGCCATTCAGGATGCTTTAATTACTAAGCAACACCTAGTGGCAGTCTTCTTTGACATTGAGAAAGCCTATGATACTACGTGACGGCATGGACTCTTGAAACCCCTGTGCAGTTGGGGAATTAGAGGACATTTGGGGCATTTTATTAAACATTTTATATCAGTCCGTTCTTTCCGGGTCCAAGTTGGGTCGAGCCTTACAGGAAAATGGTGTTCCTCAGGGCTCTGTCCTCAGCGTTTCTTTATTTAACGTTGCTATTAACGGCATTGTCGAAGCAATTAGAGATCCTTTAAAGGCACACTTATATGTTGATGACTTAACCATATACTGCTCATCAAAGACCCTACCGGCAGCTGAGAGGCAACTTCAACTTGCGATTAATAAAATACGCAATTGGGCAATTAGTAATATCTTTAAAATCAACACGAATAAAACCAAATGTGTACATTTTCACCGCCTTAGGGGTGTTCAACTAAATACGGAACTAACCGATATTAGTGGATGGCAAGGTTAAATTTTTGGGACTTATATTCGACTCCAAACTAATCTGGAAAACTCATCTCAACACATTAAAGTCAAAGTGTCTGCGTGCGATGAATACCCTTAAAATTCTGTCGCATACTATATGGGGTGCTGATCGTGTAGCAATGCTTAGATTTTATCGCTCATTGATTAATTCCAAACTTGATTATGGTTGTATTATTTTTAGTTCAGCGAGAGAATCGTACCTTCAAACATTAAACACTGTACATAATACTGGCATTCGTTTAGCTACCGGAGCTTTTAGAACCAGTCCAGTCATTAGCTTGTATGCAGAATCTGGAGAATTTTCACTAGCATACCGAAGAAAAATGCTTATGCTACGTTATGTCGCCAACGTATTTAGCCGACCAAGTCATCCGGTATATAATAGCGTTCCTCGCTCATGTTTTAAACACCAGTTCGTGCAATAAAGCATCACTTTTTACACTTGTACCTTAAATAACTATTGTTGCATTGTTTATTGCTTTTTACCACACTGTGATACTCGGTTGAAGTTTTATTGTGTGTGTGTGTTTATTTATTTATTTATTTATTTTTGTTTAATTTATCGATTTAATTTTGTATACCATCACTTTCTTTTTTCCACTTGGCGGCGCAAATTCTTACACTTGCATCTATTTTCATTGACATATATTCCATGTTTGATTCCTACTCCTGAGTCTTTGGGTACCAAGTGACCAAGATATGCCACTTCATTGCGTAAAAAATCGCATTTATCTGGCTTTATCTTAAAATTGTACTTTTGTAAATGTTCCAAAAACAAATTTAATCTTTTTATATGTTCTTAAAGAGTTGTTGAATAAACTATGATACCTTCCATGTAAACTAGGCACATATCATTTTGTTTTTATTTACCTCGATCTGATGAAAGCTAGACGCTAAGTCTAGAGTAGAAACATATTCGCACTTTCCAAGTCGATCTAATAAATCTTCTACGTTTGGTAAAGTATATTTGTCTCCTACTGTTTATTTATTTCATTTAGCTATCTACTGCCGATGACTATGCGCCACTATTGCTTGAATCAATCTTTTTTGGATGGGTTGTTCCAAAAGCCCAGGGGCTGGTAAATGGTTTAATTATGTTTTCCTCTAGCATTTAATTAATTTGTTCCTTTACTTCTTGCTTATGAATATGAGGGTATCTGTACGTTGTCGTAAATATTGGTTTTGAATTTTGAGTGTCAATTTCGTCTTTAATTTCTTTTGTGAAGGTTAATTGATCTTCTAAATAAAATATGTTTTTTTTAATTTTAAACAAAGATTTAAAATTTCTTTTCGTTCTTCGTAATTAAAATGTTCAAGTCGTAAGTTATTTAAAATTATTTGTTCACTATTTTGTAAATTATTGAAATATATTTGACGTTCTTGCGCCTTAGTTTCAGGAATTGGTTCTAATTGAACTGGAGGTAATTTTAATTTTGGTTCATTTATTGAATTATTTAAGACTGTAGTAATTATTTAATGTCTTTTATTTTTACCATTAAGTATAGAATTTTAAAGTTTTTGTTTATGATTATTTCTTGTCAGAATCTTTCCATTAAATGATCAAGATTATTTACGTTTAATTTAATTGTTTGAATCGTTCGAGGTGGAATTACGATTTCGGAATATTTTGTTTTATTTATTTTATTTGGTTGTGTTTGTATTTTTTTTATTTATTTCATTTCGTGATTGAAAATGTATTGGTTTAATTTGGGAATTAAATTGAATTAGTTGATTGGTTTTCGTTTGATTTATTTCATGAAATTGTGAATTTGTAGATTCATTATTTTTATTTATTTTATTACATTGATTTCGTTGACAATTATTAAATTGATCATGTGTGTACAAGAATAACTCTTTGAAATTTAGTATTAGTTTTTACTTTCTCTATATAAGTAATTTATATTGGGGAAGTATTGTTTATTGCCTTGGCCGACATGATTTCTGTAACAGAATCTTCAGTGCATAATTGCGGTGTTAGTGTACACTTGACTCTATCACTGCGAATTATGCATGCCCTTGCCCTTTCGGCGTTTGAGTTGCATATAACCTAAGAGTCTTTTGGCGTTAGGCCTGCTACTTTCCCTCGGTCAGCCAAAGTTCTTGGAGGAGGGCTATGCCTATGCCTTCTTTGTTGAACCTTCTACACAGCGTTGCATATGCGGCTTTTAAGTGTTGAAGGTTCACCTGCAGGATTTTTATTCCTCTTCCGCTATTGAAGAGAAGGGACATCTTCAGGCTCTTTCTCCATGATCTTGTCTCCCTCCGTCAGAACCGCCTCCCCCTTGGCCGATTGCCTTAAGAGGAAACTTATGGCGGAGGGTTGGCCTTTTTGGAAGAGTCTTGTCCTAGCTCTACGTTCTCCCCGTCACTGTCAAGGTGATTCATACAAATGAGTTAATAAATTGTGAGGGGAGGATATTGATACTTAGAAGGGACATTTACATTTCTAGGAATACGAAACTTGGTGGCTAGAAGGGATCGATTAGATGGATTATTCGCAAATTTAGTGGTAAGACTTAATATAAGCCGTGATATTCGGGTGATTTGGGTAATTTCATACAAGAGGTCGTCGGAGGGGTTATGGAGTAGATTATTTAGGTGTCGAAGTGTGGTTAGGGTTCTTAGGTATGATCTTTCTGCAACCTCTATGTGGTTTAAGACGGATGGACAGAGTTGGGTGAAGAGGATTGAACCGTAATCTAACAAGGGCCGGCATATCGATTTATAAATATGTGTGGCTTACTCGAAGACATTTTTTATTTTTTCCGATTTTTTAAATATAAAATATATTACAAAATTTTTCAAATAAAAGTTAAAGGGAATGAAAAACTGAAAAAGTTTTATTAAAACATATTTTTCATAAAATTATTAACTCAAATGTTTTTGCCAATTGCTAATAAACTATTGTATCAAATAACAAATAATTGTAGAGTATTCAAAAATGGACAAATCATTAAGAATAGCCCTTTTACTTAAACCTCATAGTTTTCAAAAAAAATATAGAGAAAGTACTATGATGGCCACATCATCATTTTTTTCTTCGGAATGTCAATTATATATTGAAATTTTTCTAAGAAATCAATGCCTACGAGGCCATCGATTGCGAAATTAGAATTGATTAAATAATATTTGTGATATTCATTGTCGTTTGCTTTCATTGCTACAGAGTGGGTAATTAGAGTTTTGTGATATTGTTCATTTATACCGCATTTTTTTTTAAATTGATGTTCTGTTTTTATTAAAGAAATTGGTGATCATGTATCAACAAGGAATGTGTTTCTATTTTTATTTTTAATGTAAAAATATGTACTTGGGGCAATTAATCAATTTGTGAATCGCACTATTGCGATCGAATCGTTTCTGTATTTGTTTGAATTTTTTCTTGTTGAATTTGCTCGGGTTGGATGTTTATTGGAGTGTAACCCGAATTGAACTCCATTTCATTAAATTATGTACATTTCTGTTTGGGTTATTGTATTGTGGATTTTTATGAATAACCGATTGTCTTAGGTTATTATTATTATTCCGAGAAGATTGGGTTGGTTAATTCTTGGGTTTTCGTTTCTGAAATTATGATTTTGGTTTGGATAATTATTGGATTGATTTTGATTTTTTAATTTGTAACATTCTGAAATTAGGTGTCCCGTTTTTTGCAATAATTACAATTTTGTTTTGTTGTAACCTATTTGGGTGGTCGGTACACGCTACAGTTGCGTAGCGGTGCCTTTCGGTACCCCTAGGTTCTTTACCGATCCCTGGGCTGCCTTGACCTCCATTGAAGCCTCGGGCACGCACGTGTCTGTGAGCCCTTTCTTCATTTTTACAGAGATGTCGTTGAACATATATTTCATCCTCTAGATGGCCTCGGCGACCGCCTTGTAGTCTCCCATCGCCAGGAGAAGTCCTACCTGTTTCTCCTGTGGCTTTGTTAGAAAAGTACACCACCTTAATATCTTTATTTAGGAAGCCTTGTTGTTCTTTGCTATTCTCTTCTATTCTCTAATGTTCTACTTGCTTCTTATCGGTTCTCTAGCATTATCTCTTGTTCTCTAATTTTTTATTTTTAGATCTTCTGTTCTCTGCTGTTCTTTGCTCTTCCCTTCTTTTCTCTCATATTCTCTTCTATTCCCTGCTGCTCTCTAATGTTCTCTTAAGTTCTCTTCTGATATTCTCTTCTGTTCTTTGCAGTTCTCTGACTCTCTCTGACTTATGTTCTATGATAAAAGATATAAATGTTGCTTCACAAAATTAAACAGTTGCAGTTAAAAAAAATGTTCTAAATGTAAAAAAATAATGTTAAATTTGATATTTGCTTCATTCAATTGGAAATAAAATAAACTATTTAAAATTATTTTAAAGGTTTCATATTATGGTGGCTGGTCTACACTGACTGTCTTGAGGCACTCACCTTGGCCTTCTGCCACTCTAGAGTTGTCTCGTCATCAAAGGTGATTCGAAGAATTTCCCCCGCTGTATGGACACCACATAAAAGTGTCCCACTCTGAATAAGAGCTCTGACTTTTCCACTTCCTTTGAAATTTTACTCAGAGGATTGGCTGGGTCGATCAGAGCAACCCTCAGATGGCTACTTTTATGGAAATTCTTTGGCAAAAGTTTTTGTCAATTTCTCTTGGTTCGTCTTTGCCATCTTCATATTCCCAGGGGAGGTCTCAGATGATCCCTCAGATCTCGGCCTTTTAATTTTTTCTGGCGCAGGTGGTTTCTCTTTCGAGTGGCTCGTACTGGCCTTCGCTACCTACGTACTTCTGCTCCGATTTGGTTTTTCTTCTTTTTCTGCCTCTGACATGTGCCACCAGCACCAAAATGACGATGCTTAAAACTTGATTAACACTTTTGCGATTTAAAAAATTTCTACTTCTATTAAAACCCCGAGGCACAATATAACAAAAACTTTCTTTAGCATTAAAATTATTATGTATTCTAAATTATAATATAATATAAAAATAAGATTTAGTATTTTTTTAAATATTAGGCCATACCTTTAATAATAATAATTATTAATACAATATTTAATATATTAATATAAATTTATGATTCGTTTCGTAAAATTAAACCGCATTTTCATGTACACACATACATATAATTATTTCCAGTCGACGCGATTACATTATTATAAATATTATTTACATTTCACGGAGGAACAAATCAAAATTTATGCGGTGTGAGGGTTTAATACATACAAACATACGTTGGGCCAAAATTAATAATTCCCCGAAGGTTTTAATGCTGAATAAAATGAAGCCCTGCAGCGGCGTATTATATTTTTGAATCAGCTGCTTGCACAAATGCAGTAAATATTAATTATTGAAAATTCGTGCGCGAATTTTAAGCTATCTTTCTCGCACACTGGATACGTTTCGGTGGTTTGGTAATGTGGGATGAGTTACTGCCCTTCCATTCAATATTACGTTTTTTTTACCATTAACTATGCTGAATAATACTTTTGAATGAATTATTCTATACACACTTAAATTCCTTAACAATGTCTTAATCAAATGCTTCAACATGTTAATTAAAAGTGTAATAAACGAAAGGTGGTACAAGTTCAAAGGCCGTGGCAGCAGCATCGATGTTTTACGATGTAGCTCCATTACACTCGTTGGAGAACAAAGCAGTACCCAGATAACTATCCTTTTGTAATGTTAAATCATATCGAATGTCTTATTGTGCTGACAATGATCGTTTCATAAGTCGTATACGAGCACAATATTACACGTAATGTTTTACTTCCGCATTGAGTGCTTTATACGTGCCAACAGAATTCAAGACGAAGAGATGGAGAGAGAGAGATGTTCATCAGTATTCGAGATATGCATCTCCTCCGCCTTGGATAGAGCAAAGAAAAGAAAAAAAAATTTTAGGGGGGGAACACATTATGAACACACCGGGATTTGTACAACACGAGGAAAAGGTGTGATAATGGGAAAATTATGTAGGGGAAAATTAGGTTTATGGAGATGTAATTTTTTTATTGTCGGATAGGGCAGATAAAACAAGACGTACCGTCCGCATACTAACTGTCCCCGCAGCTTTATTATTCCGGGGGAAACTTCCTGAACCTTTTAATTTCATCGGATGCTAATTATTCCCAAAGAATGCTAATTAAACGGACGCTTTTCTAAAATATCACCGCGATAAAACACCGCCTGAATATTAATATTAACTACGGCCCTTAAGACCCCTTCGAAAAGGGAACATTAATCTCGCAAATCTGTGCAATTAGAGCGACGTGTTTCTCAAGATTTTAATACTAATTTTATAACCATAATTACAATAATAATGATAAAATAGATGATTTATAATTGGACATATTTGTTGATTCATGTAAGAAAAATGAAAAAATCATATTAAAAGATTCCAAAATTACGTTAAGCATAGAATTGAGGTAATTTTATAGCAATAATTTTATTTTAAAAAAAACTATATTAATTTTGAATATGTTCTCTTATTGTCTTAATAAGCATTTTTACATTTTGTACGCACCCAATTAGCTAAACTACCAAAAAAGTAGGTAAATAGAAAAAGGATTTAATATAAAAATAGTTCTATTTAAAATGATGAATTAAATTGAATTAAATCTTCTGGTTTCCAACATTTTTTATTTAAGAAACTTCGCTTGCATTTTAACGATTGGAGGGTGTAATAGTGAATACCCACCGTACTTCACTTTTGAAATTCCTTAACGTTAATTGTATAATCGACGAGGGGTAGTTTGGAACCGAGAGGAAATGCAATAGTTTAGTTATAAATTAATATGTAGGGTGGTCTCTAACACGCCCTTCAATTCGTAAAACATAGGTGAGAATTTTAGTGAAAGCAAATAAAACTATTAAACCATTTTTTGTTTGCTAAAGTTTTTCATTGAAAACCTTTCGCTTATGTTTTATTGATTGAAGAGTGGAAGTTTTAACCTTCCAGGGCAAAGATCTAACAGAAAGATCGTTCTCTCAGTTTGACTAAATTATCTGGCTAATCTAACAGAGATAGTTTTTTGTACTCCTACTAAATCTAAAGAATCATCTGCGATTTTTTCACCAAATATGAGTATCTGCTTAAATATATAACCAAAAAAAAAATTCAGGGGTTTCCAACGTATCCTACTAAAAATTGTATAGATATGAGACTAAGTTAAAGAATATTGGAGACCTCCACCTCCTACAGGATAAATTCTTGATGTTTTTCACCTTGACACATAATTGAATAAAAATCATAATTCGCACCTCGTTAAATGAATTGAATGGGAAGACTTATCCAAGTTAATGTAGATCAAGTATGTACTTTAATAAAAATCTGGGTTCCTGATAACTTACTAGAGGGTACTCCTTATTAAATATCTTTTCCGATTTCTTCCTGTGAAAGAACTGCACCAATAGTTAGAGGAGTATGTTGTTAAAATGAATTCCTTATCAAAATCAGGATATTTAAGGATAGGGGATGAAGTGAGAATTGATTTTAAATGATCAAATGCATTTTGTTAAGGAACAAACCATGAGAATTAAATATATTTCTTTTAATAATGAAGTTGAACGTTTTTGAAATTTTTGAAAATTGGGGAATAAATCTACGATAATAGCCAAAAAGTCTAAGTAATTGTTTAATTTCTTTGGGTGATTTAGGAATAGGGTATTCGACTACAGCTTTGATTTTATGCGGATTTGGGGAAATGCCTTTATCGCTAATAATGTGACCTAAATAAGCTATTTCACGAAGCATAAATTCACACTTACCTGGTTGCAACAAAAGGTTATTATTTCTAAGTCGATCAAAAACTGTTTTTAACTTATTTGTATGATCCTCTACTGTTGAAGCATGCACTACGATATTGTCTAGATAAACAAAGCAATTGCATACCTTGAAGTCCGGTAAGAACAACATTTATTAACCTTTGGCATGTAGCAGGTGAGTTTTTTGGCATTCTATTAAATTCAAATAAACCCATAGGTGTGGAAAAAGCTGTTTTCAACGAGCCTTGTCGATCAATTTTTATTTGATGAAACCTACTAGCAAGATCAAGAGTGCTAAAATATTGTGAATGGCCTAATTAATCAACTATTTCTTCAATATTTGGAAGTGTATAATTGTCACCTACTGTGATATTATTTAATTTACGATAATCTATAACTGTACGCCACTTCTGTTTACCAGAGGCATCACTCATTTTCGGAACAATCCATAAAGTACTTGAATATGGAGAAGCGGAAGGTTTTATCATTTTTTGTTTTAAGATATTTTTTCAATTTGATTCTTTAATTTGATGAGTGATACGCTTGTACCAGTGTCTACTAAAAATTTAAACATTACATTTTGAAATTTTAAACTTATAAATAAAGTATTATTGTTGCTTTAATTAATATTATTACATAAAGGCAATGAATATTTGACTTTGATTTTAAATTTAGATTTTGTGTTTTAGTTCTATTTTGAGTTGAAGTTTGATATGAGTTTGAACTGGGATATCGATTTTGAAATGTTTTTTGTGTTTGAATTGTAATTTTAATTGGATTTTGTTTAAGATTTAGTGATCGATTTAGAGTTTGATTTGAGATTAAATTAGAAGTTTCTTTTTTATTTAGATTTGTTATAAAATTAGGATTTTTATGGGAATAATTTATAGTTTTAAATGCATTTACGCCTGCTTGATATGTAAATCTGCAATATCGGCAGATTTATTACAGATTAATTAGAGTTTAAATTACACGGCTGAGATCTTGAGGCCCTATTTTTATTACTGTTATTGTAAGCTCTTTTTATACATTCCTGTAATTCATGACCTGTATTTTAATAATAATAATTATTATTCTTTATTGGTGTTTAACATATATACAGAGTGTCCCGTTAATGCGGGCAAATGGCTGGACCACCGATTCCTGGGGTCAAAATATTATGATTTAACCCAACATATCTATATCCAAAAGTTTACGGTTAAGCCGGAATTTGCCATCAAAGTTTCAAAAAAAATTATTTCTTTTGTTTATAACAATTGAACGCTTTATTCGATTTGAATGAAATTTATAATTAATAACTACGATTATATAATACATCATTTTAGATATTATGGCCATTAGTAATTGTCAGGAAGTATGAAAAACAGTAGTACCACCACTTAAAAACTAAAATATTTTTTTATTGGTGCATCAAATGAAAACAAAAATACACTACTTGAAAGAGCATTTAATTTAAAAACTTTTTTGTCTCTTAGCAAAATTTGGTATCTTGTACGGTTTTTGCACAAAAAGCTAAAATATGAATGTAGTATGCTTATTATGCACTTATTAATAAGTAAAACAACTAACTCATTTGAATAAAAAAATATTAATAACAATTAATAAAATAAATCAAAACAACATCTAACACTTTTCAAACAATTTTCTTCGCAAAATCCTAATACAAGCAAGATACCTGTTTGCTCAAAATATGAATATTTATTAACTATAATTAAGTTAAAAGTTAATTATTAAAAGACACTCAGTAATTATTATTATACATAATTTACATTTTTTAAACAAAGATGGCCACCAAAAACATTTATTTACGATTCCATGGAAAACTATATTTTGTTTTTACTACATAAAAAAATATATATTATTTTTTTACGGGAAAACCGTATAAGATATCAAAAATTATTAAGAGACAAAAAAGTTTTTAAATTAAACACTCTTTAAAGCAGTATTTTTGAAAATTTTATTGGATGCACCAATAAACAAATATTTTAGTTTTTAAGTGGTGGTACTACCGTTTTTTATTCTTCCTATCAATCAGTAATGGCCGTAATAACTGAAATGATGTATTATATGCTAGTTATTAATAATAAATTTCATTCAAATCGAATAAAGCGTTCAATTGTTATAAACAAAAGAAATATTTTTTTTTGTAAATTTGAAGACAAATTCCGGCTTAACCGTAAACTTTTGGATATAGATATGTTGCGTTAAATCTTCATATTTTGGCCCCAGGAATCTGTGGTCCAGCCATTTCCTCGTATTAACGGGACACCCTGTATATAGTTTACACAAGTCGAATATAATTAGGTAAATTGTAAAGTATAAGTATAAATGTGCGTTAAACATATATGGTATGAAATATGTAATATAATCGTAGTGGTAATACAGATTAATATTAAAACAAAGTAAAAAAGTTTAAGTAGTAAAGTAGTATATATGAAATTGATAATAGAATAAATAAATCAATACATGTGTAGTTAAATTAATAAATATATAAATATATACAATAGTGAAAGTATTAAAAAATATACTCAAACATGCATCTTAAAAGTAGGTTTAAATAAAATCATTGAGACAGTAACAAATAATACGAATATGGTTAAAATGATAAATGAGTTAAAAACTTGACAGAACAATTTTCTTAATGGGACGCGTCGTTACATACACACATATATAATAGCCATATAGACATATTAATATAAAATGTAAATAATTAGAAGACTATGCATAAATAAATAAATGAAAATAAATAAATAAAATATATTGAGAAGTTAAATAGAAATATCATACTTTAAAAATTCGTCGCATGAGTAAAAACAATTAGTCAAGAGATATTCTTTAATCACTGTTTTAAATTGATTTATAGGCATGCACTTAATGTGATGTGACTGAATAGTTGAGGCTGTTAGTTGTTGAAAGTTCATATTCTATCACATTGGTAAATTTTCGTAAATGAAATACGATAACACTTTCAAATATTTATTTTGCCGTTCGCGACAATTGTTTCGACACACGTCTTCAGAAATTTCTTCGCCTGAAGAAGTCACAGTGTGTCGAAACAATTGTCACGAACGGCAAAATATATGTTTGCAAGTGTTATCGTATTTCATTTACGAAAATTTACCAAAGTGATATAATGTGATGTGGTAATTTGTTATAATATTTGATACCCTAATGGTTAATACCTGTATGTACGGTTTGAAGTCGGATTTGATTGTGATATAAATCATTTATGAATCTAGTATTATGGCTATTATGGTTGTGATCTGGGTATACATGTAAATTTGTTATAATGAAGACGAGACATGCCAGTACATATAGACATGGTAGTGTCAAAATTTTATATTTGATAAAATATTTTTTTTGCAGTCTTCGGTATATTTTGCCTGTGAAATTAGTCTTACTGCACGCCGTTGTATGGAGAATATTCTGTGCCTTGATGTTGAGTGTCCCCATAGAATGATGCCATATTTGATGTGCGACTCAATTAGCTACTCTTAATAGCTGCACTGAGTTGGTATAATATGACACATTGCGTAAGCAGTAGATATTTTTCGATAATGTTTTCGCCAAATTATCGCCATGAACATCCCATTTAAGTTTGGAATCTAGATGTATTCCTAAAAATTTGGCAGTCTTTTCAAGCATAATGTCTGCATTATTTAGGGTAAATAAAATTTGTTTAGTTTTTTTTTCATTTAAAATTAGATTGTTTTTATTACACCATGCGGAAACTTGATTTAAAGTAACGATACTGTTTTGTGTAGCACTTTCAGCAGTTGTACCTTCATTAACTATGGTAGTGTCATCTGCAAATAATATTATATCAGAATTAACGCAGTTTGGCATGTCATTAATATAAATAATGAACAGATCCCTGAGGGACACCATGTTCTATTGGCAAAAAACTTAAAGTTTTATTTTTAAATTTAACCACTTGCCATCTATTCGAGAGATAAGACGACATTAGGTTCAAGCTGGTTAAACTAAATCCGTATTTTTTAAGCTTGTTACATAGAATATTATGTGACATGTAGTCAAAAGCTTTACTCATGTCTAGGAACGAACCTACACAGAACATTGTTTTCAAAACAATTAGAGACGATATTTACAAAGGATAGTATTGCATTTGTGATTGAACGTTGGCACCTAAAACCAAATTGTTTGGGGGCTAAATATCTTGTTCGCATCAAGATACTCAACTATTTGATCCTTCAATATCATTTCAATTACTTTGGAAATGATCGGAAGCAACGAGATGGGTCGATAGTTGTTTATATTATCAGTGCCCCCCTTTTTGTGTATTGGTATAACCTTGGCATATTTCAATGCGTCAATGCCTGACGAGATAATGCCATTCAATAGTTTGGTTAAAGGCGAAATAAGTAGATGTTTGACTACTTTTATATGATTTACCGTTATGTCGTACACATCTGAACTTTTTCGTGATTTTAATTTGTTAATAGCATCACGTATTTTATTGTGGGTGGTTTCTGTAAACGAGAAAGATACGACATTATTGGTTTGAACATATGTATCTGAAGTAGATGCCTCATGAGTGGGTAGGTTCTCTAATAGTTCATTTGCAATGTTGACAAAAAATGTGTTAAAATCATTACAGGATATATCACAGATAAGAGTTTGGTTTGACTTATTTCGAAGATCATTAGTAAGACCCCAGAATGCTCCCAATTTATTATTCGAGTTATTAATAAATTGATCGCAGGCCTGTTGTTTACTTGAAATAATACAACTTTTATAATTACGTCTACATTCTTTGAGAAGGTGTTGGGAATTAGTGGAGGGATATTTGGAGTGATGTTCTTCAACAAGATGAATACGACGTGGTCCATTGTTATTTTTCTTGTGAATGGGAAATGCATCATTTAAAGGATTTGCTAATATGTTATAGAATATTTCCCATTGTTTGTTTAATGGCAAAGCTGGATTGCCTACAAAATTCCAGTCCACTTTTTCTATGATATTATAAAAAATAATCTTACCTTCCAAAGTGGCTGGTCTATATGACAGCATTTTATTAGTGTTAGAATCGTTATTAGCAGGTAATGATAATACTACACCTTTGTATTGTATTTAATTTTTATTTTAGATTCATTACCATTTGTGAATATATTATATATGCAATTATTTTTGCGCTTGCCGAAATATACGGTCTTGTATAGCCCGTATGTTATAAGCAAGTCTACGAGTTGAGACTCTCTAGGGTCGTTGGCGTTAAAGCTAATATTAAAATCGCCTGCCATTACCACATCACATGTAATATGATTTACTTTATTTACAAATGATGAACAATATATACATATAAAAAAACGTTACCAAAGAGGGAATGTACACAATCTATATTTAAGCTGATTTTATCGGTTAGTGCATTGTACTCACGAAAACCTAAATTTTCATTAACATATGGTAAATGATGGTGCCACCATAATTATTTTGCTGCCGCGAGTAGAATGCTCTAGCCGGCATATTGTTAATTTTTGAGATTTCTCGTTCCTCATGAGAGAGCCAATGCTCACAAATGGCTAACAAACTAAAATTTTCAGAATGTGTTAGTGCCTCAAATTCGTCGAGTTTATTTCTAATAGATTGTGTGTTGATAAAGAGTACTTTTATTTCAGGTTGGTTTTCCACTGGATCCGCCATAAAAATTATTAATTTTTACATTTTCTGGCCATAAAACTGCCATTTTTAATTTTTCTAGTTGATCAAGTGGAACACCAACTTTAAATAACGAATATTCTTCGGGATATTTTGATTTCAATTGCTCACATTTAATATGCTGGAAATGTAAGTCTGCCAAGTATTTTTTCAACTCCTCAGATGTTGTTTTTGGATCTAGATTATATGCGTGCAGATATCCATAGCGTACGACTCCCCTCACTGAGATATTCTGCGTATTGGTGGTGCCTAGAATTGTTTTTGGTTTGTCCCGTTTGCTTTTACTCGCTCTTACTTCAGTCCATTCCGTAGTTTCATCGAGATGTTCGGGATTGAATGGTGTAGTGAGTGTTGCCGCTACTTCATTCGTGTGGAGCGAAGACATCACTCTCTGGGTTTTGGTTGGAATGACCGGTGAATTTTTGGTGTACTAGAAACCTGTAAGCTGTCTTTATGTTTAGTAGGTTCCGCTACCTTTTCGTTGACTGGGAAATTCTTATATTTTTGTTGGTTTGAGACCGGGCTGTTGGAAGAAATATTTGTCACTGTGCAAGGGACCTGTGAATTATGCTTATTTTTAACTGATTCCGCCACCTTTTGGTTAGTAGGTGTATTCTTCGGTCTATGTTGGTATGGGATCGGGCTACTAACAGAATTCTTTGTTGTAACTTTTGATTTCTGTTCCAGCTTACTATTTACGCAATCTATTGTTATTTGGTGATTCGCAACTGGGCCATTTACAGTTATTTTTAACAATTTTATTATGTTATCTTTTTCTTCAACTAACTTTTTAATTAATTCGTACTTATCTCCTTTCTCCTTGATGATTTACATTACCACCATTACATATCTTCATTCAAGGAGAAGCCAGGTCCGTATTATACAGACTGATGCAAGGACAGGCGCCCATAATCCGATCCCACGGAAAAATGCACCCACGGCTAGAAGACGAGCTGAAGGCTATCGCGATCACAGCAATGCCTAGTGATGCCATGGTGAAAAAATACAATTTCGAAAAGAAATACAAGGTACTAATCCCACAAAGAGAAGACTGGGTCGAAGGCCAACCTACCAAAGCAGAATCATGCTGGTTTACGGACGGCTCAAAGACCGACAAAGGGGTAGGAGCAGGTATATACGGCACAAAACCCGAGACAAAGATTTCTGTCAGTCTCACCAAGGACACCACGGTGTTCCAAGCAGAGGCGATAGCTCTTCACCACTGCACAAGAGAAATAGCAAGACAAGACACCAAAAGTAGGTAAATTGCTATATTCTCCGACAGCCAGGCACTACTAAGAGCACTAAGCTCCACACAGGTCGAATGTAAGCTAGTGAGGGACTGTATACGTGCTCTTAACCAACTTAGCTGTCACAAAAAAGTAACAATAACATACGTCCCAGAACACGGAGGACATCCGGGGAATAGAATGACAAAGCAGACGAACTGGTCAAACAAGGCTCGTCAAAAGCAGTAATTGGCCCGGAACCCTTCTGCGGAATCTCCACAACCGCAGTCAAACGATCCATAAAAAAATGGGTGGAGACACAGGCCCATACCTGGTGGACGAACTCACCAGAACAGAGACAGGCGAAACAGTTCCTTAAGAAACAATCGCCAAAATTCACGACCGAACTCCTGAACCAAGACAGGAAAATGGTCAAAAGCCTAGAGGAAGAAGAGGACTCGTTCCACATCCTATGCCACTGCGAGGGTCTAGCAAGGATTAGATATCAAAAGCTGGGCACTACAAACCCAAGCGCGGAGACTTATACCCAAGCCCCTCTGGCAGGGCTAATAGGACTAATCAAAGAGGCGAAGCTAGAGCTGGTCATCCGAGATAAACAGGGATCCACAATAGACCTGAAAAGGTCGCGGTGGAATAGGCGCTGGTGCCACCCATATAACATCTATCTATCTATCCTTGATGATTTGTTTCAGCAACAATATATCTGCCTTTAGAAAGCCCATGGTGACTTCTCTTTCCATGGTGGGAGTTGTGGTTTTTGACCCGTTAGATTTGTTGGTTATGTCTTCAGAGATACAGCAATTAATGACTTCACTGTTAATTGGAAGGTGTTTCACTTTTTTTTTACACATCCTGGATGATACACAGTATTACACACTATACACTTTAAACCGGTTTTAGCTACTTGACTGCATTTGCAGCGTTTTTCTTGCGAACTCTCTGAATTTTTGTCTAAGTCGTTCGCCATTGTTTTCAATATTTTACAATAACGACAAAATTTTTCTCTAGACTCACTTGAATTAGTGTTATTAAAGTTAGTATTCGGATTATAATTAAATTTAAAATTATGATTTCTAAAGAAAAAATGTTCACTAGTATGCCCTAATTTTTTGCAAATATAACAACATATTTTATGTGAATTTCAGACATTTTTAAAGATTTTTCTTCATCTATAGCTTCAATAAATGCTTCATTAAAAAAAAAACATTTTTTAACATCTTAAAAACCTTGAAATATCCGACACAGAATGATGAATAAATCTACTTAGAGACAATTCTTTGAAAGTATCTTCGGTTTTAACTACAATTGAATTTAAAATCATTGATTCTAATTTTGTAATCCTTTCGTAAAAAAATTGTACTGATTCTCTACTTTTATTGTATTAAGTTCACCCATTAATTGTATAAAATGTTTTTTATGTTGGAGAATGCTTATCAAAATTTCATTTAATTCGTTCCAAGTTGAACTAGATTAAGAAAGAAAGCTGAGATCTAATATTACCAGTTAATCGCAAAATTATTAAAACAAATAAAGGTGTTTTTTAGATTTTCTGATGCAAGTGAATCAGTATTATCGCAATTTATATAAAATTAATTAAACTCTTCAAGATGTCCCTCAAAAGATTTAGGAATTACAGAACACAAAAATGCAAGACTTACACTTTCTGAATCTGCCATTTTACCACGAAAATAGAAATACAATGAAAGCATAATAAGATAACGGTTGATACAAAATACAAAATAACAATTATGATTATTGACAAATAAATAAGACCAAAAATATAGTATATATATAATAATAATAAACAGGCGTAAGGTTACATAACACTATGCATAAAAATAATAAAAAAGGTTACTCCAATTATGATTCCTTTAATCTAAATTCTTCTTGAATGTTTTTCATTATTTTTGTATTTTTTAGTAATTCTTTTGTAAGCCGTCACTTGACTGAAATCACAATCAGCACAATGTAACCTTTTTAACCTTTTATCGTTTTTTAAACACGTCATAAAAGTTATTACGTAAAGGCTTTCGCAGAATTACAACTTGCTAGTGATTGCTGTACTCTTTACAAGAGCCTATTCTGAGTGGACTTCTGAAGGACGTCTGAAAAAATATGATTCGCATATCCTCAGCACAAATCATTTAACTAACATTAAATTAAGGTAATACTTGTCGTCAAATATTTAGCAATAGAAGTTTCTCACAATATTCTGGATTAATGTTGTAGAGTATCTGACGCTGAACACAGTCCGAACAACCATACCATAAGTGTACATCTCCAACGCCATTATCAAGATTAGAAGCTCAATACAAAATTTTCAGATTTCATATATTTTATTTCCCTCAGTAAATGAAATTATGAAATTTTCGATTATATTTTAAATGCGACTAAAAAATATTACATTACTATAGAAACTTAATCATCAGCGATAAAGCGCTCTTGAATTTTACGTCACATTTTTATCGCCAATAGGAAACGCCAGATTATTTTTATTGTACGGACTTTTTATTTCCTTTATGTAACGTGATACTATTATCTAATGAACGCGATACTGATACACTCTGCGCCATTACATAATACACATATTTACATATTTATGCAGACGGTTATTTTTCTTTACGACGTATGTAGGTTGTCGTATCGAATTTATTCAATATCGATTCTAATCTTTCGTTAACGTCCTGCTCGTCGTCATGACGAATTTCGTATATATAAATAAATGGGTAAAAATAGGTAGCAGATGATACGTTTCGTGTCTTGCAGATAATTTAAAGTCGGTTTCAATATGGAAATGTTTAATGGTGGAGGCGCGCGCTTACTAATAATAAAAAAGTTTTTTTTATAGGATATCGTAATTATTTAAAAGCTTTTATTTGTTGGAAATGAGTTTTTTATACTTATAAATTGGTTTGCAGATACATTATTAATTTATATTACAGATTTAAGGTACTCTGCTAATAATTTTGGATTAAAATTTGTATATCAGATTTTATCAAGAGATAAATTATTTCTAAATTTTTTAAAACAAAGATTAATAATGAAAAGTATTTAAAATATTTTTAATTTTATTAAGTAATCCTCACGCCATATTGTGATGTTTATCATCTTGTCTTAGTATGTAATTATGTAAATAATCCATCTCTTCAAAATAATTTTCTTTCTTGTGAAATAACAACGTAATAATTCCTAAATCTGTATTTATTTATTTATTCAAAGCCTTAAAATAACGCCAACACCATCTAAGCCAGACAAATAACTACTGCTGCTATTCAAACACGTGCAATTACAATTTTATATGGGCTATTGTTAAATGTTTTCTTTTTATTTTGAATACACACAGGACGTTATTATATTTTATGTTTTGATTACACACGTATGGATATATTGTTCTCGGGGCCGCGTAAAATGGAGCGATAAATAAGTGAGGATTTGGCCATAAAATTTATTTTCCGGGAGGGGGCGGTACGTAAACGTAATGTTGCATTCAGTGCCTCATCCTTATACACATGTAAACCGATACCGAAACATCGGCTCGGATTCATAACTCGTTTCGTCCTTATTGGGCGGCCGTCCCTGGGCCAAAAGGGAGCCACCGGAGCAGAGATGTGCATTTATTATTATGCCCTCCTTTTAAGGCAAGTCATGCCCGGTCCTCTTACATCGTTCACATCCCGGCCACGTACACGCGGGGGATTACCGATGTGTGACTCGGAAATCTACAAACGTCAATTTTTGTGTGTGTGTTTCACTAAATCGTGATATTGGGTAAAAAATTGAGAAATATTACAAAATTCCAGTACTATATCCAACTTTATTCCAACAGTTATGGGTTGTTTATATATATTTATCTGTAAATATTGTATGAATACGAGAGGAACTTTACAAGCAATAGCTTCTTGAATAAAACTAATAATTAACGATTGAAATATTTAATACCTATGAATATTATTGAAGCAATCGAGGTGTTTATTGTCGTGGATAATTTTGGAAAGTTCAAGGAAATATTAGAAAAAAATCAATAATACTATTTATTAATTAATAACAAAAAAACTTTAAGGTGTTGTAAGCTATTTTTCTTTAATAATTCAAAAATAAATGGTGTTTAAAATTGTAACGTTAGTTTATTGAATTAAAATTGATGAAATTAATATTGATATTTCAATAATCTTTTGTTTTTTGTTGTCTCACCAACTTCAACTTCAGAGAGTTACTATATTCCACATCATTATGTAATGAGGCCTGCCACTACAGCGACCAAACTCCGAGCCGTTTGATGCTTCAGCAAAATCCTCGGAAGATCATTCACTGAATGATAATTTATTGATAGGTCCAAAACTTCAAACTAATATTATCTCGATTCTCTTGAAATTTCGACTTTATGCTCCTGTGTTCACTACTGATATCAAACAGATGTACAGAAAAATATTGGTTCGTGAAGATCATCGCAAACTACAAAGAATTCTTTGGCGATTTTCTCCTTTAGATAAATTAGAGACCTATCTACTAAATACAATTACATACGGAATTTCATCTGCTCCATACCTCGCTATTCGAACAATTTTGGAATTAGCCCGAATCAAACATCAACATATCCTCAAACTTCTTGTTACAGAGATCACTGACTTGTTGAAATCGGGAGGTTTTGGATTACGTAAGTGGGCAAACAATATTCATGCTTTACTTACTAATGTGACAGACAAGATGCATCATCGTTGTCACTGGATGGTAATGAAAATCCTAGTGCCAAAATTTTGGGACTTCATTAGTAGCCAGATTCATTTTTTCTTCAAAGTAGAATTAGTTGATAAACGAACTATTTTGTCGGATGTTGCCCGCATCTTTGATCCTCTAGGACTAATCTCGTTATTATCATTTTTTACTAAAAAGTTGATTCAACATTTATGGATACTTCATCTAAATTGGGATGAAGTTCCTCCATCTTATGTCGTAGAAAAGTGGTTAAGCTTTAAATCGCAATTGTTGTCTATCGCTTCTTTGCAAATTCCTCGTCGTTTTGCCTTGGATTATACATCAAATTATCAGTTATATGGCTTCTGTGTCGCTTCAGAAGCAGGCTACGCAGCTGTCATTTATTTTCATGTTTTGTCTGCAGATAAAATAGACAAAATCTTTGTTTGTTCTAAATCAAGGATAGCTCCTTTAATGAAAGTTTCAATCCCTCGACTTGAATTCTGTGCTGCAGTTCTCTTGGCAGACGTCATAGAATCAGTTCTGGAAACTTTCAAGGATATCGTAAAATTGATCAATTCATTGGAGATGTTGTCATGGATAAGATGTTTGCCGCACAAATGGAAGATATTTGAGAGTAACAGAGAGTCATATATCTAGGATAGGGTACCGGCCAGTGCGTGGCGTCATGTATTCAGTTTTGATAACCCAGCTGATTGTGCATCTCGAGGCTTGGCTCCTGCTGAGTTATTGACTAAGGTATTATGGTGGGCGGGGCCTAATTGGCTATTACAATCAGCAGATTTATGGCCAAATCGTGTGTCGGTCTGTGACACCTCAGATGTACTAACAGAAGAAAAACCTATGACTTTGTTAGCAACCACTCCTACAAGCATATTTGATAATTTATTAAATAACTTTTTATCGCTTCGCAAAATACAAGGGATAATTGCTTACATGTTACGCTTTATTAGAAATTCTAAAGGTAAAACTTCGCTACATTATTCATTGTCACTTGATGAGCTTCACATTGCACTTGGATACTTAGTTAAACATGTACAAGCTACAGTTTTCTCTGAGGAAATTTGAAACATAACCAATCAAAAATATGTAGTAAACCCTTTCGTTCGTTAGCTCATTTTCTAGATAATAGGAGAATCGTGTGGGTGGGCGGTAAACTACATCGTTCTTATTTGCATTATCATCCAATGCTTCTACCAAGTAAGCATCGACTGACAACCCTTATCATTGATCAATATCATAAACACAATTTTCATCCTGGTTGTCATAGCAGTTCTGGATTTTGTCGCGTCGACGTGAAATAAAACGTGTTATATTTAAATGTATACGCTGTTTTCGCGTAAAACCTAGGTTTCAAACACCATTTATGGGTACGTTACCTATTTCTCGTATCTCGCAAGTAAAGCCATTCACTTTGGGTAAGCATCGTGGAGCAAAGTCCTCAAAGGTCTACTTATGTGTGTTTGCATGATTTGCCAGGAAGGCTATCCATTTGAAATTGGTCTCTTCGTTGACATCGGAAGCATTCTTAGCTTACTTTTGTCGCTTTGTAGCTCATCGTGGTCGCTGTACTGATCTGTACAGTGATTGTGCAGCAAATGTTGTGGGAGCTAATCAGATGCTATTACAAATTCTGTTGGGAAATTGTCTATCAATCCACCCAGTACTCCACATATGGGTGGACTTTTGGAGGCAGGGGTGAAATCGATCAAAACACACTTGACACGAGTCATCGGTGAGCAGATCCTGACGTATGAGGAACTGAACATAGTCCTAATTCAAATCTAGGCTATCCCCAATTCAAGCTAACTGTGCCGAGTTAGCTCTGACCCCAATGATTTGTCGGTTTTGACTCCTTGTCATTTTCTTACTTTGGAACCATAAAGTGCTCCTCCAGAGGAAAATCTTGCGGAGCACAAACTTTCACGTTTATCCAGATGTTAAGATTTTTGGCGTCGTTGGCATTGTGAATACTTGCAAACGCTGCAACAGCGTTCTAAATGGGTTTCACTGAAGGATGAAGTATACGAAATGGCAGATGGGACGTATTATCAAACTACACCGCGGAGAAAACGGGATTGCAAGAATTCTTATGATTTTGGTGGGTGGAATGTTCAAAATTCATTCATTTATTTTTTGATTTTGATACAATTTGTGTATTTATTTAATTTATCATTTGTCGGATCGTAAATTTAAATCTTAAGTACTTAATTTAATTTTCGCGCCACATATAGTTAATTTTGTATCTTGTGGCAAACCTTACTACTTCTGGGATATTTTTGGGAGAGACTTTTGCGCGAGACGTCTTCCGATATAGTTGTAGTTGTTGTCGTTGCATCTTAAGTTGTGTTAAATCAAGAACAATCGCGTGATGTTCATTCTTTATGCAGTGTCACATCCGTCTGGCCAGACCGAGAAGAAAAGAGGAAGTTACATAGGTAAGTGTCCCTTTGATTTCATTTGTCGTTCATTTTCTAACAAAAACAATAAAAAGATTATTAAAATCTCAATATTCATTTAATCAATTTTAATTCAATGAGTTAACGTTTTTTTTGAATAAAAACATGTTAGCACACATCCGGCAGCTACTATCCGCCAGCTCTACGCACGATGGAAATTGGTACTACTTTTCTACTATCCCTTGTAAACGGTAAATACAACGTGTCCACGTAAGTATGCAACAAATGGAAAACTTTTTTATTATTAATTTCTCAGAAAATTTTATTCTTTATAAAAGTTTGTGCTTGATCTTAAACGTACAAAAAAGACAAAACAAATGATATTAGACGCTATATTAGCAAGATATTGATAAATTTTTATAACTTTTGTACTTTTTAAGCGAATTTTATCAAGTATTCTCAGTTTTGACGGATCTGTCATTAATATTTATCATTAACAAATAATTAATTAATAATTTATTAAGAGTTGTTGTCTCCTAAATTATGGCAGAGCAGAGTTGGTGCTAATATAATAACTATAAAACCTGCAGAGAAGGAGCTGATATTTTTAATGACAGGCACCCCCAAAAGATAATCAGTTACTCACAAGTGTCAAGAATTTTAAAGCAATTTAAAGTTCCGGAAAATTTACATTGCATTTTAAAAAAAGAAGACAATTGTTCTGAATTTTGTTTCATGGTACAAGGTGAAATAGAAATTGATAGTACATTTTCTAAGAAGATCCTGTTTACGGATGAAGCTACTTTTACTACAAATGTGTAGTTTCAAACCATCGTTGGTGACCAACAAAAAAACCAGCATTCTGACTTATCTGCAAAAATCAATATTCTCAAAAAATAAATGTTTGGTGTGAAATATTAAAGGGCCCTACATATTTCGGCAGAGTTTAAATTCAGAAAGGTATTTAGAGTTTTTAAATATAAAATTGTACAATGAATTTGACATGTTATCATTGGCATTTGGTTTATGAAGGATGGGTACCTGCACATAGTGCTCTTGTCGAAGTTGAATATTTAAATGAACAATTTAATTGGATTGGAAGACATTCAAGATTTACATGGCCTGCTCGCTCACCCTATCTAAATCCACTTGATTACTTTTTATGAGGATGGTTAAAAACTTAATTTATTCCGGAAGGCCTGTTGGAGATTTAGAGGATTTGGAAAATAAAATTAGAAATGGTATAAGATAATTAAATCATCATCCCAATATTGTTGAAAATGTAATCATAGATTTTAACATAAGAACAAAAAAACGTATGTCATTTGTTTTGTCTATTTTGTTTGTTTAAGATCAAGCACCAACTTTTATAAAGAATAAAATTTTCTGAGAAATTAATAATAAAAAAGTTTCCCATTTGTTGCATACTTACGAGGACACGTTGTAGATGCTGAGAGATCTGCCATCTGTCGTTAATAATTGATAATTTTTAGAAGGAATAAACTGTCTTTCTTTATAAACACATATTTCTGACTATAGATTCCACAGACTTTCGGTGGCCATTTTGAATCTAAACGATAAGCGTTATCTATCATTTCTTATTAGTCATATATAATATGTCATTTGTCCTATGTCATCAATCATCTAAATATCATGTGCTATCTATCAGCCATCTTTATTGTCTACAACATGTCATCTATCTATTATCTGTCATTTATTTATGTATTTATTTATTTACTTATATTTGGTATTATTTCTTAAAAAATACACTTAAAAAAATTATATCAAAAAACTATACATTTATAATTTATCATTTTTAACAAAAGAATCTATATGACTGTAGATTTGCTGGTCAATTATCAACTAGTCATTTGAATAATCTAATCGTCTGTTATATATCATCGGTCATCTGTCAAATGTCTATCAATCGTTACCCAAAATCTGACATCTATATATATATATATATATATATATATATAGTGGGATTTATCATCTATGACCTGCCATCTGTCATCTGTCGTCTGTCGTCTGTAATCTGTTATATGTCATCTGTTATCTATCATCTATCATTAATAAATTATTATTTTTAGAATAACAAGAATACTTTATTATGACAATTTTTATGACTATAGATTCCATAAAACGTCCCTTGTCATTTTCAAACTAGTCATCTGAATAAACTAAAAATCTATGTTTATTCATCGGCCATTTGTTTTTTGTCATCTGTCATCTATTAGCTATCAAATATCATCTACCACTTATCATCGGTCCTCTATTATATGCCATTTAATTACTGATATATGTTATTTATAATTTATTGATTTTATCAATTTTTATAATTATAAATTTTAACGTATATTTTTTATACCAGACATTATTTTTCTGAATCCAATGATGCCCAATATGTTGATTTTAATTTGATATTTATGTTAGAAAAAGTTAATAATAATAGTTATTAATATATTTCGTATAAATTTAGTGTGCCTTGAAAAAAAAAATCGTAACAAACATCGTAAAACACAGACTAATAATAAATGGTTGACATTCTTTACAACAAATGACATTTGTTTGTTCCAATTTTTTTCAAGGCACACTAAATTAAGAACTACATTTGCATTTCCCTTGTGTCTCTTGTATAACCTGTCTCTTTCCACGAGGACATTTCCCAAATGTTGAAAGAGTGCAATCATTACGCCAATCTTTAAATCCGGCAACCAAAAACATGTCGAAAACTATAGGCCAATATCATTATTAGAGACCGGATAAAAAAAGCTTAAAAATGTAAAAAAAGCACCATATTTAGAGAAAAAAGCATTTAAAAAGCATTAAAACAGGAAAAAAATGTATTAAAGAAATCTATATTTTCTTAATATGTAATACGTTTATGAATATAGTTTACATATAAATTTAAATTCTACTGCTTAAAACTAAAATAAATATACTTTCTTTACGTAATATATAATATTAGGTAACTGCATTTAAAAATTAAATTGTAATTTTGTATATATTAAATATATAACTAAAATCTATTCATATTTAAAACAGTTGACCACTAAATGTTGCTCTAAGTGTTCAATTATAAAATTATGCCTTCTATCGCTCAATAAATTTTATAATTTTTTGAAGGCGAAAAAGCTTCTCTTCACATGCACACTTGTTATGGGCGCATTTTTAAATTTAGCTTTTATAGCTGAATTCATTTGAAAATTGGGAATATTATTTTATTTTATTTCTTCATTTTTACCAAATACTTCTTCCGATTTTTATTTGATTTCTTCACCAATGCGTCCAGGCATTTTCTAAATTGAATCTTTAACTATTTGTTTAGTTTGTATTTACATGCAACGACATTACCAGTTTTTTTTTTTTAAGATTTTATTGTGACGCTCACACAATTTAAATGTATGCAAGCTAAATTGTTTTAGAACTGATTGATAGTCATTAACTGATTTGCTTGTCGTCTTGGGAAAGTCGTATATAATATTTTTAAATCCTTCAAAATTGTTCGCATAGTACATCACATTTCCTATCTTACTTCAGAGGGCAGTGAGATATTAGGTAATCTCTCCTTGAATAATTGTAGCCGCAGAGCTTTATAAACACTCTCCATTATTAATTAAGTCTACCAATGGAAATTTCATTCATATTGTTTCAGCAATTCATTTAAATCAATGTACTAAACCTGTTACCGGCGTTCAGTTTACCTGAACGTGGTAACAAATGCGTAATTATATTTTAATCCATTTTATGAGCCATCCATTGCTCCTAATAATAATTTGCGTAAATTCCGCATTATTGAAATAATCCAAACGAGATAATTTTCCAAAATGTGCAGCTGCCAGTGTGGAACAATAGGACGGGCCCTTTTTCGGCGAAGAGGATCATTACCTGTTCCCGGAATTGCGGAGCCTACGTGACCGAAACAAAGCCGCGTCACCGAAGACCACCATATAAAACCAGGCTCCGACCATCGCTCTTCACCAGTCGTCTGCCATCAGCAGCGGTGGTCAGCCTGGTCGGCTTTGCCGATTCAAGCCTCTTGTCCTTCTTGTATATATTGTATATTATCTCTGCCTATTCTTTCTGTCTTTTGTAATATATTTTCTTCTTCTCCGGCCCCATGTTTTAATTTACACACTTTCTCTTGTTCTTTCACTCTGTTTCACAGCTAGCCGGTGCCCATTCGTTGACGTGGCGTGGAAGCCCAAGCAAATATCACCAGACGGGAAACTGTTTAATCGAAGCCTGCGGCTACTAATCGATGGTGAGACTCGCCAGGGACCTCTGTGCTGCCTCCAGTGCGTGTTGGTTCCAGAAAGTACCGCCGGTGCTACTTCCTTGCTAGTCCACCACCAGGACGTCTTCCGCCGACCACCGTTAACAAACCTGTACGATGTATTAAATGCGTCGGAGAGCGTTAGTAACATTTGTATCTTGGTACTGTTTACGCCAGTAAATTCATCATTTATGAATTTGGTTATAGTGTTATTATCAGTTTTCTTCAATCTATTGTATATATTACAATACTGTTGGTCGGGATGTCTTTATGCAAAACTCCTACTTTTAAATTAGCATCATATTTTCCACAAGCGTATGTGGTTTCATCCAGATCTAACCATATATAAATGTTAATAATATCTTTAATTTTTCGTATGGTTTCATTATACGTAATCATATCACATATCATCTTCCATCTTCCACTTATCATCTATCCTACATTATCTGTGATTTAATTAGTGTCACACGTCATTTATAATTTATTGTTTTTGTAATAAGTTTTTATGACTATAAATTCCATTAAATTTTGCTAGTAATTTTCACACTAGTTATCTAAATAAACTAACTGTTATTTATTAACCGTCATCTGCCATCTGTTGTCTGTAATATGTAATCTACCGTCTGTCATTTATAATTTGTCATCTTAGCTTTCACCCGTTATGTTAAAAGTCATTCAAAATCTACCTGTTACTTACTATTTGCCACTGCAATCTACTATATGTCATCTTTCATTAATTACATAGTATCTATTATTTATAATTTATTACTCGACTACATGACTATAGATTCCACAAACACATACCCAAAATCTGATATATATTATTTATCTTGTATGATTTATCACCTGCCATCTATCATTTATCCTGTAAACTGTGAACTGTAAACGGTAAACTTTAAACTGTAAACTGTAAACTGTAAACTGTAAACTGTAAACTGTAAACTGTAAACCGTAAACTATAAACTGTAAACTGTTTGCTGTTATCTGTCATCTGTCAACTATCAACTGTCATCTGTCAACTATCAACTATCAATTGAATATTATATTTGTCAAAGTAACAAATCTTGGTTAACATATCCCAAAAAAATGAAAATACAAGCATTTTAATACATAAAAAGTACCTTTGAAACTAAGCTCCAGTTTTATCCATGGGTTTGAGTGGAAGAACATTTTACAAGATGAACTCCGCCCTTCAACTTGCCTTAAAAATTTTATTTGTATGTTTTCAATATTTTCTTTATCTATTTTGTAATAACTGTAGTTTTTTAAGCAAATATGATAATTAATAAATATTCAATTGTCGACTGCTAACTTTCAATTGCCAAATGCCAATGTCAAGAGTCAACTGTCATCTGTCCTCTGGCATCTGTCTTCTATCATCTGTCATCTGTAATCTGTCAACTATTTGTTATATATTATCTATCAGCTGTCATTTGTTGCCTATAATGTGTCATCTGTCTGTCATTTATAATTAGTCATCTTTTAGCTATCATCCGCCATGTAAACCGTAAACCATAAACCATTCATGTCATTTTTGTTATTTGTCATTTATCACTTATTATCTGTAGACTATAAGTTATCATTTGTCATCTGTAGAGAGCGGATAAAAAAGCTTAAAAAATATGAAAAAGAGCACTTAAAAGGCACAAAATTTAGTGAAAAAAAGCATTAAAAAAGTATAAAAACAGGAAAAAAACATAAAAACACGAAAAAAGCACTAAAGAAAACTATATTTTCTTAGTATGTCACACGTTTATCAACATATTTTACATAGAAATTCTGCTTAAAACTAAAATAAACACACTTTCTTTACGCAATATATAATATCATGTAAGTATTTAAAAATTAAATTGTAATTTTGTATACATTTCAAAATAACTAAAATCTATTCATGAAAACAGTAGATTATTAAATGTTGTTCTAGGGGTTTAATTGTAAAAATTATTACTTCTGACGCTCAATAAATTTTTGAAAAAGCTTCTCTTTATTTTAAATTTTAGCTGGATCCATTTGAAAATTGCCATTCAAAATCAAGTTTAATTTATTTAATATTAAAAATCCTCCATTTTCACCGAATACTTCTTTCGATATTGTTTTGATTTCTTGGCCAATGCGTCCAGGTATTATCTAAATTTTATAAAGATTTGATTGTGCTGCTCACAAAATTTAAACTCGATTTTATGTAACTAAATTGTTTTGAAGGAAGCTCTTGTTTCTTAAGAACTGTTTGACAGTCATCAACTGATTTGCTTGTCGTTTCGGGAAAGTTGTATATAACCTTATTAAATTCTTCAAAATTGTTCGCATTGTACATCGTAAAATATAGCCAAGTTCCCCATTTTGTTAGCACTGGTTTATGGGGCAGTGAGATATCAGGTAATGACTCCTTGAATAATTGCACTCACAGAAGAATATAAGAACTATTTTTCCATATTTAATTAAATCTACAAATGGAAATTTCATTCTTATAGTTTCAGAAATTCGTTTCTATCCATGTGCTAAACTTGTACAATGCACAAAATGCATTATTAGTAAAATTTTGTAACTTGGTATTGTCTATGGCAAAAATAAGCTTGTCAGTCCATCATTTATGAATTTTGCTATAATGTTATTATCAGTTTTCCTCAATTCTTTTGTATATATCAAAATACTATTGGTCGGATATCTTCATGTTAAACTCCTATTATTAAATTAAACAAGCGTCTCTGGTTTCATCATCACATATAATTATTGTTAATAATATCTTTAATTTTTTGTATGGTTTCATACTACGCAAGAGCTACATAATTTTTTCTCGGGAATGCGCATTTTACAATATTTTCCCAAGAAAGATTTATATGCATTATTTTGTAATTTTCTTAAAGGGATATTCGAATGTAAAAGTATTTTGCACAAATGTAAATTTAATTTAAATTGTTCATCGTTTGTTGAAGATGCTAAAGATTGTGAAATTGTGCTGTTTTTTTAGTTCACCTTTGAACTTTTTCAAACGTTCTTGATGAAGTGTTGTTATAACTTGTTTTACATACAAGTTTTGACTAGTTAGGATGCGGTTGAGAATTAAAATAAAACTTACTATTTTTAAACATGCCTTACAAAATAATGTATAATTTTCACTTGTTAATTCTGGATAGTCTCTAATTAATTCTTGTATTGTGGTTTTCACCTTTTGCATTATGGGTTAAATATACATGTGAATTATATAATATAATTTATCTGTGATTCTCCAGGTTATTACGATTCATGCATATAATAATTTTTGATAAATAAGCAAAGTTTTTGGAATGACAATTCAATGGTTTATGAATGCGAGTTTGAATATGAAAATTAACGAAAACGGTAAATATGCGCCAGTCGTCCCATCCGTATTTTTGCCGAGAGTAGAAAATTGATACGGTTGCAGAACACCTGATTATTAGCTATGACTTAAATTTGTTTACATTTTATACTTACTGGGGGCCCCTGTTTGGGCCTAGTTTAACGACGTTTACATCCGGAATATCATAGGTGTGATTCCTATGAAGCGTTCGTCTGTATTATCTGAATAATGAGACGGTCTATTACATCTACTTATTTATAAACGATTCCATTGTAAATTGGTAATTTGTACTAATATTTATTAATAATAAAATTCATTATAATTATTGTATCATATTATGAAGATTTTAAACAATTATGTTGTCAAAAGACACGAAGAAAATATGTAATACAAATATAATCTATAAATGATGGGATACAGATTTTTACGAAAATTCTCTATATTAGCACATTAATTTAATATCAGCGTGAAATTTTTATTAAATGTTTTTTAAATGTTTAAGAAAATGCTCCAAATAAGCATCAGAATCTAAAAAAAGCATGAAAATAAGCATAAAAGTCAAAATAAGCACAAAAAGTCAAAATAAGCAAAAAAGCACAAAAAAACTTAGCGCTAAGTAATCACATTCTTCAAGATTCGTATAGATATTAAGAAATTTTTTCGATGCTATTAATATTAGGGATAAGCATAATGCTAGAAATCCGCTCTCTAGTCATCTGTCACCAGGGATGGGGTTTGAAGATTTGATGAGAACAACAATAGATAGGAAATCATATACTGAAACAGTCGCCAATCTACGCTAGTAGAGGCACCTACAGAAGAAGAATCATCACCCAACATATTTCATCTGCCATTTGCCATCTGGCATCTGCAATTTACCACCTGACACCTGCCATCTGTCATTTGCCATCTGAAATCTATGTTTAATCTTAGGTCACTTATCATTTGTAGTCTATCAGCTATCATATATTATCTGCCACTTATCATCTGACCTCTATTATCTATGAATGAATGACTGTCATCTGTCGTTTATAATTTATTGTTTTTTTTATAATAACAAGAAAACACTTTTCATGATTTAAACTAGTGATCTGAATACACTATTTGTTATATATTATCTGTCATTTGTTGCCTGTAATTTGTCATTTATAATCTGTCATTTATGATAGTCATCTTTTAGCTATCATCTGCCCAAAAATTGTCTGTATTGTGTCATTTATCATCTGTCATTTATCACTTATCATCTGTTGATCATAAGTTATCATTTGTCATCTGTCATCAAGGATGGGGTTTGAAGATCTGATGAGAGCAACAGCAGATAGGAAATCATATGCTGAAATAGTCTCCGACCTCCGCTAGGAGAGGCACGTACAGAAGAGGAATCATCACCAAACATATTTCATCTGTCATTTGCTATTCAACATGCAGCTATCATCTGTCATTTGCTTCTACCATCTACCATCTACCACCTGCCCTCTGCTATTTGCTATCTGCCAACTGCAATCCGTCATCTGCATCTGCAATTCATTTATATCATTTATATTTATAATTTACTATTTTGAAAATAATAAGAAAACATGATTACTACTTTATAAATTCCACAAATTTTCAGTTATCGTTATCTGAATAAACTAACAACCTATGTTTAATCTAAGGCTATTTGTCATTTATTGTCTATCAACTATCATATATCATTTGTTTTATCTGTAATATGTCAATTATCATCTGTCATTTATCACTTTGTCATCTGTCAATCATCACCCAACATATTTCAGTTGTCATTTGCATTTCAGCGTTCAGTTATCATATGTTTACTGCCATATGTCATCTTTCAATTGTTACCTAACATCTGTCATATGGCATCCATAATTTATTATGTTCGTAAATACATAAATTTTTCTGTGATTATATATTCCATAATTTTTGAAATAGACATTTAAACAAACAAATCATCTAATAATTAATGAGAGAAATAAATCTCTATGAGCTTCTGCACTAATGTTTTACATAATAATGATGTAAAAACTCCAGCTAACAGTTAAAACAACTACTCCCCGTACTAAAGCACCGCCAGGCATTGAATGATATAACTGTTAGCTGTCGTTACATGTCTAAAATTATATTTAGCACTATGTAACAATTTTGTGGTGTTATCGTTTTTTAACCGAGTCTCGAAAAGTGTTATGTAATGACTATCTGCAGACACGTGTTTCGCTGTATCACAGCTCATCAGTGCAGCTATGTCATAATTACATGCGTCCTTCCTGTTGGAAGGCCGCCACGAGAATGAATAAATTCCATTTAGAATTGAAACATTGCCGATGTTCGATTTTCGAGGCCCGTTTAAAAAACGATATCACCACATTTGTATATTTAAATGCCAAGAGCGGGCCTTTTTTTGTCTGTGGTGATATCGTTTTTTAAACGGGCCTCGAAAATAGAACATCGGCAATGTTTCAATTCTAAATGGAATTGATTCATTCTCGTGGCGGCCTTCCAACAGGAAGGACGCACGTAATTATGACATAGCTGCACTGATGAGCTGTGATACAGCGAAACACGTGTCTGCAGATAGTCATTAGATAACACTTTTCGAGACTCGGTTAAAAAACGATAACACCACAAAATTGTTACATAGTGCTAAATATAATTTTAGACATGTAACGACAGCTAACAGTTATATCATTCAATGCCTGGCGGTGCTTTAGTACGGGGAGTAGTTGTTTTAACTGTTAGCTGGAGTTTTTACATCATTATTATGTAAAACATTAGTGCAGAAGCTCATAGAGATTTATTTCTCTCATTAATTATTATCATTAACACTGCACTAGAAATTTCAATACTTAATTTGTATAAACAAATCATCTATTTCATGATATGTTATTTCTATTATTTAACATGTGTCATCTACCATTTGAGATTTGTCAGTTATCACTTGTTATTTGCCCATTTGTCTTTTGTTATTTGTCATTTGCGATTTGTCATTTGTCGTTTATTATTTGTCATTTGTCGCAGATCAGTTTCTAAATAAATGCCTGTATATATGCTATAAAATTGCATTAAGGCAGAGCATATTTAATCTGTTAATTTGTTATTTATCATGTTTTATGATAGCAAAATTTTATCTGTCACCTGAATCAATTATAATTCATTTAAGTTTTTCAATGTATCAACTTTAATCTATAACTTTCGTTAATCAGCTATCATCTGTTTACTGTTATATGTCATCTGTTAATCGTTTTCCGACATGTGTCATGTGCAATTCATAATTTATTATCTTTGTAAAATATAAAATCTTTATCTGACCATATAATTTTTAAAATAACCGTCTGAACACACAAACCATCATACTATCCTTGTCAATTGTTATCTGTAATAAATTAACAATCATTATCATTCTTATATCTTCTTTCATTTAGGATTTGTAATTTGTCATTTGTTTATCATTTTAATCTTTAGTCTTTAGTCTTTAGTCTTTAGTCTTTAGTCTTTAGTCTTTAGTCTTTAGTCTTTAGTCTTTAGTCTTTAGTCTTTAGTCTTTAGTCTTTAGTCTTTAGTCTTTAGTCTTTAGTCTTTAGTCTTTAGTCTTTAGTCTTTAGTCTTTAGTTTTTAGAATTTAATTTTTAGTCTTGAGTCCTTAGCATTTAGTCTCTAATCGCATATTTTAAACCAATCATAAAAATTGTTCAAGTCATGTGTCATGACTTAAGTCCTTTGTTTCTTAGAGGTATTTATGTCCACCTCAAGTTCATCTACCGTTAATTGTTACACCTTAGCTTTCCATCAATATTCAATAAATAGGAATTTTTATCTGAAAACTATTTTTTAGTATAGCCAAATGAAAATTAAAACAGTCAAATCTTTGTATAGATAATGAATTACCTGTTTTTTTGAAAGAGTGTAAATTCTTTGATATTATAAAATAAAACTTAATATATTACTGAGTATGACTGGAGGAATTCTTTGACAAATAAGTTACCAAAGAACGTAATGTAGTTACATAATATTAAATCTTCTAAAGTTCATACAATCCTTACGATCACACTACGGATAAACGTAAAGCACACTTACCCTATTCATCACGAACTTATCTCACCTTAATCTGCCGGCGACGGGCTGTATGAAAAGCGCAGAAATTATGCAATTTATCGGCACCGCTTAAGGGGCGGCACGAGTAATGGCCGTGCCCCGAGGGAGGAAGAGTGAGAGAGTGAGGGGGCAAAAGGGACTTTTAGAGACCGGGTAGTCGAGCGTACGTTTTTTTTTTGTTTAAAAAAAGAGAAGGAGAATGGACAAAAAGCGTGCCTGAAAACAGGTAGTTCTATTAGCAAGACTCGGCATGAAAGGAACGTAAAATGGCTCAATTATTTTAAAACCCTAAATGATTGCAACTATTAAAGGCGAAGGGGGTAAGAAAACTTAATGGTCCCAATAGTAAACGGCCGGATCACGGACCGTTCGCCCTAAATTGCTTGCATAACACTGAAAAATGTCCGGCGGTAATAAAGGGGAGGTGGGACTGCTTAATTCGATGTTTGTGTGTTGTTTTCTTTAAGAATGTATTGGGGTAATTTAAAGTGTAATTGGAAGAAATTTATTACGGTAAGTTACGGTAAGGGTGGGGGTGGAAATTGATTCATTTATTAAGAGCTATTTTTATACGTTGAAGTACAAATTCTAGAACTTCTCTTGTCTGAAATATAAGCTAGAGTTAGTTCTAGTTTATCGAAACTAGAACATTAATGATTATTATACAGAGTTGAAATCTTATTGATGAGAGGAGTTGTTTCTTATTTTCCATGGAAAAGATTACATTTATTTAACACTTCTTTAATTCTTTACGTTTCAAGAATTCTAGCAGTTTTTTTCCATCTTTCGAACTTTAAAAAAAATTAATTGAAATTATTTCTCGCATTATCTCCTAATTTTGAAGATCTCTGGAAAGTTCAACTAAGTAATACTTTAGAAAAATACTCATTTACTAACTTAAATATATGAGGAGAAGAGTACATTCCTTTGTCAAAAAAGCTTCTTACAATTTTCTTCTTCATTGCAGAATTTAAAACAAAACTAAACAATTCCTCAGAAACTTTTCTTATTTGGCTAATCACAAAATTAAACACAATAATCACTTTGTTTTGTATAACCGTTATTTATTTATATGGTGACCAATGGTTTCAATTATCATTTTCAAACCGAAAATTTGAAAATGATAGGCTGATGTATTGAAACCATTGGTTACCATATAAATAAATAACGTTTATACAAAACAAAGTGATTATTGTGTTTAATTTTGTGATTAAATATGTATAACGAAGTAGAAGCCTCCATCGTCAATGAGTTATTTGGTTAAATTGAGCCAAAGAAAAAGGGTTTGAAATTTAGGTTAGCATAGTACTGGGTAAAATATTCTTATGAACAAATAAAATTATGAAAACATTGTGCAACGTTTTAGACAATAGATATTAATTTCTTTTTTATAATAAATGAATATATCTTCAGTAACAAAAATAAACAATAAAAATCTATTACTCCCAAATTTAATTAATAACTTAAGCTCACTATTTCTTCATTAAAACTAATAAAAAGATTGAATTATTATAAAAATGTAATACAATACTTAAAACCATTACTTTCAGATGTTAAATCTTGTTAGAACTACATCATTTAAATAAACATGCGAGATAAAAAAATAAAACATTTTTTACGTACACATGTTCCAAGTTCAACCCCAGAAATAAATTCCTAGCATAGAATCGTGGTATGTAATGCAGAGTAAATCTAATATACGTCAGTTGATAAAAGTCGGTGGCAGACGCAGGAATTTCGGCAATAACGTCACAGCAGGGAAAAATATATCTCTTTTTTTTTCAACCCTTGGGACGGGACTAATGACTTGACGCGTAGACAATTGCAATCGCATGTCCCGAAACCATCAAACATGAATCATCATCAGCTGTTATCGCCGATTAGAAATAATTGTCGGCGGCGTTATTATCACCGACGAAAATAAAAAAAATAATTAACAAATTGTACGCTAGTCCGACGTTTAATTGGTAATTGCGTGAAATTAGGCATGGATAATCGCTTAATGGATGGCGGTCCATAATGATTACGATTTGATAGGCGTCTTCGGTAATAGGCTCTCGCCCTGTTCAACATGACAGCTCAAGAGCGGCTTGATCCCGTTAATTATGTTTTGGAGTCGATTAATAATTTCCAGTACTCAAAAATCAATTCCCCTCCAACCGGCGGGGCAGAAAAAGACGGCCGCGAATTTGATATTCCACGTGAGTAAATAAATATCTTAAAAAGCCATTAGGTTTTCCATAAAACATAAAAGTTTCGCAAAATTCATATTATACTTTACATTAAGGTGGAGCTCTCCTAGGAAAGTCTAATGCGTTATTTGGCAGCCAGACGTCCTAAGTGGTGGAACGTGCTCTGCCTATAAACGACACACAACGACCTCTTTTCAACATTTACCATTTATAATTTTCCTGCTAGTTTTCAAATTTTTAATTGTCCTTAAATAATGGAATGGATAAAAAATACAATAAAAAACAATTGCTATCGATGTAACATGCACAGAATTAATTAGTAAACAGAACGTGGATACGTGTTTTGCATTTACATGGTAAATATATTTTAAAAAGTGTTCTTTTGTAAAAAAATGATATTATTTTTTAGTTCTTTAAAAAAACTCAATAGTTTCTTTGATTTTCTTTTGTTTTTTTTTCGGTTATTTTTTAAAATAAATATTCGAAGAAATTTCTCTTGTATATGTACCGTCAATGTAGAACACCTTTTATACGCCAAATTATTAGTTAGTACGCATATGTATTAGTTAGCATGTGTTAATAAGTGTAGTACTAAATAAAATTATAAACAATAAATAATCCTCTATTCGACCTAACACAATTATTCTGTGTACAATAAAAAAAGGTGTAGCCGAAGTCGCATTAGAGGGAGAAAAAGAAAAGTGAGGTTAAAAAAAGAAAGAAAGTTGTTCAAATGATAAGCGCAACATTTTTCGATATTAATAAACAGATATTTTGCTGTAAACCCGCTACGGAGAGTGAAGAGATTACAAATAGATCAAACATGATCGAGCTGATTAACTGCGAAATTTGTAAATGCAAAGTCGAGGAAAATGGAAAGGACACAGTTAAAGGAAAGGATGGTTTTAGCATATGAAGTGAAAAATGGAAAATCGCTAATAAGTAATGAAGAAACTTATTAGCGATTTTCCATTTCATTCGACTGATACCTATAAAACAGGGTTCTCATCTCATAGCACAAACAGAGATAAAATACTTAAAATAATTATTAATACAAAAGGACGATAATATAGAATGTATGAAAAAAATAATTGCAACATTAAAACGGTAGACCGAGTTATTAAATAAAATAACTTCTTCCATATATACTCAACAACAATTTACTGAACAACGTCCTGACAATACCGCAATTAAGTCGACAACGATGTCTAAGTCGAATGTTCACGCATCAAAATCAGACCAAATCATAACAAAGAACATACAATCAAAACTAAAGGGGCAGATATTCATGTTAAATAAAATAAAACAAACAACTCATTACAAAATAACCATGAAGCATTTGCAGGATTTTTCTCCCAAATTGGCAGACTTTACAATGTTCACCACATATGGTGTTATAAAGATTTGAATGCTCGGAAAGAAACGAGGGAAAGTGCATGGAGGTCACCAGGATGGGATGAATGTGTTGCGTACACTGTTCCTCTCATTAGGGAAATGCACTGCCGCATTTTGGAGCCAACTGAATTTTCACCAACACAGTAACATCCCCGAGCTTCCCTTCACACGTTCCCATGTCATATATAAGCTGTAGGAGATGTTTGCCTAGCACTATTGTCTGTATATATAGGAAATGGAGCATTTACTATCGTACTAACAGAGAAGATATATGGATTTATTTTTGTAAACATTTGTAAACACTGTTGCCGTGATTAACTGTATGACTGTATGTGGTTCCTGTTGGTTTGCTTAATTAAAGGACTTGTAAGTGAATAAGTGTAATAATCTGAACGATTCAATGGTAGAAGGTGCTCGAAAAGAAAGAAATAGTGTGGAAATATGGTAAGTGTGAAATGAAAACATAAAAGCTGTATATATCGTGGGCGAAATCGACAACACAAACAGTATAGTGAATGCAAACGTTTATGATACACACACAGTTAGGAAACGTGGAGTGTTATTAAGTAAGTAAAATTAATATTTTCCATTCAATGTATGCGCAACCAAACTATTCAATTAGAAATAATATTGATAACATACAATACGGCAACTTGATTGAACAGCCAAGTGTCACTTAAACTTAATAATTAAAACTAATTACTCCATAATTTCAAATTATGTTACTGCATCGTCATTTTGTCGGCAACATATGTAAAAACGAACGGTGGATGTAATGCCCTTATCAGGAGTAACACGAAAGTAGAACCTAGGATTGATTTAGCAAATTTATCACGAGAATTTTACTGCGAAACTGCTGCAGTTGAGCTACACACGTTGTATTATAACAATATACAGATCTTTGAGGAGTTTTTAAATATTTTTTCGTTACTATTAAGTAAATTAAATTTTAATTCGTGTAAAATCGTAATTTTGGGTAAAGGCAGCGTTTGTGGATCTGACAAATTGTACTCGAAATAAAACTTAGTGACAGGAGAAGACACAATAATTGTATCGACAACATAACAACTAATGTAAAACATATAGAAACAAATAGCAATTCGTGAACTTCTGACTTGTCCTAAAAACTATCTACCAAGTAAACTTGTTTGTCAGATCATAAAGCTATAACTTGCAGTTTTTCGATTAGTATACCCCATGACCGAAAGGAAATTAAATTTTTTAAAGTGTTTATGATATCAATGAATTTCAGAAGCCCTATACAAATTGCTCTAGCAATTCCTTCGGCAAATAACCATACTTCTACCACATCCCCACATTTGATTCAATATGGATAAAGTCGTTGAAACTCTCGTATCCTCCCCGATATCAACATAAGTCAAGTACCTCCAGTAATTAATCAACTAGAGTATATCACAATTTGGCCAAGAATGTATCGAAACTGATGTTCAATCTACCATCTTCATCCATCGTACGAGAATAGTCGCCTCCTCTTTTTCCAATGAAAAGCCTAGTTCGTAGAAAGCTTGCTTAAGTCGATTTTGCCATTCTGACGAGATTGTGGAATATCTTCCCCAGGCGTCCCTATCTTCTTAGAGCAGCTCGTACAGGTAGTAGTGTGAATATCGTACGAGTGGGTCGTCCGGACTGATTTTACACCTAGTCGGCATTACTTTGCGCCATTCCCCCAGTGAGTTTCCCATTTCTTGAATTCAAATATGTGTTAGGTGGTAACATTTCCTTCTAGGCATCGTTTTGGAAGTTCCATTGCTCTTGACAAGGTCGGTACTAAAGTACACTTGTGTTTACTTAATTTTATCTTCAAAATCTTGAAAGCGTTCTCTCGAGCTGTGGTCCATTTAAAATTATTTCCTTTTGTAGCCTCATACAATAAATTTAAAATTATACAGACTTAAGAAACTTTTTTACACTCTTGGGTACGGGAAAAGTGCAAATTGCGAAGATTTGATCTTGGTCGGTATATATTCCTTCGGTGTCGATCCGAAATCTTAATAGTTTAATTTCTGATTGGACCCAGTGGCATTTATCAGGATTTAGCTTCAATCCTGCCTCTCGCGGCGCTCAAACTCCTAAGTAAAGTCCTTTGAAACGAGCATTTTTGTCGATCCCATATCTATAATAATTTCGACATTATTTTGCCTATTTCCATTACCTCTTATTCTCGTAATATCTTGTGATTGACTGTCTTATTTCTCGCTGAACATAGTGGCACCCGGAATTACTGATAACATTCATGTTTGTTTGGATGATTCCCACTAATTTGTGGTGGACCTCGCCTGTGGTGTTGGTGATCATCAAATTCTCTGTGCGGAGTCTGCATCCTTGTATAGCAAGAACGAGTCTTCGATCGGTTGTTCGAGACGGTCGATTTAATTGCCGTGGATTCCTATCGCTTACATTTCCACCTCGCTGTTCCTGTGGAAAATTATAATGTTTACAATTACAATTACACTTGTTTTGTAAAAACTGGTTTCCCTAGCAATATTGATTATCCCATTTGGTGACGATTGGGGCCCTTTAGGAAGAAACAAAGACATTTGTGCCATTAACACCGCTCTTTGCATTTCGCTAATTTTCATTACGACATTCTCTTGTCTTGTTGCAGACCGTAACATATAGTCTGTTCGTTGGATCTTTCGTCGTACGTCACAAATTATCGCTTCGAGAAACGACGCAAAAACATTCAATCTGATAAAGTAAACCAGATGCGTTAGAAAAAGAACGCACTGTAAAACTTTTGTCGTTTTTTGAAGCGATAGTTTGTGACGTACGACGAAAGATCCAACGAACATACTTTAAACATTTTTTCAAAATAAATTGTATACATACCTGATAGTCTCTAATCCACTAAATGTAATTAAATTTGGTATTCCTCAAGGATCCCTTTTGGGTCTAATTTTATTTATCATAAATGCCTGTCTGATAATACATCATTATTTGGTACAGATTAATGACATGCAATCAAGAGTTAAAGAATGGTTTTCATTAAATAAGCTACACTTATATAAAAGTAAGACAGCACAGGTTACCTTTAGTTTAATAAAGATGGAAGAACAGTTTGTGAAAAATCAAAAACAAAAACTAGATATACCGGTACTATAAATTTTGGTGGCAAATGATTCAACTAAAAAAGATTTTTTTAAATTCAACGCCGAGTAATGAGAGTTATAGCAGGAATACACTATGAATCTAACTATATAAAGTATTTCAAGGAATTAAGATGTCTGGCAGTAGTGAGCATATTCATTTATGAATGCTTAGTCTATGCTAAAACACACACACATAAGCACATTAAACACTTAATTAAAAATATTTTAGTAAATGGGGCATTTTACACGGTGGAGAAGCAACATACAAGATTTTATATAGTTAGACTATGATACCGATCATGTATTGTTATAGATTTTATAACGTTTTATATTTTGTTCAGTCGTGAAATAGAAAGATAACTGCTTGCATCTTGGGGGTTTCTATGGTGGCGGTGTCTAGTGCAGAATACTGTAACTTATACCACCGAAATCGGCCGAAGTATTTTTCGAGCGAGAGTGCGAGACTCCGTGTCATCGAAGACGGTTGATAGAAAATGGACTTATCGAAATTATAGTGAGTTATATGTTAAGAAAATCACCTGCATTCAATACAATCAGAAGTTCGCGGTATGGATGGACTCAAGGTAAGTGGCAGTATTTAGATACGTCAAATTGTGTGTCCCCAGATGCCGGCACTTCTGACATACAGTCCACGTAAACTAATTTACTCCTCAACAAAATAGTCCTTCGACAGTTCGAAGTAGTGGATTGAATGGTTGATATGTATTAGATGTATGGCTAGTGTTCGTTTTTTTTTGTCGATGCTAAATTAGTGAAGATTTGGTTTTTTATTGTCGGAATTCTTCCTTTCCACAGTGCACATTTCGTTAAATGATTAATATAGCCTAATAGTAATAGGTTAAATTCGGAAATTATAATTCAATGTATTAGGTGGAATTATTATTTAAAATCGTCATTCACAATTAAAATAGTGTGTCCGGCATTGATAAAATTGTTGATGGTTTTTGTAGACGCATGATCATCTGATCAAGCGCAGTGCGCAGACATTCGAAGACAAGCTCTGTGCGCGCCATCGCTGGCAATTGATTTGGCAAAGAAGTTCGCGCATCAAAACGACGGACTACGCAAATACTGTGCCACGTACTTAGTTGTTGTTGATGGTAATTGTTGGTCAATTGAATTAGTTGTGCAATTATTAAATTGGGTAGATTAATTGCTAATTATTTGTCATTGGTTTGGTATTATTTTAATTAGTAATGATTTATTTCGTTTATTAAAATTATACTTACAATTTAAATTACAAGTCTTTGATAATAACTTTTTTTTTTTATTTTAATTTATTATTCAAAATGGGTATACTTGATGAGTTAAATTTTGGTATGTAAACTAACACAGGGAGAATCTGTCGAAGTGGAAGAAGTTGCTAAGCAAGTTGAACAAGATTCAACGAACTTGAAGCAAAGACGGAAAGAAAGAATTTTTAAATAAAGAAGCTCGTATTCAGAAAGCATCTCAAAATATCGTGAGTTTGCCTCAATCACACGAGAAGAAAATGATACCTTAAAATAAAATAAGCCAACGTAGTACTGTTAACGGGGGTGCAGAAGATGTCCTGGTGGCGGACTGGCAAGGAAGTAGCACCGGCGGTACTCTCTGGAACCAACACGCACTGGAGGCGGCACAGGGGTCGCTGACGAGGGTCACCATCGATTAACAGCCGCAGGCTTCGATTAAACAGTTTCCCGCAAGTGCTACTTGCTTGAGCTTCTACGCCACGTCAACGGATGGGCACCGGCTAGCTATAAAAAACAAAATAAAGAACAAGAGAAAGTGTGTAAATTAAATAGGTGGCCAAGAAAAGAAGAATATATTACAAAAACAAACAAAAAAACAGCAATGGGTAGCTCATAAAATGGATCAATATATATATAAGCATTTGTTACGACGTACAGGTAAACTGAACGCCGGTAACAGTACTAATTACAAGAGTAATAGTATTACTTTGTTATTGTCAAAAATCATCATTAAAACAGCATGTGGGTTTTGCAACAAGACACATTCACTTGAACATTGTAGAAACTTCCGATTGCAAAATTTTGCTGATAGATTTAGTTTTGTAAAGGGAAATAGAACAGTTTAGAACAATGACTTTATGTAACGCAATGAAGGCCTCAAGGTGCATACAAACATAATACTTCAAAACATCATAGTTTACTTCATCTCGAGAAGAAGGAAGCCATAAGGAGAGACCCTCAACCGCAACCCTTAAGAATTAAGAAGGTGGAAGTTTTTCGTAGGAGGGAAATATCACAATCTAATTTATCTATGCCGATTCCAATGGTGGAAGGCATGACTGGAAACGTTTTGTTAGCTATGGCACAGGTGTTTGTATTTGCTTGTCGAGGTATTGCAGTTAAAACAAGACTAGTTATTGATAGTGGAAGAGAAGGCACATTCATAACTAAGTCTCTGGCTAATCGCTTTGGGTTACCGTCACGAACTACATACGTGCCGGTATTTAGTATTGCTAGAATGTAATCTGGAATTGTTAGAGTAGCCGTTCATTTGGTAATAGGATCTGATGTTAAAAACTTGGCAACGGATGCTTTAGTTATTGATTCGATTGCACGTTCACCATTTATGAATTTTAAAGATAAAAATTGGCTTCATCTTCATCTTAGGTTAGCAGATCCAGAATATTTCGTTTCAGAACCATTGACATTTTATTGAGTGCTTACTGGTATGCCTCAGTTGAATTATATTGCTAATTTCAGAGCCAATAGGGATTCCAAGTGCGTTGAATACAATTTGAGTTCCAATCTCTTTGCACGTTTAGCAAAGAACGCATCGATAATATATTACAAAGGTTTTGGGAGAGTGAGGAACTACCTACACAAACTGTGCTGCGTTTGGAAGATAAACTCTGTGAGAAGTGGTATGCTATAACTATCAAGCGGAATGCATCGGGAAAATACATTGTGAAATTGACCTTTGACCCTTCGGTAGCCTCCTTAGGAGAAAGTCGTTCTTCAGCGTTAAGGATATTTCGATTGTTGGAGCGTCTTCTCACAAAACGCTTAATGTTAATGCCAAATTAGGAGAAGTAAAACACTTGTTATGTTCCATTACTTTATTTTCAGATAACTGACATGTGTTTCGGTAATGGAACATAACAAGAGTTTTACTTTTTCTAATTTGAAAATTTGGTTCCATCAAGAGAGTAGCAGAACAAGTATCGATTAAAATTGACACATGGTTGTCGCGGTAGATGAACCAAATGAAGAAGAAAGGACCTTTTACATTCCACATCATCCCATCAATCGGCATAGAGAGACGTTTTCAAAATTTCGTGTGATGTTTGATGCCTTGATGGTTTCACAAAATCGAATTTCGCTGAACCAGGCATTGAAAGAACCGAAATTACAGCTAAATATTGGATATTATTCTTCAGTTACGACTTTGTTGTGTGGTTACATCACTGACATTCCTCAGATGTACCGTAACATAACAGGAGTATTCTGACTTCCAGAGAATATTGTGGCGAAGTTCATTACAGGAAGAACTTCAGGAGTACCAACTCATGACCGTGATTTATGAAGTAGACATCACCCTTTTTTGGCAATAAGGGCCGTATATCAATTACATATTTAATGGTAAGGGCGTTTACTTCGTGTTACATCTTGAATGAGTTGTAATTGAAACACGATAACTATATATAATATAAAAATATATTATATTATATATGATTATTATTACAACCCTTTATATCAATTAGTGGCTGATGAAGGCGCTAGATTTCCACTCGCATCGAAAGTTTTGCTGTCTACCACTTATATGGACGACATCACTGCGTCGGTAACTTCAGTCGAGGAAGAATTATTACTCCAAAAATAATTAATTGAATTGTTATCTTGCGGAAGTTTTGAATTGAGGAAGTGGATGAGCAATAAGCAGGAGATACTTCAAGCCATTGCATCAAAATATTGTTCCATTAATTGAGATATATTTTAATTCCAAAACGATACGGATATGTCAACTAAGATTCTCGGTTTGGTGTAGAATCCTAAGCGAGATGAGTTTTCTTATAGAGTTCATTTGGAAGACGAAATTATCACTAAATGAAGTATCTTGTCAGGGGTAGCTAGGTTATATGATCCTATGAGTAATTTTATCCTGTGATATTCCTTGGAAAATGTTTATTACAGTATCTCTTGCAGATTGGAATTGGTTTCGGTGATGAACTCCCTCCATAGGTGTGTCAAAAGTGGAGTAGATAACACAAGGAACTTCCATCGTTGGCAAATATAATAATACCTAGGTGTTTACACATTATGTGCAGATGTGCAGATATAATTTGCAGACAGCTCAGAACGTGTATTCGCGGGTGTAGTATATTGTAGGATTCTTCAATCCGATCGAGAAGTCATCACTAGACTACTGCTGATGAAGTCCAAAGTGACACCACTCAAACGAGTTACACTGCCAAGGTAGGAATTGTGTGATTTAGTTCTAGTTTTAAATTGATTCGTCATGTGGTGGAACTGTTAGAAAAGGAATGTTCCATTTCTAGAGTCCAGGTTTGGATAGATTCTATGATTGCGTTAAGATGGGCTCAATGATCGCCTCATCGCTGGACAACCTATGTGGCGAATTGTGTTAGCCAGATTCAAGAGCATATATCTCCACATCAGATAAGATATATCCCCTCCTTGTCAAATTCAGGAGATTGCGCGTCGCGAGGTTTAATGGGTCAAATTGGTTGGATTTGGAAGAAGAGCACTAGTTACCGGTCGAAAGCACCGCTTAAAAAATCACTGGTAAACTGGAAGTTCGAGTATCCACCTTCAATATTAAATTAGGAGTGAGCGTTTTAGAATGGCAGGTGTGGCGTTCAGTGTTAGAAAAATATAGTTCATTTTTACAGCTGCGACGAATAACAGCGTACGTTTTAAGATATTGTTTTAATTTACGCAATAAATTTGAAAAGAATACTTTTTGGTTTTTGTCATTAGTCGAGCTGCACTTAGATTCTGGGTAAAAGTGCAAATAGATGCGTTTCAAGACGATGTGCAGGAATTGCAAAATGATCGTCAAGCTAATCCCAGACTTAGAAAATGAAACCTCTTTTTGGATTCGAAGTGGTAGTTAAAAGTCGGAGGAAGAATTCGATACGCAAATTTGTCAATTAATAAGAAACATCATATTTTGTTAACTCGTCAACATCGATTTACAAAGTTAGTAATCGATCATTACCATAATATGTACTTACAGCCGGGTGCTTTGAATCTTCATTGGCTGGTTCAGTCATAATTTTGGATATTAGAAGGTAGAGATGCAATCCGTCGTAGGATTGTTAGATGTTTAAAATGTTTTCGGGCGGTACTATCTCTTTTGCAACCATTTATGGGAGCTTCGCCCTTAGCTAGAGTTCTGAATTTAAAGGCATTTCGAGTAACTGAAGTCTGAAAACTAAAAACAAGTCGAACAAGAAACTCTCTAATTATGAAGCCTATATGTGTGTGTTTGTATGCTTTAGCACTCGAGCTACGCATTTAAAATTAGTGTCGAGGAACAATACATGAAATGTTTAGTGATTGTGGCACAAACCTAGAAGAAAACTGACAGAGTGGGCTCATTTTTTATTTCTTCGAAGGTCAATGAAAAGTGTGCACAATAGCTGGGCAAAAGAGCAATTAAATTGACTAAATTCTCCTTTTGGTCTAAACTTCAGCGGTCTATAGCTAATTGGTCTGAAGTAATTAGTGATCAAAGGCTGACCTATGAACAGCTGTACACTATTATGGTAAAAGTTGAAGCTACTCTAAATTGACAGCCAATTGCTCCGATAAGTTCAACAATTTGGAACCGCTAACACCTGGACAGTTTTTAATGTTGTATCCGCCAGGAGTAATTTGTGAACCCATTTTCGAAGATAGATTTCGAAGCGCCGGCAATCGATTGAAGTTAATGCAGCAGCTGAGCAATGCATAGATATTGGCAGATTGGAAAACATCAATTTGTTTAGTTTATGAGTAATTGGTATTCTATTAATTGACCGTTACTTTTCCGTGGGATACGATCGTAAAGTCTCTCCAAGGAGTGGAGTGAAGTTTCGTTTTCCTTTTCTTTCCCGTTTTAATAATAATTGGTACTATTTTAGTTTGAACCACATAGTTAAATAGAAAGTTTAGTATTCACTCATCATAATTTGTTAGATATATAAATGTTTATTAGCCGGTTCGGTCCAAGGTGGGCGGTATATTCAGTCGTGAAATAGAAAGATAACTGCTTGCATCTTGAGGGTTTCTATGGTAGTGGTGTCTTGTGTAGAATACTGTCACTTGCACCACCGCAATCGGCCGAAGTATTTTTCGAGCAAGAGATCAAGACTGCGTGTCACCAAAGACGGCTGCAAGAAAAAAGGACTTATCGAAATTATAGTGACTTTTGTGTTAAAAAACCTACTGCATTCAATACAATCAGGAGTTTACGGTGTGGATGGACTCGAGGTAAGTGGCAGTATTTAGATATGTCAATCCGTGTGACAGGTGTCAGATGACAAATGACAGTGACAGATATCAAATGAGGCGTAACAGCTTCGTCTTCTTCTTCCCTAGCCCTGTTTTGTCCACTGCTGAGCGTAGGCCTCTTCCTTTCGATTGATCAAGTACAAATTTCTTCCAACTATTTTGCAGATGTCATCTGTCCATCGTTGTAGCGGTCTTCCAACTCCTCGTTTATTTTATCTTAGTCCTCAATGAGTTAATCGGTCGGTGTCTTGCCTTGCCACATGACTCGCCCAGTTTCATTTCAAGCGTGCAGCACACGTCATTACGTCTTCTACTTTGGTTCTCTTACTTACTTCTGCGTTTCGTATCCGGTCTTTTAGGCTCACTCCCAGCATTGCCCATTCTACTGCTCGTTAGGTGATTCTAAGCCTTTCTGCACTTTTTGTTGTTACAGCCATTGTGTCTAAGCCGTATGCCATGGCGGGGAGGATATACATGTCGAAGACTTCTCTCTTCAGGCAAATTGGTACGTTCGGGTTTCTCAAAATGAATTTAAGTTTATTAAACGCTGCCCATGTCATTCTTATGTGTCCTGTTATCTCTGCTGTTTGGTTGTCTTTTCCCAGTTTTATAGCATGGCCTAAGTAAATATATTCGCTTACCGTTTCTATTATTTGGTTTTCGAGCATTATGACTGGTTGTTCGCGGCTCATAGTTTTTGTTTTACCAAGATTCACTTTTAGGCCTACTTGTTTTGAGGCAATATTCAATTCTGGCATCATAGTTCTTAAGTCGTCCAGTTTGTTGCTTATTAATACGATATAATCGGCGAATCGTAGGTGGTTTAAGTTCTTACCGTCGATATTTATTCCCTTAGATTTCCAGTGTAGTTTTTTAAACAAGTTTTCTAAAGCTAGCGTAAATAATTTTGGGGATATAGGGTCACCTTGTCGGACTCCTTTATGTATAGCTATTTTATCTGTAACGGTGTCTTCGTCTAACTTGACTTGGAAAGTAGCATTTTTATATATATTTTTAAGAAGGTTTGTATACCTGGAGTCTATCCTAGCATCGTCCATTGCGTTGAAGATATGATAATTCTATAGAGCCAAACGCCTTATGATAGTTGATGAATGCGAAATAGACGGGGATATTGTATTCTGAAGTTTTTTTGATAAGCGTGCGATAGTTTGAAGGTGGTCTGTAGTATCGTAACCTTTTCGAAAACCAGCTTGTTTCGGAGGCTGGTAAAAGTCAAGTTTGTTCGTTAGGGTAGTTGTAATAATCTTAGTCAGCAATTTGTAGGAGTGTGATAAGAGGCTTATTGGTCTATAGTTCTCTATGTTGTTGTTTTCTCCTTTTTATGTAGTAATGTTACATGCGCGTTTAGCCAGCTTGTTGAAATTTCGGCATTTATTTAGTAAGATTTTTTCGGCTTCGAATAGAGCATTGTCTCCTAGTTTTAACATATCGCTCGTAATGTTGTCTTCGCCCGGTGCCCGTCCATTTTTCATTTGTTTTAGGGCTAATTTGATTTCTTCAATGTCTATTTCAGGTATATCCTCAGAGTTTACATTCATGATCGTTGTAGAGTGTTGTTTTGGGTATATTGATGTGTAGAGGTCTGTATAAAATTTATGTTACTTGTACTCGTTCTCTCACGTTATACTATGCCATCATTTTCTTTCATATGTATAATTTTTGTTTTCCCATTAGTTTGCATTGTAGTAGTAGTAGTGGTGTTTGACTATCGACCACGTGGTCCTTCCGCCGTGTGATTTGTGTATTTATGTGTGTGTAAAAGAGCTTGTTACTTTAAAGGATCGGCCCGTCACTCTAAAGCACCATTAATTGTATTCCAATGATGAATGGTACCGGTCACCCATCCAAGTACTGACCCTAACCAACGTTGCATATTTTTTAACACTTTCATGTTTCTATTATTTTGCCTTGTTTAGTTCTTTATATTTGTTGGAGTGTCTATCCATTTTTCTTCGTTAGTCCCTCATTTGTAAGGTGTTCATATTTATTTTCTGGATCTTTTGGTGTTTTACAGTGTAGCACAGCTTTTTGTTAGTAGTTTGGATGTATTTTTTCAGTTTTTTCGGATAAATCTTCGGTGTTCAGGTTTGTCAAATCATTGATTTTTCCTAGCTTTTTTTAATAGATCTTGATATTTTGTTCCGTTTTGTCCGAGTATTTCTAGGGTCGCAATTCGTTTTCGCTGTGCCATCTTTCTTTTTTAATATTGATATTTTTGCTCTTACCAGTCTGTGGTCGCTTCGAGTATCAAATTTATTAAGGACCGTCACGTCAGTTACTATATATTTTCTATTTGAGTCTATTTCATTTTTTATCTTAGAGTCTTTTTCATGTCCATCTTCTTTGTTTTGGTTTTTTGAAAAAGGTATTCATACAGAACAGGTTTTCGCTCTGTAGATAATTTGCTAGTGCTTCCCCTCTAGTATTTCCTGTGCCAAGTCCGAAGTTTCCTAGACTTTTTGTGTTGTAGTTTTGCGTTTCGCCAATTTTAGCGTTTAAGTCTCCTATGATAAGGGAGAAGTACGATTTTGACTCTGATCTAGCCGCGGTGATGTCGTCATAGATCTCGACTTCTGTGTCGTCGGATTTACTTGCAGACGCATAGACTTATATTATTTGAAGGCTATATTTGTTGGATAGTGTAGGAACGACATATATGATTCTTTCTGATACGCTTTTTATTTTTGTGACAAGGTGTTTCAGATTCTTATTAATAATGATCGCAACTTCCCCGTGGTGTGAGTTAGTCTCCGAGTTGTTTTGGTATAGTACGTGTTCTGATTTAAGTATTGTACATTTTTCTCCTGATAGCCTTGTTTCGCACAGTCCCAGTATGTCCTATTTTATGTGTGACAGTTCTATTAACAGCTCTTTCGGTTTCATTGTTCTTATATTGTACGTTGCAATGTGTAACTTGTGTGGTAGTGATTATTGGTATGTTTCTCAAACTTGATCAGCTTTTTGCCTCCCCCAAAATCCCAGAGGCAGACTGACTTGTCAGTGAGACGTTGCTCCTGCCCACGTGGGGATGTTTATTTAAAGTTGACATAGTAATCATAATATAGGAGGGTTTGGTATACATAAAACGCCACGCTTGCCAAACGTGTGGGCTTACAGATGAGAAATGAAAAATGATTAATGTTTAATGTGTATTAATGCCATTGGCATCATAGTGGTATATAACTAAGTAAATAAATTAAACTAATACAATATTTCAGGATTAGCACTTAACCCCGAATAATTCAAAAAATTAAACTTAAAAATAAAATATTTCAAACAAATTGAAACTTCAATTAAAAAAAAATATCTAAAATTTAAAGTTAAAACAACTGTATAGTTTTTAAGTTTACGTGAAGTGTTAATTACAACAAATAGAAACACTGTTACTCCTTACAAATAAATAAGTGAAGTAAGAAGTGACAGTGTTTTTATGTTTTTATTTGTTGTTACCTAAAGCAACTGCAATTTTTACATAACTTTTATTTATAAAATTCAAATAATTATTTATTTAAAACATAGCGAATTTATCAGCTCATAATTTTTGTTTTTGCTTACAGTAATTGCTCAAATGTAAACTCAAGGTATTATTAACCTACCACAAACAATAATATATTGAACGAGTGTATTTATGACTTACCTCAATAAATTATGGATTGATCTAAACGAGAAGCGTACTCCCGACCTACCGGAAAGTATTTTAACCTAGACTATTCTACTCCTATTGCATGTAGCCAATGACAAGGAGGCTTTAGTTATTTTTTATCCAATCACTTCTATTATTAAGTGAATAAATCGAACTTAGCGCTTTCAACTGAGAAAACCGAAGATAACTATTTTCCGACAAAATTGAATTAGCGAAAAGTTATTTTTTATACTTATCTCAGTTATAAGTAAATTATAACATACACAGGTTTGGTAGTTCTTCACCATCCATAATAAATGCGGTGAAGGCAAGTTCCGTACCAAAAAATACAACAAAAAAGAAATCATGTGTTTGGAAGCAATTTGAAGAATTCAGTGCCGATAAAAACTAACATCTGTTAGCAACTACTTCAATGGAAACTCTTACCGCGATTCTGAAAGACTTGAGTCTAAATTAGTTGACGATGATGCAAAAAATAATATCTCATTCATTAGTGAGTTGCATGAGAAACAATTACGACAAAAAAAATTAATGCAATATAATTTGTCAGAATTAAGTAATAACAATATTACCAGCAACGATTTCACTAAAATTGACAATCGTTTGTACAATCTTTTGTATGTATAGTAAATTGAACAAATGTCTGTTGGGTTTTTGTAAATAAAAAAGTAATAAATAAATAAATATAATATGCAGAAGGTAAATGTAAGTGATTATAAGGAATGTGTCATTAATTCAATGTGGAATGTTTCGACCGAAATATTGGAGGAGATGTATCATAAAAAAATTTAACATAAATGTTGAACCATTCACCGATATTCATTTCAAGTCGTGGTATAGTCATTCCAAATACCATTCGTCATGGCAATTAACTGGGAATAAATTTAGTTTTTAGTACATTTAAGTTTGTTGATTATTCGCGTTCATTCGAGCAACTAACAGAAAAAATCACTCGTCTGGTGGCTCGTGATTTTTTCGTGACAGTTGCTCTCATTAAAATTGCTAAGCAACAAACTTTCATGTAAAAGCAAAATTTATTCGAGAAAATTGCCATCACTTATGGTATTATGTGTGATTATTCCCGACCAACCTCAATTAATAATAAATTGGCTTTGTAAACTTTTTTCTGTGTGCCTTTACCATAATATAAAATATATCTTTAAGATATCAAAGGATCATCAATAAATATACAATATTTTGAAAAAAAGACAGAATATTATTAAGTGAGATAGGCCAGAAGTGTGATAAATTATAGAAGTAGATAAAAATAAGTAGTATTAAATGTATAGAAAAAAGTACAAGGTATTGAAACAGGAAGTTTATTTTTAGTAGAACAATTAAATATAATGTGAGCCATCTATCGAAGGTTTACTATTTTTTAAACTATAGAATTTGGATTTATTTTATTAAAATAATCTCATTCAAATTTACGGCACTCATTTATTCGAACACTAAAATGTCCTAGTAGGACTCTGTGATAGTTGATATTTCGTGATGGATAATCTCTTTCAAATACGCCAGAAAAGTTTAAATTTTAAGTTTGAGATAAGACCTCAGACAAAAGTCCATAGGGGTAAAATCAGGAGTGTGTGGAGGCCAATTTATGTTACCTCTCCTGGAGATCAATTTGACAGGAAAAATTTCGCTTTGACCGGCATCCTGTGACTTTAATTGTTTTTATAGGGGTGCTGCTTTAGATCTCTGTGCATATTTGTAGGCTTTCCGACGTTCTCTGCCGTTCTTGTTAGTTTTGGTTGACCTGTTTTTGGTTATTTCAAAGCGGTACCGGTCTCTTCAAACATCTTTATTTACTTTCGAATGAAAGGTATATTTGGCGCCTTGTTTAAGTGGCGAAAACCTCTGCTGCAGTTGCCGAATCACAATATTTGTAGTAAACTCCCGCTCTTAGGGAGAGGTCCGCTGCAGAGAAACGCTCCATAATGAATACATTCCCGAGATAGATATTTCCCCCCACGTCCCTTGGATTTGTTGCGCTTACACATGATGCTAAAGATATAATAAACTTTGTTTTGGATCAAGGATAATCAAATCAGGAAACCACATATATGCAAAATACAAATTTTAATCAATTTTTCTTTCAATATAATTATTTCAATTTTAAATAAATTCAATGTGCACGTATATTTTTTTCCGATTAATTTATCCATTACATATTTCACTTTATTTATTTATTTTTGACATAGGCATGAGCCATTCAGTCACGACAGGGTTGTATATATACATTTTATAGGTTATTTCATTTTATAAATAGTTAAATCGGGAAAGTAAATGAAAATAACTGGAAATATTGAATGACAAAATTCGTGACCCTACCTCAACGTAATCAACCTTTTATAGATATCGATTGATGATTCCTTTTTAAACGAAGTTAGTCACCGTAGTAAATGAATCACACACAAACACATTAAAATGAAATAAAAACACGTCTACCCTTTTCCCGTATGAAAATGAAACGTTCGGAAAATATTGCGTGCAAATACCTGTTCATCCGGGCAAACGCGAATTTATGTGTTTTGTTTAAAATTTTTAACCAATATTGACCGTAATTATTTCCACGTAATAAATGTCAGACACGTGCTACTGCACTGCACGCAATATTTCATTATTTAATTTATATTATTATTACTATAGTTATAGTAAATGTATGATAAAATTATGTTATGCAATAATAGATGGAATGCGATAGTAGTGTGTGTTTAATTGCTGTTTATTTAACATTTGCATAATGTGCCTGCTATGTTACATTATGTTTTTACGCGTAATTTAATTAATTATGATGACATTGTCAGGGTTTATATTTATTTACATCATTCAAGTGGATTTCTTGGATTAAAAATTTTCAACTTGAAAATAACTAATCCAATTAAAATTTAAAATTTAGTAATTAGGGAATCTAGTTATAATTATTAAATAATACGTGCATAGTTTATTACTAATTTATCAAGCGTTAACTGAGAAAAAGAGAACTATAAATTCATACAAAGTTTCCTCCATTCCGCACCGCTAAATATTTTAAAAGTAAATTATTCAAACTTAAAAAAAATCGCGATAGATTTCGCTTCCACGCAGTAAACATCCTTAAATCATTTTTATTTCCCCTAGCGTGTTGCAGTAGTTTTTTTTGCTTCCATCCTTTTTGAAACATTTCATGTCCGCACAGATGAAAAGTTCTCCTAATTATCAATTAGTGAGTGGAGATGAAAATATTTGAGGAGTGTAAATTAATGTCATTGATATAATAAAGTGCATAGGAGAGCGCCGTAAAATTTTATTTTATTTATGCGTTCCCCTTTTAAATTGGAATTTATCTATTATGTCTGGAGCCACGTGAAAACCGCCGGATTAATTGGGGCAGATGTATGTTGCTGTGATGTGGGCGGACAAATTAAACAAAAAAAAGTTTTTTTTTTTGCTTTAATTATTATAATAACTCTAATAATTAGTACTATGGTATAAGTCTAACGATTCGTTTGATTATATTTAATTATCTAAATCTAGAAAGTCCTATCATTTAAACTAGATCTCACCATAATTGGTGATAATAACATATTAAAAAATTTAAATAAATTATATCTTGTTGTGAGGTTTGCGGTGTGCTAGAAGGTCTGCTCACTTGCGTCTTCGTTCGAATCCCAACCGGGTGGTCAATTTTTCTAAGAAATTCATCGTTGGGTGTTAGTGTTCGTCTTTTATTACAAACATATAAATGGAATATTACAAATTTGATGTGACTGAATGACACAAGCCCCCCGTCTAACAGCCTTCATTTTTAAAATAAAACAAATAATCTTCAATAAATTTTTACTTGTGTAATATAATAATAATATTAATAGAATCAATCATAATATTTTTTTTTAAATAAATAATTATAAATTTTAAACAATGTGAATTTAATCTAACCGTACTTAGGCGAGAGTAAAGCTAAAGAATATTTAAACGGAAAAGTTTTAATGAATTTGCGCGTGCACAACAGAACGCAAAGTGTTTACTCGTTATTATTTAGTATCTTTCGCATGTATTATTTTAATTGCCGGTTGGCGCACAAAGGCCGTACGCGTAAATTTAATAAAATCCACCCATAAACACATCAAAAACAAACATTCCCCCCTGCAGAACAACACGGCCAATTTAAATAACTCAATTAATAACACTGTGGATTTTATTAAAGACCATCCTCTTCCTCCGAGTCGCCCAGTGTGTATGTATATACGTATAATTGTGGGAAACCGCACCTGTTGCGATACAGATAAAAAATAATTATGTATCCGATAAATATCTTCCTTCACTTTCGAGACTCGATTGCATGCCTTAAGATAATAGATTTGCCGGAAATAGGGTCGTTTACTGACCAACATATTTTTCTTTTCTATCAATTTTGAGTAATATTCGTTACAATTTATTGAATTTTTGTAAAAAAGTTATCAACGTAATAATATAATAACATCCGCTGCTGAGTGTTAATAGAGCAATTGATTATATTTATTAAGCCTGTAAATTGTCTGTAAAAAAAATAGTTTTAATATTTATTCAACAATACTTAATTGCCACTCTGATTCTGTACGTATTCAGATCACTTCGATGCAGCATCACATATTCCTTGGGCTATGAATGAGGGGGTTGGATGGAATTATATATAAGTTGCAGACATTTCATTAATGTTGAAATGTATACGCTGTATGAAATGTAAGTTCTCAGTTTCCCAGACGTGGTAATTTACTAATCTTGTTTCATACCCACTCTCAGGTATTAAACGTATTTACTTTGTTCGTTATTGCAATTAAGACAATTGCATTTTGGAGATGATTTCCGTGAAGGGTTTTAAATGTACGGAAACTTCGAAGGTAATCATTGTAGTACAGTGTGTCTCAAAAGAAAGTTTATATTTCTTTAGCTTCCTGTTTGACTGTAACGAATCCAAGTGGTGCTAGGGGTATTTCAATTGGTAGTCTAGCGCTTGGAAATTTAGTCACCATGGAGCGTTTCTCGGGAGCGGATCGCTCGTTGTGCGTGCGAGAGGTTTACGAAAATTGTGATTCAGTGACTGTAGCGCGCAATGCGTAATAAATTCTGCAATATTTGAAGTTTCCACCATTTAAATGAGACGCCAAGCATACCTCACATTCGAAAATGCATGAAGAGACCTATACAACCTTGGAAAAAGCAAAAATGGGCGTGTCATGATCATCAAGAATGGAAGAAAACGTAATACTATCTATACCAGTCTGTTCGTGATGATCTGAACCTTTCATTTCAGAAACGCACTTGAAATAAGCTCAGATCGTCATTAACTGTATTATGCACCTAAAGTTTGTGTTGAATTTACTTGATAATAAATCTATATATTATAATAGATTATAGTGGGTACAACATAGTAAGTAAGAATAAAACATTCAGTGTTCAGTTATCTAAAAGCTAATATTTCTTTTGTAAAATTTCTTCTATCTTTCTATAACTTCACAGAATATACTCACTCACCCAACAAGCAGACGATTTAATAATGGCTTAGCTGTAGATAATAAAAATATATGTCCTTTACGTTGTCTAATTATTAGCTATAGATGTCACTCATTGGGATATAATCAATGCTAACACTAAATATGGCATTTAAAACCAAATACAGAGGACCGTAGTAAACATTTATTGAGATCTGCTAGATCAGGAAGAATCAGTAGTATCATACATAAAGAAAGATAGCACCTCTTGGCGGGTACGAAGTCTGTCTTCTGCAAAAGCTTTGGTCATAACATCGAGAATGGTCGGAAATAAATTATCTATCAGTGCCAGTGATAAAAAAGAATGATATTCGCTATTATGGCTATAAAATATTTGGTAACATCTAACGAAATTACTTAATCTGTCTATAACAGAAAACAGTAATGTAATCATTGATGTATCTTTAAGAATATTAATATTAGAAACGGCATACATGGACTCCAAAGTTCTGTAAACAAAACTTCCCAAGGAAGGGAATAAATACAAAGAAAAAGCCATCAGACTAATATTTTCTGAAGTAGACGTAAGAGAACGTAAACCCAGGTTCTATAGCAGCAGAAAAACGTATTCTAAATACGTTTGTTCTCAAATTCCAAAATGCATTTGGGGAAAGACTTCAATGAGATCGCGCGTTGATCCTCCATCTGAAAAATAGTACATATTATCTCTGAAATCATTGAAGGTAACATCACGTCAACAATGACATAATTTTTCCCAACTCTTGTCCAACCTCATTCAACGCACTTCTAATGTATTTTTCTTAGTCTTAATTTTCCACAAAAATTTTCACCTTTTGTCAACTTTTGTCCAACCTCGTTCAACGCACCCCAAATTTTTTTTCATATTCTTGAATTTCCATAATAATTTTCATATTACCCCACTTTTCCTTTTATTTGTAGAGGAGAAAATACTTACTTTAATAAATATGTGGGATTTACCGTTTTAAGTCTACCCATTAAAACCTCCCTTCTTTTCCACCTAGGCTTTCTTCTCTTTTGTTTCCGTCTGTTTCTTGTGGCTTATTCCTTAAATGGCTTTGTCTTTGTTCGCTCAAGAGAGTTCTCATCTTGTGTGTTTTGGCTGTCAGTCCCTTTTCATTGTTTTTTTCTATTATTCTTATGCGTTTGCTTACTTTTTCGGCCATGTTCTGTTTTGTCTTATCTGTGGCAATTATTACCAGATCGTCTGCGTAGCATATTTTATGTACGCCTGTTGGTACTTTTGACTGTAGCAACCCTATTGAAGAATTAACTCTACGTCTTGGGTTTACCCATCAAAAATTTCCCCCACGTACCTCGGAATCAGCTCTAGGCTTATTGTATGATTGTCTCCCATTTTATTTTACTTATTATTTTTCTATATCTTGATTATTGCTTCCACCCTCAATTTGTTTCCTGTTTCTTACTCCAATTCTTCTCTTTCTACACACAAAGAACACGTGTTCTGGTACAAGGTGGCGCAAAAGTAATGTCATAGTTTGAATTGACTGCCATTTGGTTATAAATGAAAAAAAGAGCTCTGTTTTCATCAAAAGTTTATTTGAAAGTAAATTATTGGTTCCATTACTTGGAAAATATTATATCGCTCAAATGGCCACCTCCAGAGTTGATGCACAATTGCGCTCGTTTTACTGCATTGCGTATTTTTTGCTTGCAAAAATCTGGCTACAAATTGGCGATTTCTTCTTCAATGTTAGCTTTCAAGTCTTCAAAGGTACGTGGTTTGTTGTGGTAAATGCGAGATTTTAAAAAGCCCCGAAGGAAAAAGTAGTTAGATCTGGTGATCTGGACGGCCAGTTCAAATCTCCAAAACGGGATATCACTCGACCTGGAAATTGGTGTCTCAAAATCTCCATAATTACCCGAGCTATGTGAGCGGTTGCTCCGTCCTGTTGAAACCAACAATGATCGACACCCAATGAAGCAACTGGCGGCAAAAAAACTTGTTTAGCATCTGCCTGTAACGCGTGCCATATACGGTTACGGCGGCGACATAGGCGTCTTCAAGAAAGTAAAGACCAATCACCTTTTCACTGCATCTGCCGCACCAAGTCACTTTGAGGGGATGCAATGGATCTTATTACATGTGGATTCTATGTCCTTCAGAAACGCAAATTTTGTTTGTTAACATAACCACTTAAGTTGAAATAGGCTTCATCGCTCATTATGATATTTGATACGAAGTTATCATGTGTATCACTCCATGGATTGTTGACAACAAATTCACTATATATCTACATGATAAATGTCAAAGCACACTCACATTTGGCCCCATCTGCAAAAATTGCGGTCAATTCAAACTATGACATTACTTTTGCGCCACCTTGTAGTTGCATAACTTGTGTTTTGCACTATCTACGATCTTAAACCTTTAAAAGTATTTTTTTGTAGTTACCATGACTTTTCGCAAGTTGTGTTGTGTAGTGGTCCATTTGTCCGTGCTTTCTGTGTGCCCATGTGTTGAGGTTATTTATAACTCTCTTCGTCTAGTAATGTTCGCTCAATCCCTCTGCTATTTTCTTATTATCTCTATTTTTATTCTGTCTTCTTCCTGAGACTTCTTTCGTAAGTAGTTTTGTCCATTATTGGACCAAGAGATTGCTGTTATTCTTGTGATCACCAGTGCGGCCAGCGTTGATGTTGTCCTATTACCTCTGTTTAGTTTGATTGCTAGTTTGCTTTGTAATCGTATTACTATGTTTCTATACGTTTCCCATTTTACGACTCGTTGTCATATTTATCTTCTTTGCGCTATTACGCTCAGCATCCTTCTCCTCTTTTCCTATGTTCTTCTATAGTCTAACCCAAGTCTCGACAAGTTCGCTATCATTTTCTCTACCTTTTTTGTCTTTTCTATATGTGTTCTCATACTCATATTTCTATCTATAGTCCATCCGTTGGATCTTCCGTCCTACGTCACAAAATATCGCTTCGAGAAACGACACAAAAACATTTAGTCTGATAAAGTAAACCAAATGCGTTAGAAAAAGAACGCACTGTTAAACTTTCGTCGTTTTTTGAAGCGATAGTTTGTGACGTAGGACGGAAGATCCAACGGATGGACTATAGCCATATTCTCAGGTATTTTATTTCATCCTTAATTTTTATTTTATTATATTATTATTATGTGTTTGTTTACTTTTTCTGTGATTTCTTGCTTTTGCTTATCTGTGTCTATTATTTTTAGGTCATCTATGTAGCATATTTTATGTACGCCTATTGATGTTTCTTCTTCTATTACACTATAGAAAAATAGATTTTATACTGTTTGTTCAAGGATGGATCCTTGAGGTACCTCTCCTGCTAATTCTTGTTTCTCTTTCTCTACTGTCTTTAATGTAGTTTTCACTATATTTTATTTCCACCTTTTCTATTACTTTAGTTACTCCTTCCCATGGCCCGGAATTGAACACATATTTAGCATTACCATTATTGTGTTTTCTTTTTCTAATTTTGTACGTACATTTCTTGCCACCTCCTACTATTTTACATATCTTTCCTACTGCCTCGACTGTGAATTTCCCTTTATGAATCCGTATTGGTTTGTTTATTTTTCCTTAAATATTAAATGTTAAAACATTTAGTACATTATGATTTAAGGTAGACCATTGTTAAAGGGAAAAATCAACAGGAAGACAAACACGAATTCATAAAGGGAGTACCCTAACCAAAACAGATTTAACGTACAATTGATCCACCTCAAAAAATAAAATATTAACTCAGCGTACTCTAGACCTACCTCAACAATTTTATAATTGGTCTAGCGTATTCTTGATAACAATGATCATATTGACTTAGAGTACTCTTGACCTACCTCAAGGCATAATATATTAATTCAGCGTACTCTTGACCTACCATAACAATTTTTATCTTGATCTAGCGTACTTTTAACCTGTCCGAACTTGACTTACTCTTACTTAAATAGATAATCTGGGCAGATAAGTTGCGTCGATCGATCCACTTCACGATACTCTACGACGTTTGAGATTACTTCGTCTAATTAATGAAGAAGTGTGATTAATTAGACTACATTTTCTTGAAAGCCATTTAAGAAATTAATATAGAGTAAAACATGCATTTAGCCTAACTGGAATTAGAATATATACAATAACAACTAGAAGAAGAAGCGAACCTGCTGACATGAAAGGAACAGGTTGTCTGATTGATGTAGAGAACTGTTCAATTATTCCTGATAATCCAACCTTTTAATTTGCTTTCTCTGGCAGCGTTCTGATAGAAGAAGAAAGGATTATCATTATCAATCCTGATACAACAGCCTTTTAATTAACTGTTTTTGAAGAGGATTGATCTTTTGAAATCCGAATCTAAGAAACTCTGTCCACCTATAACAAGATTTAAATTTAAATCCTGTTATACATACAATCTATTAAATATTTTTATTGTATACTAAAATGTATTACATAATGATGTAGAGGCCTCTGGAATCAACGATATAACTAAGTAAATATCTAAAAGAACTGCAATTTAATAAATGTTCCAACGAATGTAATCAAAATCAATAAACGACCACCTGTAGAACTTAAAAAATGGTTTCTAAAGGTTGAATCTTTAAATTAACCGAAGAAAGTATTTTGCTCTGCCTTTCTAAAATAGTTGTTGTGTTTAGCTCTAAAGGTATCCAATCAAATTCAGAGAAAAATACAATCTTTTTGTTACAGCCCTAAGAAATGTAAGTAGCTATGAGCCTACTAAAATGTATTCTCGTTGATCAGCACAATTAATCATTACCACTTGAAGGACGTAGAGAATGCTTTATATAGGTTGAATAAATATATTTTTAATACTACTACTAAACATCTTGATTCACAGAATGAAAAAAAAATATAATACATGTATAAAATAAAATAAATTCTAACATAGTTGGTCTTCTGTTTCATGGCTATGGAACAGTGGTCTTTCAGCCCGTATTTTTAATATTAAATAGTAATAATTTTAAGTTTTTAGCCCTGAAAATGTGCAACCAAATCCCAAGAAAGTAAGATAATTTTTTTAAGTATTATAACAGCCAAAAAGCCCACCAGATTTTTACTTCCTCCATATTATCATTCTATGAAAATAACCAAATGAAAGATGAAAACTTTTATTTTTTAAAGAAATTTTCAACTACATATTTGCTACAATTTGAAACATGTTGAAGTGCTTTCTTTTGACTATTTTCAATTTGGATTTTTAATAATTAATAATTCGTTAACACTTTTAATTATTGGTCGATAAAATTTTAATATTTATACAGTTGTTTCTAAAATTTTTCATCTGTATATTTCTTAAATATGTATATAAATAATCTTTATTTACAGATTTTTTGTACATAACATTTAAAAAATTTAAATTTACTGTAATTGTTTTGGTAAAACTTCACAATTCTAAGTTTCTTTAGGTTAACATTTTATATGATTTAAAGGAATTAGAAAAAATAATTGTATTACGAGATTTACAATTGCTTTTGCAAAATTTTTAACTACTTAATAAATTATTTTCTTTGTATTTATATTTAACAGATTTTTCTTGTCAATTTTTAATTGTTTTTCTTTTGGCAAATATTATACTGATATTTTTTTCAATAAATTTCATTTTCTTTGAGAATTTTTTTCTAAGAAGTATTGTAATACTAATCTTAACATTAGACAAACTTTTATCAATGTTTTTTTAAAGTTTTAACATTTTCTTTAGAAACTTCAGTTGTTTTTTTTAACTTTTAAAAAATAGCTTTTTAAGTTATTATTATTATTTTTCATACTGTTTTGTACCAATTTTTATTTGTGTTTCATTTTTGAAAATTTTGTCTATTTAAAAAATAGTTAGTTTTTCTTAAGCTCTTATTTTTTATTAAAAAATAATGGGCTAGTTTTATAATTTCAAAGGGTTCTTTCAGATTTTTAAAATGAGTAATATTTTTTTTAAAGATTCTAATTGAAAAAAAAACTGTTGTTGTTTAATGTCTGATGTTTTTCTCTTAATCGATAGTTTTCTATTTGAGGAATTATTTACTGTTTTTTTCTTAAAGACATTTTCAATTATTTGTTTCAATTTGAACTATTTTTAAGTGTTTCTGCAATAAAAATTCAATGCTGTTGTTTGTATGGTTTATAAATATTTTATACACTATTTTAACTGTTTATATTACAAATATTTAAGCAACATTTGCCCAGTTTCTTAATTATCCAATTGTGTAGCAAAATATCAAACAGACTGATTAAAAGGTGAATTTTTTGAAACATTGTTATAGAAAATTTTTAATGTTTTTCTAATTTTTTAGCTCATTTCAATGACATTTTAAATTAAATTATAACTGTTGAAAGAAAATCATTGATTATTTTTTAATGATTATTGGAAAAATTTCAGGTACTTTCAAATAATAAATTATTTGGAATGTTTTTAACAATCCTTTTTCGTAAAATTTTTAATTGACTTTCTTTCAGTAATTATACTGCAATTTCATCATAAATTGAATTTTCTATGAAAATTTCTTCTATAAAATTTAAAGAGTTTTTTATTCCTTTCTTTTTACAAAATACAAATTTACACAGTTCATAATAATACATTTTTATTTTGGTTATTGAAACTATTTTACGAAAGTACATGTTTTAAGGGTTTGTATCTATTTATTAGCAAATTTTGAACTAGTATTTAATTTTTAATGTATTCTTAGTAATTATCAATATTTGCTCCTCATGTATTCTAGGTTTGCTTTAAATTCATTTACTTGTAAATATTTTTCAATTATTCTTTTCATTGTAAATTTTCAGCTGTGGTTGGCTAATTTCTGCTTCTTTTCTCTTACTTTTTGAAGAATTTTTCACTATGGATTTTTAAAGAAAGTCACAATTTGAACTTTTATTCGATTCAGATTTTGAATTTGAGGTTTATAAATGTGTGTAGAGAATTTTAACTTTTATTTATTTCCAAAATATTTAGCAATATTTCATCTGTTATTTCTTAAATGTATTTAATCAATATTTGTTGTTTTTTTTTTGCAAAATTTCAAAAGTTTTTACTGATATTTAATTACAAAATTTTGCCTTACTTAATCTTTTTTATAGAATATATTCTATGCTTCCATTTTTTCTGGAAATTCCAATGATATTGCTTTTTTTAATAATATTATTAATTGCTTTTTTTACCATTTTGCAGTTGGTTTAATTAATAAAACACGGATGTTTTAAGAGCTTATCTTTAATTTATTTGGATTAAATGATCTTCACGTAAGATGATAATAACTTAATTAAACACCTTCTTCACTATTGTATTTGTAACAAAAAATGTTTTTCTATCAAACCATTGATAATAGTCACTTTTAGTCCAAAATGTACATCTGGTTACAAATAAAATAGTGAAGGAAGTGTTTTAATCAAATCAATTTTTTTTTGTAAATATTTACTGTTTTAAGAATTTCATAGAAAATAAGTTTTATTTTTCGTAGCAAATCCTGGAGGGATTTTTTAAAGATATTTCAATGTTATTAAGTTAATTTGAAAAATGATAATTGTCTGCATATATTTTTAATTGAATTTGGAAAGTTTTCAGCTAGTTTAAAATAAATAATTTCATATAGAATGTTTTTATGCGTTTTCTAGGCAAATTTTTAATATTTCTAATATTAAACAAATTTCTTTTGGGTTGCTTTTAAAGCATAATATTTCCAAACTTCAGGTAATAAACAGTTAAATTTAGCTGAAGTTTGGGAATGTTTTTTCTTATATATGTTTCATTCCTTGGAATTGGACAACTGTCATTGCTAAAATTTTTGAGTCGTTCTTAGAAAGTTTTCAACTGATTTGTAATACAAAATAAAAGAATTAACTTTGTTGGTATCATTTCTTCTCTTCTTGAGGAGTGATAGCAACAAAGTTAATTGTTATATTTATTTTGAATTATCAAAATGTACTACGAAGTGAAAGCTTCCACAATTACTTATTTGATTTGAAATTTTGTAATAAATTCTTAACTATGGTTTAAAGTAAAATTTGATTAATTTTTTTCTTAAGAAATATAAATTTTATAAAGTTTTGACTATTTTAAGAGAATTTAGAATGTTTTTTTTGTTTTTATCAGATTTTCTGGAAGGATAAACATATTTATTGAAGATAGTATTACATCAATACATATTTTGCCGACATTACCATTTTAAAACTACTTCCTCATTGTCTTCTTGGCCTTCGACCGTAATTTTTTCAGCCTCAGACTTTTTAATTGTATAAATTTGTTTTATACTATCATGTTTACAACTATTTTTTTGCCAAAGTGTTTTACGTTCTACCTTAAATCTTAATTGTTCTTTGAGAAATCGTATTTGCGTCTTTGTTGTTCTTTTTATCGACATTTTAATTATTTTAATTTTTTCATTGGTAATATTTTTTAGTGTTTACTTAATTAATTGTTTTTTCCTTATGTTGTGTAATTTTCTTTTTAAAGATAAAGACAATTCTTTAGAAAGTTTTTAACTATTATTTTTTCATTAGGATATTGATAGCATTAATTTATTAACAAATTTTTAATTTCAACTATTTTAGAAAAATTATTAACTGCTTTTGTAACATTGTTTCCTTTTTTTATTTTCAAGGTGTTTGTTTACTATCCCGCCCTTCAATTACAAAAATATAAGCGAATCAAAAGTTTGGTCTGTTTTGATTTACCTGTTTTTCAATTTAACTAATAAAGAATTTTCTGTTTTTTTTTTTTCTTGTTTTAGTTTTAACTTCAGAGTGCTTTTATTATAGAAGGTTTAGTGATGATTACTATAATTTTTGAAAGGTTATCAATTCTCTATCTGCTTTTAGACAAATATTTATTTCATTTACGATAGAAGCATTATTCATTATACATTAATTGTGTTTATTTGATAAGGAATTTTCTATTTTCCCAGGATGCCAAAGTTGCGTAGGGACAGTCAAAAGTTTTTTGCTGTAGAAGGTTTAGTGATTACAATAAAAAAAAAACTGAATTAATACTTGATCTGTTTTTATGGAAAGTGAGAATTTTAAAAGCTTTAAAGAGAGATTTTTTCCCATTTTTTTATTTTAGACTTTAGTTATAGTAATTATGATTCTTCGAAGTTTTCTAAGGTAATTTTAGTGAGAGTATTAGGAATTTCATAGTAAATAGTAGCTTAAATACAGGGTTAGGTGAAATTAACAGAGCGGTTGGTTATGTCAAAAGGTACAGGAATTAGCAAATGTCATATAAAAGTTGTAAGGCTTTTGAAAATCTACTTATCTGTATTCATGGTGGCCTACAAAAAATAAATTTTTTAAATGAAATAGTTTCTTTTTATTTTGATAGTCCTGTCAATTTTGAACATTTTTTATTAACAATACGTTATACCTAAATCCATCAGTTTCATAGCTATAGACGTTTCAAATAATAAAGAATAACAGTGCGATATTCGAACGTAATCGTAGTTACCTGACCAACACAAATTAGGAGAAATAAAAATTAGGAAAATACTTTGAAAGCTAAATTCTGTCAAAATTAAACAAACAAGTAAATTCCATAGCCGATTTACTTACTGAAACAGAGAGAATTGTTATATTAATTTTAAAAGTGTATGGCGATAATCAGAGTTCATATCAGGAAGTATGTGATATTTATAATAATTTGCACCTAGACAAGTAAATTAAAAATAAAAAAATGCAGTTTTTTGAACTGTAGGGCGTTACAGAATGACTGGGAATTTAAAAACCGATCAAGATCTGGAAGACCTAGTAGTGCTACCGCCGATGATAAAAAAATGGACATTCGGCTTTCAATACAAGAAAATCCCAGACAATCCAATAATCACCTTGCACAAGAACTGTGTGACATTGAATATGATAGAAGACTATAAATTTATGAAATAATTACGAGAAACATTGAAGAGAATCCGTATTTTCAAAACATTTTTAGTTTTTTCGGATGAAGTGATTTTCACACTATACGAAATGGTAAATAAAACTTACTGGGGGCGAAATAATCCAAACTGCCTAGATTGTTTGTGGGACATGTAATTAGGCCATTTTATCGAGGGAAATTTGACCGTAGAACCATCTCCAACTCCTTAGTCAAGAAATAGTTCCAACTATACGAGGGTAGAGGGAAAAGTTTCAGGAATGGTCAAGAAAACGCAGTAATTAAACTGTTTATTTTGTTTCTATACACAGCAAACATTTAAAAAAATTAAGCTTAGAAAGTATAAGAGATTTTCTACAATATTCTTATATTTTAGAAGGTTTAGTAATGGATATTATAGTTCTTCCATGTTTATTAATGCTTCATCTAATAAATATCAACTATTTTGAAATTACTGAGCTTAGGATGCAGTGCCTAAAATTCTACTACAATATTTTTAGATTTGGCTTAGGGTGCCTTTATTATAGAAAATTTAGTGATGTTGACTATAATTCATAACAGTTAATCAAACATTTATTTATATTTCCCTTATTGATATCGGCGTTAAAATGGTTTTTAAATGCGGTATTTGTAAACAAGGTATTACGCCTAACACTCCATATCTCAAATGTAATGGAAAATGCAATAAATCTATTCACGTTCGTTGTTCACGATTATGCGATAGTGAAGTTTCCTTCATTATCAATAGTAAAACAAAATGGGTTTGTCATAAATGTACCAATCCTTCACCTCAAGTCAACGCTTCAGATAAAGGGTCAGTTACTGTAGATGACTTAAATAGAATAATTTCTGAACAACTAACGGCTTTTAAACAAGAAATTATTAACAAAGAAAACAAGAAATAATTAATTCCCTAATGTCACGTTTTTGTGAAATTGAAAACAGACTTTTAAAATTGGAACAAGAACGTTGTAATGTTATTGGGATAGCTGACTCCAATGATATTATAATTGAAATGGAAGACAGGCAAATTAGGAAATATAATGTTATTCTCTTGAATTTAAAGGAATCTGAATCTGTTACTATTGACCAAAAAGTTATGGATGATTTTGTAGAAGTAGAAAAAATACTACAGCCTCTAGGGGTCACAGTTAAACCTTTGAAAATACTTCGTTTAGGTTCGAAAAAATCTAATAGCTGTCGTCCGTTAAAATTAATTTTTAAAGATGAACATTCGGCTAAACTGGTACTCAAATCAAACTCTTTAAATAACAACAAACTACTACATTTTCGAAGTGACCGAACACTAAAACAAAGAGAATATTATAAAAAAATTAAATCTGAACTTAATATGCGTATTAACAATGGTGAAACCAATATTTCAATTAAATTCCGTAATGACATTCCTTATATATCGGTTAATGATAGTGTCAAATCTTCTGAGAATAATTCTGTTTTAAAAAACCAATATTTTATTATCAGAATGCTGGAGGTATGAGAACGAAACTAAAAGAGTTCATGTTTAATGTTAATAATTGTATATATGATGTAGTTATAATAACTGAAACCTGGCTGTATCGTGATCTTTTGGATAGTCAATTTTTAATTCCAAATTATACTATCTATAGGGTTGAACGGACAATTCATGGGGAATTTAAAGGTGGTGGCATAATTATAGCTATAAAGAAATGCTACAAATCCGTTTATGTTTGTTGTTCTAATATAATTGAACATATATTTGTTGCCGTTACTTTTGGTGATATGAAAATTTTTATTGGTGGCGTATATATTCCACCCTCTTCTTCAGTTTCAATTTATGAAGAACATTGTTGTATTATAGAACAATTGCGTGACAAATTTGCAAATTATAATTATAATGGTCAAGTGTGGGATATGATATAGTAACACCTAGCCTTCAGGCCCAACAAATTATTCATTCTTATTGTTTTATGACTATGAAACAGTTAATTAACTTTCTAAATAGTAGGGGTAATTTTTTGGATTTATGTTTCTCTGACATTGATATGAATATTGAGATGGGTGATGATATACTACTTAATACTAGCTCCCATCATTCTGCATATTGTGGCATATTGTCAACCATTGCTAATATCGATAGATTAATAACACACGAAAAAAAGATACCTTTTTAATAGGGCTAATTACGAGGGACTTAATGCGTTTTTTCATAATTTAGATTGGGAATGTATCTTAAATGGTAGTAATTTAATACCAACTAAAATTATAACCGCGAGAAAAAGTAATTTTCCTAGATGGTTTAATTATGACCTTATTAAAAAGATATCAGAAAAGAAGCTTGCATATGCTAATTATAAGAAATCTGGTAGTAATTAGGATTATTTGATATTTTCCAATCTTAGATCAATTTGCAAAAATTTACATAAGGAATATTTGGATAATATTCAAAATAATCTTTTTGTCAATCCAAGAAAATTTTGGCAATTTGCACGTTATGCCAAAAATGATAATGGAATTCCAAAAGTTATGCAACTTAATGATGAAACAGCTGATAATGGAAATGATATCGTTAATTTGTTTGCGGATTATTTTTCGACTATTTATAAGACCATGGATAGTGATATCGACGACAATATTTTAGATAATGAATTCAGCAGTTCCGAACACGTTTTTGTGCAGGATGTCGGGTTAAATATATCTTTAGAGGCAGTATTTAACCATATCGCCAAGTTAAAGAATTCCTTCACTTCTGGGCCCGATGGCATTCCTTCAAATTTATTATTGAATTGTATTTATTCATTATCCAAACCTATATATATTATCTTTAAGTCTTCCTTAAAGCATTGTTATTTTCCAAAAATTTGGAAAGAATGTTTCATTACTCCAATATTTAAAAGTGGAGCCCGTGAAAATGTATCTAATTACTGTAGTATTTGTATTCAATCTGTTATTCCCAAGCTACTGGACAAGATTATTAGTGAGCAACTTGCATGGATGTCCAAGTCAATAATATCATGTTATAGGCAACATGGTTTTTAATCGTGTAGATCCACAATGACAAATTTAATGCAATTCAAACATTTTTTGTCAAATGCCTTTGTTAGAAATTATCAAGTAGATACTATATATACGGATTTTTCAAAGGCGTTTGACAGAGTCAATCATGCTGTCCTTTTGCACAAATTATGTTTACTTGGATGTAGTTCAAATACTTTATCTTGGCTCAAATCATTTCTTACAGATCGACTACAAACTGTAAAAATTTCTAATTTCGTATCAGAACCAATTGGTGTTATTGGTTCTGGTGTTCCATAAGGATCTCAGATTGGACCAATTCTATTTATATTATTTAGAGCAGGTTATTAAGTTCAGTGAATGCTTATTATACGCGGATGACATGAAATTATATAAAATTGTAAAATGTGTTGACGACTGCAAATTATTACAAGAGGATTTGGATAGTGTTGCTTGTTGGTGTGTTATTAATAAATTGTTTTTAAATGTTGATAAGTGTGTTTCAATTTCTTTTTTTTTAAGGGTGCGTTCAATACATGTTGAGTATGTCATCCATTCACTTCCTCTGAAATGTGTTGACTCGGTTAAAGACCTGGGTGTGCTTTTTGATAGTCGCTTGTCTTTTAAGGGCCACATTAATGGTATATGTGATAAAGCATCAAGACTCTGGGGCTTTATTTGGCATATTTCAAAGGAGTTACAATCAAATTGTTTATTTCTTTTATATTTTTCATTGGTAAGGTGTCACCTAGAGAATGCACCCCAGTTTGGTCTCCTTACTTAGTAATGCACATTAACCATATTATCGAATCGTTGCAACACAAATTCCTTCGAAAATTAGAATACAAACTAGGTATTCGCCATATCCAAGGTAGCTATGAATCCATCATGAAAACTTTTAACATCCAGTTACTAAGTGATTGTCGTAAAATGGCAGACCTTTGTTTTCTTCATGGATTAATTAATAGTCACATTAATTGTCCCCCACTATTGTCCGAGATTAACATTTGTTATTCTAATTTTTCACTTAGGTTAAGATATAGCAATTTATTTAAAATCGACACATATACAACCAACTACTCTCATAACAATTCGATGAGTCGTATGTTAAGGTTGTCGAATATTTTAAATAAATATGAGTGGTTTGATTTGTTCAATTCGAGTAAACAAGCTTTTAAAAAATCACTGGTCAAGAATATGGATTTAATTTAGGGTTTATACTTGTTTTATTTTTATTATTAAGTTAATTATTAATATAAATATGATTTCGTTTCTGATGTATTAATTATAAAACTAACACTCGCCAAGAATTCTACTTTATTTTATTATAATTATTATTAATTGTTATTTTTATCTTGAATATGCTAGTATTAATATAATTATTATTTAGTTTCCTATGTATTTATTTAAATGAATCACTCGCTTAGAATATATTTTAAATTTAATATAATTCTTCATTTTTATTTTCTAATAGTAATTAATATAGTTTAGTTTATTTGTATTAATTTATTGTAGTTTTAAGTTTATATGTAATTTATTTTATGTTATTATTATGTATTTATATGTAAATGGGGTTTCCTGTAAATAAATATTATTATTATCATTATTATTATTATTATTATTTAGTCAAATATTCATTAGATAAGAGAGAAGATCAAATTTGCGTAGAGGCGAGCCAAAAATAAGTCATATCTTAGGAAACTACAAAATAATATATGGAACAGAACAAGTGTATTCACTCAAATAAACTCATACAATATTTGTTCAATCAAAAGTGAAATCCTTGCTACTTAGGTGTTAATTACAGCCTGAATGGGCTGATTTTATTTTTCTAATCTTTGGATTATCACAACATATTTTGTGTCATCCATCCAGTGACGGATTATTGTGCTTTAAATTTTGCATATAATTCAGGTTTGTTTTGTTCTTTAGATACCTTCCTCAATTCCTTCTTCATTAGTTTAACTTACCCTTTTAAACCTTCAGTATAGTATAACATGTCATTAGATTTCTCATTGTTGTTTGGCGAGTTAAAACTTATATTGCTTTAACTTTTTTATTGCTGTAGAAGTTTCCTATAAACAACGTCTGTGGTAATATTGATTGTATTAAAGAATATTAAATTATTGTTTGAGTTTATTTTTAAATATATTTGTAGGGTGGGTGGGTGGCCACTATAAAACTTTGGAATCAGATTATACGTTATACTTTATTTATATTTATTTTTATTTTGATCTAACTTTTCGTTTTCACATTCCTCATCTCCTAGGTTGTTAATAAAGTTAGCTTGCAGTTATACTTAGAGTAATAAAACTGAAATAATTTTAAAATAAATTAAGTGCGTTACGTGTTTTCATCAAAAAAGTTTATGACGAATTCTGTCGAATAATCTCCTTATGATTACAAGTACGTGATTGAAGAAATCACAATCGTTACTACCAGTAATATTGATTGAGTCGAATTAAAGAGATAAACAAAAAAACCGTGGGGTGTCATTCGTTTAGTGTAATTAATGACGGTGCTTCGGTTTTTATGCCCTCCGGCGGCCGGCCGATTGATGCCGTTGTGTGATTTCAGTCACGGAATGATAATTAATAAAATAATAGATAAGTTATAAAAGAGCAATCGGTTGATAGCGAGCGAGACCGAATGAGACACGACCCAACCTGAAAAGCGACTTCAGCCCCACACTACAGCAGCGATCGGCTCCTCTGTTGTAGTTGTACAAGTCGTGCTTCAGTTGCGCCAGAGTTGGCATCGTGGACGGACGGTTTTCCACGCACACAAGCTGAAAAATTCCGTGGACGAGAGACGCAAGAACGGAATTTTCAGGCCGAGAATTTTTTCCGGCGAAAATTCAAAACGGGATTCGATCATAATAAGCGCGCGTAAATGTGTTCTAATTGATACGTTTTCATCTCTCGTGGGGGCATTACAAAAAAGCGATGATTTTTTGAGTTTTGTTTGGAGTCCACGTGCGCGGACGGTTCGGACCGGGATAGTAATGATGCAGTAACGAGACGCATTGTCCTGGACACAAGGGGCGACAATGGAACCGGATCCCCCAATCGCGCCCTCTTCGGCAGCGGCGCCGAAGACAAATTACAAAAAGGGACAGCTGGAGGGACGCTCCTCTTCCACGTACAAATCCGTAAATATCGACGGCTTCTTCAATAACACGTCGACGACGTCCGGACTCAATTTAGTGATATGTGTTTTGTGTATGGTGTGTGTCACCGCGAGTGTGTACAATGGATGGCGGGATCTTGCACTGCAGAACCGGTTAAGTATTCTAGAAGACAGAGTTGCGTTTCTGGAGAGGTCGTCTCCGGAGGATGTGAATGTGCTAGTGGAGCGGCTACGGCGGGAAGCCGACCAGAGGTCCAAGTTTAGGGTGACGAGGGATCTAGCGAATTACCAGAGAGCCGCCAGAGATGCGCCCGAATGCATCTGTCCTGCAGGTAAATTTTAATATTACAAAATAATCGTTGCAATTTATAAATAATAAAAAAAACTAAGAGCATTTTATAATTACACGGAGTGAAAGCTTCTTTAAAGAACTTGAAACGATACATTTCTCTCGGAATTGTATTTAAGCGATCTTACGATTTAAGCCTATTAAAAAATAAAATAAGACTTTAATTATAAAATTTTCTATTATAACTTTTCAAATTGTTAACAATATAAAAAGTATGAACAAAATGATTTTAAAATTTCAATTAATTTCTTATATCGATAAAAATAAAAAAAATAATTAGTTTCAATAAGTATGAAAATTTGTGATAATGATTGACCATCGATCACTAAGTCCTTTAGTTATTCTGTGTGCAGATGAGATTATCTATTAAAAGAATATTCTCGTCAATCTCTAATGTTAATTGTATTTTACTTTGTTAAAGAAAAATAATAATAATAATTACAAAATATACGAATACTGAAAAAATACCTTTTATATATTGAATTGATCGAGCTGATATTTGGTGCAACTCCATTATAAACATTATAAAATAAAACACATTTGTTTATCTGTCTGATGAAGCCAATATGTTGCAGTGTTTTCAACAATAAATCTGTGTGACTCAAAAATAAATGTGTTTTAAAATTTATACAATAATTTAAGACTTATATGAATATGATTGATTAATTTCTTAGACGTTGTGAAACATTTTTGAATTATATTTAAGGACAATCGGCACTATAAAACTCCATAGCAAAACTTAATTTCCTTGGTTTCAACTGCGCCACACTGATGAGACGCAAAATAGATCGAAACCCGTCCGTAGCTGTTGTTGACAGAGAAACACTAATTCAATCTTTGAATTAATTATTTTGATTAATCAACATAATAAGAAAAGAAATTATCCTCCACTCGCATCTTGTTTCCTTTTTTCGAGGTAAAAAATTCAACTTCATAATTATTTTATTTAATGTATATATATATATATATATATATATATATATATATTATATTTATTTTTCTACTTATAAACAAAACATATTTATCAATAAATGGATACATATATAACACAAATAACGAGTATACATACAATGACAAATCTAGAGTATATTTGTGATCTGGCTATCGACCAAACATTTTTGTTTTAATTAATTTTCCAATTTCGTATCTTGATTTCTGCTTTAAAATTTTACATCTTCATTTCCTTTTCTTAGAAAACATTTAATTGTGCATTTAAAGGTTATTTACCTTTAACGGATAGTCGAATTGATTTGTAGCGTCGGGTTTCGAACTAT